>RCFS01000039.1:0-368766 GCA_004296355.1 Lepiota venenata
ATTAGCTACGGAGGCGGCAGAATAGAGAGGCTGACAAGGCATGCCTTACTATATGCACTACGAGGTATGCTGATCCGGTCGTCACACTGGAGGGCACTTATGCGGTGCCGTTTCATGGGTAGTGCATGAGTGTCCCTCACAGCAGGTTAAACCGCTTGCTCGGCCCAATATCTTCAACCCGACCCATTGACCACCTTGGCCCATCTCGATATCTTTTTCCGGTTCACCCATCCCGCCGTATCTGGTTCCTGCCCCTCGTAGCTGCAAATGTTCGACCGCTGCCATCCTCAGCAGTTATCACCAAAGTTTCTTCAAAGGAACAGTCGCCACCACATGCTTCAACCTATGAAGAACCTGATTAAGGTTCAAAGCACGCTCCCGAACAACCGGTGGATAAGCGGGTTCTCGGCGATGGTTTTGCACATGCCGTCGACAATTATCACTAGTGCTTCCTGAGATACCGACTCTACCAAACACAACTGTCCAACATGAACCTACCGCTCGGAACTTATACAACATGGTGGTAGCGTGGTCAAACCTCCCCCCGCACTTTTGAGGCGCTTGAGGAGCTCGCTCCTGTTTCCATGAGCGCCGATGGTGAGCATAAGGGGAGAAGAAACACGTTGAGGCACGGAAGCAGTTAAGGGAGAGGTGGAAACAAATGAGGAGGGGAAGGGCTCCGTGATCGTGTCTGAGGAGAGACCACTGCAGGCCGCAATATTGCCTGTGCGCACAAGATCGTCAAAAATCGGATATATTGGAAATTGGCGCTGTGCCCAACTTGAAAAGTTACTTAAATGTACAAGGGACAGTGATTTATATACTCTCGCGCAAGTTTTTCAGCTAAAGTTTATCTGCCAGTCCCTCAGATATATTGATTAACGAACTACAAAGTCGCCTGTACCTCAAATCCTTCTGGTGTGAGTCCCGCTAGTCAACTTACGCACCAAATTGGCAAAAATGTAAGTGCATTTACTTTTCTACGACAATGTCATAATTACTCTTTCTAGTCCCTCTCATTGAATTTTGAAAACGGGATTGAAGGCGAATCACACATGCCGCTACGTTTTCGCCCCGCATCTCCCTTATTTCGCCTAACCCGATTTACAGGGGTTTCTTGATGGCCTTTCGATGCGAGTCAACGATCTGCCATACGACTTGAGTGAAAACACCATCTCTACCACACCTTTGAACCTTCTCTCATTATCGTCATCGAATCCTTACCCTCAAGCGGACTCATTCAGATATATGGAAACCCTCCTCGAGTCCCTTGCTGTCCCATGAAAACCAGGAGTGGCACCCGACAATACCACACAGCGACTACCTGATTCTCCCCCATTGAAACTACGCCAGATGAAGTAGAAGAGAGGGCAAAGTCTCCTAAGAGACAGAATACAGGTAGTTCAGATGAAAGAATGGTCAAATCAGACTGCGTGTACCTGTTTGCACAGCGGGAGATATCTTGATACCTATTTATACCTTTATAGCTCGTACTTCTCCATCAACCACTCACTTGCGACCTACCATTATCTACCTATGGCTCGACGCAACCCACACCTACCATTGGTTCCTCACCCTCGACGATTCAAGGTGGGTAAACGTTTGAGTTACTGTTTGATGGCTTTCTTGATCACTTTCCAGCGCGGCCATCGCATTGAGATCTTCGACAACCGTTGGAGGAGAGGGACTTTCTGGCGATATGAGTATATGTCATTGAATGTAGGAGGAACGGTGAGTAACGGCGTAATTACTCCTGAGTTTATCTCACCCTACCTCTTTAGCGATCACAGTATTGCATCGGCGGGTTCGTCACTCTTGATGAGGACAACTCAGACAGGGTCTACTCCCTCCATGTCATGCGGCGATTGTTTGGTAGGTGAGTATCGAATTGATTAATGATTCAAATGGCTGGCCTTCTGACTATTCAATTTGTAGGTAGATAGTATATTTTATACTTTGTAGTCTGCGCGGTATACCAGCTTCTTTCAGGTGGGCAGCGGCGTATGTTTTGCATATGGTCAAACTTGCAACCAACGCATCTCTGCGGGGTCGCGAAGTATTATTTCTGTTTTATTTGGACATCCCACATATTCCTCATGCTGGATTTCAGGGAACTTCCAAGCTGAAGCCAAACCTGACACCTGCCACACTAATTATGCGGAGTACTCGTCCATCCAATACAAAGCTAGCAAACGACTAGGAAAAGTATGTTCTGAGTAAATTAATCAGTTGACAAAATGCTGATATGAAACAAAAAAAGGGCCTTACCTATCAATGTACGTTCCTAATTGCCAATGACAAACCACAACCACTATCGCAATACGCCATAATATTTCTACATCTTATCAGAGTTATCATAATGGGCATGAAAATAATTGTGGACTCCTACCTATCATCTGTCAATGGCTTAACGTAACCCCCATCTGCCATTGGCCCCTCATCGTCGACGATTCAAGGTGAGCCGGCTATTTGGCTGGTATCCGGAGGGTTCCTTAGTCAATTTCCAGCGCTGCTATTGCATTGAGGTTTTCGACAGATGTTGGAGACGAGCGACGTTCAAGCGATATGACTACGGGTTGCTTAACATGCAAGGAACGGTGAGTAGCAGTATTTTTACCACTGGGTTTAACTCACCCCGCCTTATTAGTGGACACAGTATTGCATTGGTGGGCTCATTGTTCTTGACGGGGATAACTCAAGGAGGGTTTATTCCCTCTACAGTGCAGAGGTTGTTTGGTAGGTGAGTAATGAGTTAATTATTGATCGAAGTGGACAAGCCTCTGACCGTTCGTTTCGTAGATAGATTGAGATATGGATATTCTCTAATTTGTGGTCTCGGATAGTATAGAAACCTCCTTCAGGTGGGCGTTTGTGTATGTTTTCTTAGTATGTTTGAACTTGCGGCCAACACATTTCTGCAGTGCCCTTAGGTCTCTTACGTCCCTCAAGCCAATGTACTGGACTATAACCCAACTCAGATAAGTGTTATTTGTGCTATGATGCTGATATTTGATCTAACTATGTAACATTCAGTAATGCACCTGGGGGGGGAGAACAAAGTTGATGCGTGAGGTCATGCATCACTTACAGCCCCAAATGATGTCTCAAAGTCTGTTTGTTGTGCTAAGCTATTGTTGGACAACTCTTGGTGCGAATATAAACCGATATATTCCTCAACTTGACACCCCAACCCACCCCACTTCCATCAGCAAGCAGCATCTTATCATGGCAGTTGTTAGGCACACTGGCACGGTATGTCACCTTCCTATATACAATTTTGGACTCGCTGCTTACCAGAATTTTTGAGAAACAATTTCAGCATCCGGGACGTGAGGGAAGCTCACGTGCTATCCGTAAATGGCACCGCATGAGCACCCTCCAGTGCAATTCCGGGGCCAGGAAGACATGGCCCGTACACAGCAAGGCACGCGCTCTTCAGTGCTCAATATACAAGCTACCAAGGGCTCCACTCGTATGTGCCCCGTCGCCTCAGTAGGAGTTATTCGAGTTTGCCGTGGGCTCTCTATTCTTTCACCTCCCTAGTTATCTGTTTCATCTAGCTGAAACTCGCTCCCCTTTATCTCGAAGATGTATATTTCTATTTCCTTCCTACTTGCTCCATTTTCTCCGCACATGCCTAAGAACAATGAAGATGGAGTTTTCGTATACAAGTGTGACTCTCCCCCTGTCTTGTATCTACTTAAATATGGCCTCTTGTAGTCCTAGGAAGCCAGTGAACACGACCACCACTTATATTTCTACTCTCCTTTCTCTGACTCGCGCCCTCGCGCACTCCATCTCTCTAAAAGCCAGCCTCCCTCTCTGCCTCTTTCTCCTGAATCCATTTTGCACGCTTGGGTACGTCCTGTCTCAGTCCTGAAGCTTGGCGATCATCGGAGACAGTTACGCTTGGGTCTAATTCTTGTTGTAGGCAAGTTTTTCTCTCTTCGAGGATATAATAGTGACACCTGCAAAAAGCTATTGGAGCTGCTTTCAATCGGACCCTACACGTGCTGTTCACCACTTCAAGGGAGATGGCCACAAAAGATTGCTAGCCGGGAATTTAGCCATAGTACCGTGGGAAGGTGGATTTGACTAAAGGAATTCCCAATGACAATCAAGAGAGCGTAGTGCTTATGGGTCACTCTACTGGAATGATATACTGCTCCAGAGCCTACTGTAGAGGCACTCATGCACTAACTACGGGATGGGATCGCATTGGGACACCATAGTGTTTCGCGGATCAGGCAGTACCGGAGTTAACTAAGGTAAGGCATTCCAATTTCCAGTTGGCGGGAGAATAGTACCGAAGTTCTTAAATTTACGTTTCACGCCAAGAAAATACATAAACCTCATTCTAGACACCTGAAATTTTGTATGCCTACATCTGAATGCGTCTCCTTGAAATTTTACCTTGAAGTTTTCCTTAGCCCACAGACCCGCAATAGCTTATATAGATCGTCGTGTAGAATCTAATTGTATTTGTAGGAGCGGGAGACTAAGTGTTCACTGAGCGTCCACTGAGCGTTCACTGAGCGTTCACTGAGCGTTCGCTGAGCATCCGCTGAGCGAGCGCTCAGCGTACGATGGATATCAAACGCTAAAATATTTTAAATATATACCGCAATATATTTGTAGACAATAACCAAATTATGTCAGAGATATCTCATTGTGATATATTTTGCTTATTATTTATGTGATATCTCACTACATGATATTTGTAGTAGTCTAGGCTAACATAACTATTACATATGATACTTATCTAATAAATATACAATGTTGACATATATCCTTTAATATATTAAATATTCTCTCCCTAATATTTAATCAAGAATATAAATATCTCAGAGATATTTGAAGGCAATATAACAATTAAATATGTAATATATCTTCAATTATAATATCACTATTTGATATTTTGGCATATAAACGAAGGATATTTCACATTCAAATATAGTCATACGCCAGCAGTGTCATAGAAGCAGGAAGATCACATGGGATCTGCCTGGTTCTAATCCAGAAAATTGTTTCCCCTGGCGCCTTAGGCGTGGCCTGGAGAACAATGATGTCTCTTTTATCTCGGAACTGGAAGTATTCTTTTGTAGCTTCCATCTTTAATCCATCATGCAAAAATGCACCCATAGAGAAAAGTCAGGGAAACATCCCAGGACAATAGTAAACCAGAGACAAACAGAGTACTATGTTATGTTCTTCTTTTGTGACAGGATCTGTCACAATATGTTTCAAGACTACTTTTCCAATGCCTTGGATTTGTAAGGGTGCCTTGGAGTTGGCAGTTTTTACTTTGCCAAAGTTGCCTTTTACCAATTCATGGAAGTTGTCTTCATCAAACGTAAAGTGATGACTGGCGCCTGAGTCAAGAATCCAGTTGGCTTGTGCATCTTGTGCTGCAGGTAATGCTGATTCCTTTCCCTTACATAAGGTACATTGTGCCTTATCACAATTCTTTCCACATGTGCAAGCAAAGATATTTTTATTTGTGATTATATAATTGCTACTATTTACAGTCCAAGCACCTACATGGGCACTGGTTTGTTGGATGGGAAGCACTGTGGTGGGCATGCCCAAAAGTCCGGATTGAACTGGGGACTGGAGCAAGTTAGTATGAGCACTAATAGAGTGACTAGGTACGTACACATATGTATCATTGTCTTCCTCCATCCCTTCTAACTCCAATTGATTATCATTCACATACATCTCAAAAAGCTCCTCCTTCATTGTAATATCCTCCACTTCCATTTGCGGAGCTTGAATTTGGGAAGTGGAGGCCTCTTGCCTCTGGTTCATCCTCTCATCATACTGTGAGAGGGCACGGGCCTTTGCAGCCAAATAGGTGCTAGGGGCAGCAGAGGTTGAGGGGTGGGGATGAGGATTGGTGGTGGAGCACAAAGCAGCTCCATTGCCACCAGAGTGAGTGAAGCGAATGTCAAGAAGATGGCAAGAGGGAGGATCCACTCCATGGCAGTCATTGATGCAATCAACTAGAGATTGAGTAGAAGGGGGATGCGGGTAAGAAGGTGCTGCAAAAGCAGCAGAGGCAATGGCAAAGGGGGAAGAAGTCATGTTAGCTAGCATGTTCATCAGCAAAAGGTTGAGCTACTTTTTAATGTCTTTTTCATCTTTTCTGCTTTTGAAAAGCCCAGTCCAAGCCAAAAGAGAGGTAAGTGCAAAAAGCCATGCCCTTGACTTTTTTATGACTTGCTGCAAGCCAGAAAAGTCCCCAAGCAAAAAAAGGCTCCAAGCCAAGTTAAGTACTAAGCCAAAAAGAGCTATAAGCTCAAAATAAGTATTGTATATGCAATAATCCAGGGGTAGATTATTATAGATCCAGACAAAATCAGACCAAATGTGACTTGAGACCTTATTCCAGAATGCTCATAAAAGCCACCAAAGTGATAGTTGATATGATATTGTATTCAAATAACCTAATAGTATAGTCTTACGCACACCATGACTCTTGAAACTAAACTCTGAGTGGGGGTTGACAATCAGGGTGGGAATCAATCAAAATCATTAGCAGTTAAAAATAGGATAGAAAGATCTATTGAAGCTTTTCAGAATTGACAAACAAAAGGCTACTAGTAGGAGGTATCATACCATTAAAGCTTGATAAAAAATCTGTATCCATATTAGGTACGCCTCAAAGACGGCCTGACATGTTTGATAAGCCGAGAAGGATGGTCACCATCTCCACTATGGTCTTGTTGCCTTTCCATACCACTTTGATTGGCAAGTTCATAGCTACTGTGGTAGGAAAGAGCTGAGGGAGCACAAGAGGAGGCACAAGAGGAGGCACAAGAGGGGGCACAAGAGGGGGCATGAGAGGGGACACAAGAGGAGGAACGAGAAGAAGTAGCTGAAGGGACATGAGATGAAGACCCTACTGATGAGGCACGAGACAGGAGAGCTGAAGGGTTACGAGAAGTGTGAGAATGGGCAGCCAAAGGCTTAGATGGATTGGCGCGAGGCAGTGCAGCTGAGAGATTGTGAACAGGCTTGGGTGCAATTGAGGAGCTATGAGATGGTGCAAGCGAGGGGTTGCGAGACAAGACAAGTGAGGGATTCTGAGATGAAGAGTTTGATGGAACACGAGACACAGCAGCTGAGGATGGATAAGAGGAAGTACCTGAAGATTAGCTCAGCAGGTGAAAACAAACAGGGCTGAGGTAATGGGGACATACATGAAGAAGGCTTTGAAGGTGCATGAAGAGATAGCGGTGTTGAAGCGCGAGAACCCATAGTTAAATGACTATGGGAGTAAACAGTTGATGAATAATTCTTGCATGGGGCTGCTGAGCGACCACGTGCTTCAAATCCTCTTGAAGCAATGTGCTGCGTCTCCACTGTTTGATCACCCATTAAAATGCAATATAAGTAGAGGCAATACTGAAATAACAATAAGAGCCTTACATGTGTGAGCCAAATTGGCTTGGTAGCGTTCCAAAGTGACCCAATGGCTTGGCAGAGATTGCAGGTTGGAATTAGCTAGCTCCTCCTCCTCTTCATTGCCATCATTATCCTGCAAATTAGAAAGGGGATCTTCATCTTGACGGGCAGCAGCATCACGAGTTTGGGTAATAAACTCTTGACTTGCCGCAATTATCAATCGGATTTTGTCACCATTGAGGAAGTCTGTAATCTTGGAAAGGACTGTGCTCATTTTCACAGACCAGTTGTTAGAGGAGAACACAGCATAGAGAGTGTTCTGGGACTTGGTGCCAGCTTGTGGAACGAAAGAGATCTTGCCTCCATCAAGAGCGGTGCTGTTGTTCAGAACTTCAGCCCTTGCCCAGTGCTTGACTGCTTGTTCAACCTGTTACTGTCCTAGTGAGTTTGTTTTCATCATTCTTTGATGACTCACCGCTGTAGCAACCATGGCAAGAGCACCAATAGGCAGATGATCTTCGAACAGTGAATCCAAAGAAGGAATCCACTTCACATCTTTGATAGCCACAAGATGCACAGTGAAGGTCCGGTAAACAATTTTGTTCTGAAGGAAACCGTATCGCTTTGGTGGCTTTGGTCCATGATTAGTTGCAGCTACAAAGGACTTTCAGAAATAAACTCACCTCTGCTACAATGACTTTATGGTAAAGATGTTGATAATCGACTGTTGCTTGGCTTGCCCATTGAACACGCTCCTCGTATGTGTGGAATCCGTTGTTCTCGAAGAAGAAATGGAGGGCATTGAAGGCTGCTTCAGCAATGGTGTGTCTCCAGTTGTCACAGAGTCATTGCGTGGCCTGAGAGGAGGAGCAGCAGTTCAACGGGGAACAAAGTCTGTGGGAGAATTAACTCACCGTTACGACCTCTGTGAATTTCGGGCCGTTTGGTGTCAGTTTGAAGCGAGGGCCAAAATGATCCCTCCCAATGGCAAGTATTGCCTTGTCAAGGGGCGTTGTGTCAAGGTCGCTGAGCCAAGGGTTGGCTTGGGCACCTGCCCAGCAGATGACAGTCAGCATGATCACCTTTACCCAAGGGTTACTGTTGTCCCTCAAGTAGCTGGGGAGATCAGCTGTCTTGATATGCGTCCGTTGTTTCTGAGTCGTCTGCGCTGTTGTTGGCTTAATTCCACTGGTAATTGTGACCAATGCCTGAGAGTTGAAAGGAGCATTAGTCACTGATCGTGTAAGATGTCAGGTGGATTCATGCTCACTGACCTTGCTTGTTGCTTGTTTCCCGTGTTTCGGGGGACTATTGATCACATGAGATCCTTCGAAGTCCTCGTATTCATCCCTGTCTGCTAAGATTCAGCTGATATCTCGATTGTCATCTACACCCTGGGCCGAAATATAGGTGCTTGCAAGGGCAGAACGGTTGGAGGTCTTTGATACTGCGGTATGTGGCTTTCTACCAGAGCGTTTTCTTCCTTCATCAGAGTTCCTAGGGCGGGCGAGCCTCAGAACAAGATGGGATGACTTGGGGAAAAATCATACCATGTAGTAAAGCCATCCGTGAACTCTGTCTCATAGCTCAGCGCTCAAGTTGCAGGCTGCTGGTGTGATCGTCACACCACATCAAGTAATCGATTATCAATCATGATGGCAACGTGGTAAAGGGGGCTTTAGGACTTCACCATCTGTCTTCCCATGTTGTCACCACGCCGTTTACTAGCCAATGGCTGAGCACGGGTGACGTGGACCTTGCCTTGAACCGTCGTGTTATGGTACTAGGTGTATCATTGGTAAGTGATTATTCGTTCTCAAGTTTACTGTTGTGAGTACCGTACTCACCTTGTATTGGTCTTCAGTTTGTTCCTCTTCAGCGAAATCTTCCCCAAGTATATTATTCTGCAAAATATCCTTACCAGCTTCGTCACCACACTCCATTCCATCTGTGTCAACAGCAGCTTCCTCATCCATATATCCGTCATCCCCCTCATCTGCATACTCAAACTCCAGATCCTCCAGGTCCAGTCCCATGGGTCTCTCATCCGATATGCAGCTGGTTATTCTTGTAAAGTAGGTTAGCACCACCCCAATATTTGCTGTGGCACTGAATGACTTGCGTTTTGCCAGGTTCATCTCTTACGTTGTTCTTGGAAGTCAAATACCATGAGCCCCTGGAATGTGTTGTGTGACAAAAATGCCCTCTTTCGATCATCCGCTCCTCATCATAACCCTCGTCCTCATTGGGGTCACCAAAACCTAATGCTGTGGCTCCAGGACCATCAAGATCTTGCATTGAGGTATCCCCTTGCTCCTCAGTTGTACCCCATTCCGGCCTGTGGTCATTTTCACCCATGTCATGTTGATCATCGATGTCTATAGATCCACGGTCATGGCTCTGATTCCCCTTTGGCGCCGTCACAGCCAGCTTGCGTCCAGGGTCAAACTCCTCATCAGACTCAGAGAGGATCACCTTCCTTGGACGCACTCGTTTCCGAATAGGTGAGCACATGTCCTTAGGGGGACTCTCCTATTAAACTTTATTAACACTCATCTATTGGCAGGGAACGACAGATTAGAACGTACAAGCAGCTGATTAACACAAGTTCACTTCAAGGTCCGAGCTTTGAAGTCAATTGTGTTGATATGGTTGGCCCCGAGCAATTCAGTCGCAGCGTTCCTTGGTACAGCAAAAAGTTTTGTAGAGTCCTCGTCCTTGCTGACAGAAATGTCACTGGTAGGTTGCTTACACTCTTGTTGTCGCCTTGCTGCCGCCACCGCTCCATTGACAGACTGGTCTTCCTCCTGATACCAGCCTCGTTCAAGTTCGATACTTCTAAGCTGCTCCAAGAGGGCCATCTCGGATTCAAGGTCAAGGTCCTCATCCTCCCCGGCAGCGAAAGATTTGTATTCAGAATTCCCTCTATCATCCATCTCCACAAACGACTTTTGGCCCTTCCTCAACCTTGGTGGCAAGGGGGTGGAGCTGTCAGCTGCGGCCTGCTACTCTTGCTCTCGTTCAAGATCCTCGAGCTGCTATATCTGCTCCTCCCTCTCCTCTTTCTCCCTCTTCTGCTGCTCTCGGTCAAGTTGCTTGACTGTCTTCCCATCCTGTCCTCTACAACGTGGTGCTGGTGCATCCACAAGTCCAGGATGCTTCTGTTTATTCGTTGCACGTGTTCGAGACTCAATGTTCGCATTCAAGACTTGAGGCTCGGGCTCCAGCTCTGTCCTTGTTGGGCGGTCGTCAAGTGCTGTTACATTCTGAAGCCTTCTTCCTGCGTGTGTATGCCGTGCCACAGGAAGTTGTGGTGAGGGTTCTCCTTGTTCCATCCCTGGTAGTGAAGGATGACTCAGGGCAGGCTTGGGTCAGAGCTGAGGTTATGGGTTGGGGTGGGTAGATGAGACTTAGGCCGTGTGGTTGTTGAGGTGGCAGAGTTTGGTGATGTGTAAATGTTATTGCCCAACCAGGAAACTTGGTTCAAAATTCGAACTTGGACGTAACACAAAGCTCGAGTCACGTCGAAATCCCATTGAGTCTGAGTCTCCCTCTTCCCAACCATGACGCTCTTGCCAATACTTACAAATTTCCAGAACCTCACTTTGTGTACATCTCATGACCCATGCAACCTGGACAACCTCATGTCGTGTGTGCAATTTGTTCAGAACGGTTTACTCCTGGTAGTGCATATACGCGTCATCTTCAAGCGAGACATGGGGTTCATTCTTATGTCAAGCCTGCTGCCGAAGTGGTTGATGATCTTGACAGCGTTTTATACCCAGATTATTTGCAAAACCTGAATCAGGATTCATCTCCACCTGCTACGGTATGTTGCTTCAAATGACCTGAGCATTCTCAATGACATCTAACTTGGACTTTGGATCCATAGGTGTCTGATAGAGACTATGGTTTGCCCCAGTGGGAATACAAGGCGTTACCGGAGCTTGGGGATTGGCCAAACTGTGCTGAAGATGTTCCAGTACACGAACGCGGCTTGCCTCACTATCTGTCATTGCTTGAACATGAAGAGTTTGAGTCTCCTAGTTCAGCAACAAAGTGAGTTCTTGTCATCACTGCGTGAATATGCTTTGAGCTCACAAACTCACATAGTGCCCCAATCAACACCTTCGAAACCTCAATGACTATGTCACCACCTCATTGTGATATTGAGATCGAAGGACCAATGGAGTGTGATAGAAGCCCTGGTTGACATAACAGAGAGCCTGACCCAAGTCCAGGTATGCCGAAGTTTACTACATTACTATTCATTCTTTGATCTAACATCTAATGGTCGTGTGCCATAGTTCTTTTACCTACACCATCCTCCTCATGTCCGAGTCGGACTTCCCATCCCTCTCTCTCAGGTAAGTATAACAACTCGTCCTTGTATTTTCAAACGCTTCTGAATATGAACAAAACTCAGGTCGCAAATGTGATGTGCATGGAAACTGGATTTCAAATGACTTACCCCCACCCAACATTCCCGAATATCTGCCTGGCGACTGGGCACCATTTCGGGACGAAGTTCAGTTTCAAACAGCCGACTTCCTCTTTTGATGGGCACAAATGTCGGGCAGCAATATCAAGCACCTGATGTACCTTTGGCATGCAAGCCTTGAAGGACAATCAGCGCCACCTTTCAAGAGCCAAGATGACCTCTATGAAAAAATCAATGCAATTCCATTTAATCACCTCAACTGGAAATCCTTCATGGTTAGCTACACAGGCGACATTCCTGCAGGTGAAAGGCATTCATGGATGGATGCCAAGTATGAAGTCTGGTACCAAGATGCCCTTGAGGTCGTCAAGAGCATAATCAGAAATGAAGACTTCAATGGAGAATTCGATTACGCACCATATCAAGAATATGTTGGAGACGAACACTGCTTTAAAGACTTCATGTCTGGAAATTGGGCATGGAGACAAGCAGTACGTCTCTTGTCACCCATCAAAGTCTGTGCTGACATATTTCCAGAACCAGATCATTGCAGACGACCCTAGTGTTGAGGGCTCTATGTTCATTCCAATCATTCTCGGCAGTGACAAAACAACAGTTTCAATTGCTACTGGGAGCAATGAGTACTGGCCCATATACCTTTCTATTGGCAATATCCATAATGTGACCCATCGTGCACATCGTAATGGTGTGATACTACTTGGTTTTCTTGCAATCCCTAAAGGTGAGCTGTTGGCTTTTTGTTTTTGTTTTGTGTCAGTACGTATTAAATGAGATGATAGTTGATCCCGAGCATCAACAAGACATTTGCCTCTGCAAGTTTTCTCAACAACTCACCCACACCTCTATCTCTCATATCCTGATGTCACTCAGAGATGGAATGACAACACCATGTATTGTTCGTTGCCCCAATAGTCATTTCCGCAAGGCTATTTTTGGGCTTGGACCGTACATTGGTGACTATCCCGAACAGTGCTTGATTGCATGTATTGTTCAAGGATGGTGCCCAAAGTATGTTAATTGTTCACTCTATACTCTTCTTGCGTTGATCCCCCAATCACGCCCAGGTGTATAATCAAGCTCTTGGGAAACCGGCCACCAAAAATGATAGGAGGAGGGTTGCAAGCTCCTCGGACGTTATGACACACAATCAAGGCTCTTGAAGTATATGACCTAAAGCCACTGTGGATCAAGTATGGTCTCATGGGTGACATTGTAGTATGTAAACCCATTCTATTTACTCTGGTTCATAACTAATATTATTTCCAGCCCTTCGCAGAAGATTTTCCTTGCATGAGTATCTTTGAACTAATTTCACCTGATATCCTCCATCAGCTCGTAAAGGGAACTTTCAAAGACCATCTTGTTGAATGGACACACCAGCTCATTGTCAGTGAAAGCTCGTTGGATCATGAAGCAGCTAAGGTATTTGGAGAGATTGATAGGTGGTAAGGTCACTCAGTATACTGCTTGCTTTTGTCTCTATCACTTAATAACTATCCAATAGCATTGCTGCAGTTCCTCTTTTTCAACATCTTCGATGATTTCCGAAGGGCCATGGATTTAAACAATGGACAGGGAATGATTCAAAGGCACTGATGAAGGTACACAAAGGCATTCTTTTTTTTGCACAGAAATAAGTTACATCAACCTCTAGGTATATTTCCCTGTGCTTGTTGGCTTTGTTCCACCAGAGGTCCTTCGAACATTGCATGCCTTTCTAGATTTCTGTTATATTGCTTGAAAGGAGGTACTCACCACCACTACCCTCCAAGCTCTTGACAGTGCTCTTACTGAATTTTGCTGCCACCGTGAAATCTTTGTCACCACTGGGATATGTACCGCACTTAATCTTGTACCACCACACCAGCATTCACTCGAACATTATAGCACTATAATCCGAGAGTTTGGTGCCCTCAATGGCCTTTGCTCATCTATTACAGAATCAAAACACATCACAGCTGTTAAGCAACCCTGGCAAAGGTCAAACCGATTCAATGCACTTCAGCAAATGATGACAAATAACTCGAGAATGGACAAGCTCGCTGCAGCACGGGTCCACTTCGAATGCCGTGGTATGCTCACAAGCAACCCTAGTATAGTATTTGATTCTGATGAGATGAATGAATGTATGTGATGCCAAAGTATAGTCAAATTAATTTATCATATTGACCTTTGTTCAGTGATGATTTATAAGGTGTTGGTTATATCAACAATGATGCTGATGATGGAGATGATGATAGTGGCAATGATGATGATGAGTTGGAGGGAGTTGATAAAAGTCTCAGGAGAGATTGTGAAGGACAACACCACTTATCAGCAATACATCTTGCCATTAAACCAAGTTGTAAGTCTGAGTGTTTATTCTTCCTGCACCTTACTAATATTTATCTAGAGTGTTGAGCTACCACTGTAGACCTTGCACAGCAAGTCAAAGTCCCTTATTTTGCTGGACTACTAGCGCAGTATATGACTTTTCATCCTGATTATGATATTGATCAGCCATTTTCATCTGATCTCTGTCATTCTCTTTCATTCACTGTTTTCCCATCTGCTGTTGCAACTTTCTATGCCCCAAATGATGTCACAAATGTCAAAGGGTTTCGGAATGAGCATATACGTGCTGTTCCAGCATGGCATGGTGGTCTAGGTTGCTATGACACAGTCTTTGTAAAGGATATACCTGATGCTCAAACTATTAGTCAAGGCTTGACTATTGCGCAGGTCAAACTTTTTTTCTCATTCTCTTTCGCAGGCCAGGATCATCACTGTGCCCTGTTGATGAATTATGAGTTTTCTGGTTCTAGACCAGATCCAGATACTGGTTTGTGGGTTGTACAGTATAGTCATTATCCAAAAACTCGTATTATTCATCTTTCTGACATATTTCGTGCCTGTCACCTTATTCCTATATATGGACAAGCAAATATTCCAAAGCATCATACTGTTAGTGAGACATTAGATAGATATTCAAAGTTCTATGTAAATAAGTATGTTGATTATCATGCTTTTGATACAGCTATATAACAGGATAGAATGGCACTCTTATTTGTTCATATTGTATAGTCATAATCAGAGTAAGCTAGTTTATATAAATTAGACCTCTCTTTTCATATACTTTTGTGGCTTGCTGGGCTTTTTAGCTTGAGTAGCTTGGCTACTTGCTAAGCTTTCCATTACTTATTTTTCTTGCTAGACTGATAAGTCTTTTGTATGACTTTTGGCAAGTATAGCCAAGCCACTACCTCCATAAGCCCAAAAAGGACATTGACTTTTTGCTGATGTTATCTGTGGCTATTTTTATAGTGGCCTTCTTTTGTCCCCCACAATTGCCACATTTCCTTCTCTGTTGAGAACCATTATTATTAGCCTGCTGGGCTGGTTGCTCCTTATCTGCAGCAGGCTTCTTTTGGTTGTTCCATTTTGGGTTAGGACCCTTCTTATGAACACCAGAAGAGCGCGTGGGATTGGCAGTCGGATTCTGCCGGCAGTTCCATTCATTGAGGATCTGTCCTTTGATCCCATTAAAAGTAAGGCCATCCAACTTAATGGAGGCCAAGATTGAGGACTGGAGATTATCCCATGGAATCATGTGAAGCAGGGTCATGGCCTGCAAGAGATTGGGGACCTTAACACTAGTGCTAGCCAAGCGCTGAAAGGTATTGGCAAGTTTGCCTATTTCCTCCAATGGGTCACTCGAACCTTCAATATGGAAGGTGAGGGTTTTGCAATATAGCACAAATGCTTATGCTGGGCCAGCCTTGCCATATGTGGTTTTGAGCGCTTTCCAGTGCTCGGCGGAGGTGGTCTCTGGTCTGGGGACAACAGAGAGGTATTCAGCAGTTTGCAAAATGATTGCACCCATTGCCTGTTGATCATTTAAGATCCATTCCTCTCTTTCTTTAGATTGGTCAACAAGAATGGTAGCAGCTGTAACCAGAGTTGATCTGGAAGCGCTAGATTTGGCAGCAGCAGTTTGGGCCACAGGTATGGTTTCATCAACAGGCATGGGAATAGTCCCATTTATGTATCCCCATCCACCAGCCATCTGGAAAAAGGCCTGCATTTTGTGAGCCCATTCTGTGTAGTTGGTGGTGCCAGAAAGCATGGGGACAGTGGCAAGAATGGAATGAGACATTGTATTGATAAGATCTGTTATTGGCTCAATCAGCATCTTGTGAGACATGCTTGAACAAGGAGAGAGCCAGATCGGGAAAGGATCTGGTTAGAACATGATAGGAGTTCCTTGAGAACTTCATGTTTTCAGCAGGTTTCCACTTTCGCTAGGAGAAGCAGCCATATAGGCGCTAGTATCCATATGTAGCAAGTGGGGCCCATGACCTATTGAAAATATATGCAACACCATGCAGTAATGCGGGTAGAAGCTACTGTAGTGAAGCTCTTACCTGATTGGTTAGCTAGTAGGCTAGATACTCAGTAAGTCTGTTACATCCGTAACTATTACATCCTCAACTCTCTGCAATCTCTGCCTCAGATCAATCCCCGTCTCCTTCACCTTTCCTTTTCAGTCTCTTGTCCATTCCTGTTTCACAATTGTATAATGTTGCATAGTACTTACACAGCATCTCCCTGTCTCCATAGTTCCCCACATTCCCCGCAGAATCTATTTGCACTATAATTACCATTCTATAGATACTTGTATATAAGCTGTAGGTACTCCAGTTTGTAACCTCAGCCTGAATATTGACTTAGTTTCCATCCTCCACTTCTCTGCTCGATCTCCACCTTGTCCAATTACTTGGTTCCTTGAAATATAGGATTGCGGTATTATGCTGAAAATCGAAGCATTGCTAAAATAAGCCATTATACCCCTATATACCCATGGCTCAGCAATAGCTACGATGTAATCATCTCGATATACCCATAATGTTACAGTCATCCCGGATCGCTCCGGACCGTGTTCCCGCTGGTCCGACTTCTTCTCTGATTCCGAACTCTGAAGTCCTGACCAGTCTCCTCAAGCCCGGTGCCTGGATTCATTCTTCTCTGATCTGTTCATTACTCTGATGTCATCATTCCGTTCCATTTATTATCTCTATTATTCCTATAACTTCTATTGTACTCCAAACGCTTTATTATAGGTGCCCACTAACTACCGGTAACCTAGATACCTATTGTAGGACTATCTCCATTCCTCCAATAGTCCACATGTATATAAACCGGAGTTAGTCTGGAGTAGTTTTCCTCAATCAGAATATCAACTCAACATCGACTTGACTTGTCTCCTATCCCTCTGAACTTCAGTTCATTGTCTCATCTCTCTCTCAGACTTGGTTCCCTTCGATCTGAGTTGTATCCTCTCCTCTCCGGGTCTGAAGTCCAAATCGAGACCACCCAGCAATATCAGAGTGGTGCAACACATACGTTGAAGCCAAGGTCTTGCTCCGATCAGCGTCTAACACATAACATCCCCTACAATGACCCTAACCCGACTGGTATGTCATGTAAGGACCTCTATGAGGCTACAAGGCACCCCAGAAGTCAGTCAGTGGCTACTAAATAGTTATTGTATGGCTTCGAGAGTGAACAGAAGGTACAACAGGCAGCATCACAGTTGTACACACTCAGAGATGCACCAAGTATCGAGAACATTGTCAATAAGATTCCCTGCTCATAAGGGAAGAGCTCACAAGTCATATAATGGCCATCGAGATAACCTGAGGAGACTGAAGGCCCTGATTCGACTATCTCGAAGGGAACACATAGGACAGTCTAGTGCTGACTAAGACCTTCGAGAAGATCATGTGGCAGCCATCAAGAAACTTGGTAGATGAACTTTCGAGATACCTTGATTAGTAATGAACAATGTCCCTCATCCGAATAAATGGCATACAATGTACTAAGAGACAATGTATAGTAAGGGACAAAACCCTTCCAATGATTTTTGTACTCTGACAAATTCATTAATAGCTGACCAACCCATACAGCTACAGACTTCATATTTTAATTGAAGGTAGCCACGTGACCTATCTACCATCATGCCAAGTATCATTACATCATTTCTATTTTTGGTAACTCGGTGAATTAATCAATATTTTAAGCTCATTGGAAGGGTTTTGTCCATCTACAAAAATTATAACAAACTAGACATTTAGTACTTGGTATAGGCCCCCTTGGCATCCAAAACAGCCTGAACCCTATCAGGCATACTTTTTATTAAATTCTGACAGACTTCTGCTGGGATCCTGTCCTATTCCTTCTCTGTCCTCTTCCATAATTCTTCTATCCCCCCAGGTGGAGTTTCATACTGCCCTAGCTTTGTTTTGAGATGAGTCCAGAGATGTTCAATGGAATTGAGGTCTGGAGACTGTGGTGGCCATACCATAACCTCCATTCCAGCATCTTGGAACCAGTTTTGAGCCTTCTTGCTCTTGTGCTTGGGATCATTGTCTTGCTGAAAGACAATATCCTCCACCTCTATGCCATACCAGTCCAAACTCCCAGTGAGATCTTCCTCCAAAATACTGACAAAAAGGTCAGCATCCATCCTCCCATCAATTTTGACTGCCAATCCTGGACCCTCCCACAGCATACAGCCCCAAACCATGATAGAACCTCCTCCAAACTTGGTAGTCTCCTGCACCAGCCTATCACTGAGCCCCTCTCCTGCCTTTTTCCATACCCAAACCCTCCCATCTGACCCCAAACAATTGATTTTGGACTCATCTGACCAGACAACCCTTTTCCAGTCCTCCATTGTCCAATGTTTGTGTGTCTCTGCCCACTCCAGTCTTTTCCTCTTATGCACAGCAGTGAGTTTAGGCCTTTTCTGCTTCACTACAGCCTTCATTCCAGCTCCTTTAAGTGCCTTTCAAACTGTTTTTGAGGATAGAGGTTGGTTGATTACAGTACAGAGGGTTCTGGTGATCTGAGAGGCATTTTCAGCCTTGCAAAATATGATGAGATGGGTGGCATATTTGATGTTGGCAGTAGAAAGCTTGGATGGACGACCTCCAACTGACTTGGAAAGTGTAGAGCAGTGTTTGGAGCAAAGGCGAGAGATGGTACTGAGGCCTAGACCAGTAATAGAGGCAACTTGGATAGCAGAATGACCTCTATCCAAGAGGGAGAGAATGTGGTTGCATTGGGTAGTAGAGAGAGATCACATGCCAACAGAAGTAAGTGTGGGGGGTTGTAATGAGTTGGGGAAGTGAGCAGCTGTATTTATACATTATCCCAACCAGTCACATGACATTTATTTGTACTTATTTGATTGCAATAAATGGAATCATGTGATTAGAGGTATGATGGACAAAACCCTTCCAATGAGCTTAAAATATTGATTAATTCACCGAGTTACCAAAAATGGAAATGATGTAATGATATTTGGCAAGATGGTAGACAGGTCACGTGGCTACCTTCAATTAAAGTATGAAGTTTCTAGCTGTACTGGTTGGTCAGCTATTAATGAATTTGTCAGAGTACAAAAATCATTGGAAGGGTTTTGTCCCTTACTGTACCAACTGCCATATTAGGGGCAGGGATGATGTTCTATTGAGAAGAGAGAGACTAGGGCTATTGCCCGAGAAACGTAGACAGGAGACATCGGCCAAGGAATTACATCCGAGGCCGCATCAGCTTGTCTGATCACAATACAACAATCGGAAAGACCGCCGATTGTCAGGAAGACTGATAGAGATGAATAAGGAGTAGAACAGACCAGGAATCTGCTGAACTATGGACGCATAAGCCTATCAGGCAACCCCAAGGAGATAGCTATGGCAATACAATACGTGCAATAGTATCTCAATGACTGATCGAGTACCTTGAAAGGCCTTGCAGGGTCCAATAGCGGATCAAAGGACAAATGATGGAGTAGTTGGATTATCTCAGACTATCCGCACAACGTGTAAGCAATGCGCGGCCAGTTCAAGATACTAGATGGGTATACAAATGGTGTACCAGAATGCTGGGACAGGAGGAGACCAAACGGGTAGACGCATGGAGGCGGAAGGCATACAGTGGCTCAAAAAACTGTCCCAATGTTTTGACATTCTCAATAAATTTGTACATAGAGCATGAACCAGAGTACATACTGTGCTGAAAATATTCATGGAGATGGGGCCCAATCCACACTATTATTTGGTGTTTACATCACGTGATTTAATAAAGATTTGAATTTATAATCAATTATCCAATATTATTACTCATTGGGACAGTTTTTTGACCCTCTATCACCTTTGCTATATCAGGCCAAATTTATATCTGAAAAATACCAAATAAATTACAGAACTAATTTAAAATATTATATGACTAATTTCATGCATTGACCTAAGGTTTCATCACTTTTCTCCTTGCTGCTATATTATAAAAGCTGTTTTTTCTACCTAATATGTTCAAGCTATTTTTCCTCCTCTAAGCTTAAGGCCACATGCACTAAACAGTGTTCAATACTAATTCAGAGGAATCTGCTACTAGCTAAGCTAAGATATAGGTAGAGGAGAGCAAGAAACATGTCAAAAAGATGTAATCTTCCCAATATTTTTGTACATACAAGAAATAATATTTCCTTAAGTTACCATTGGAAAGCCAAATAATGCTGTTTATGATGCCAAATAATATAAGTGCACTCTATCTTACTTTCTTACACTACCAGTTGCTAGAGATAGGTCCCAGGCAAACCATACTTGCTCTCTTGTTTAGATTGAATATATTTTATTTGAACCATAGTTATATTTGATGTGAATTTCACAAACTTTTAGGCCTAAATAAACATAGACAAACTTTAACATATACTTTTGAAGGGATACCAAGTGTTTATAATAGATAGGCATAGTTTGACTACTGTAGATGGCCTGCTAATATATTTAGGGGAGAGTAGTCAAAGTATAGTAGGATAATAGAAGCCAACTACTGGTATTGTAGTGTGTATTTCTGAATATTTGAGGTATGGTAATGAAAGAATAGGTAATACTCATTAGTCTGGCTATCTGAGTTACATTGTTTAGCTGTTCAGTAAGGATCAAGTGAATTATTAAATTTTATCTATAGAGGGAAGCTTTATATATTATTCACTTTTATTCATTTTTTTTGTTTTCTATCATCTCCTTCTGAATATTTTTGACAAAGTACTCTTTTCCATTGGTATTGAACACTATTTGGTATGTGTGGCTTTAAATTTGAAGAAGAGAAATAACTCACATATATTAGGTAGAAAAAACAACTTTTATAATATAGCAGCAAGGAGAAAAGTGATCAAACCTTAGGTCAATGCATGAAATTAGTCATATAACATTGTAAATCAGTTCCATAATTTATTTGGTATTTTTCAGATATAAATTTGGCCTGATATAGCAAAGGTGATAGAGGGCCAAAAAACTGTCCCAATGAGTAATAATATTGGATAATTGATTATAAATTCAAATCTTTATTAAATCACGTGATGTAAACACCAAATAATAGTGTGGATTGGGCCCCATCTCCATGAATATTTTCAGCACAGTATGTACTCTGGTTCATGCTCTATGTACAAATTTGTTGAGAATGTCAAAACATTGGGACAGTTTTTTGAGCCACTGTATGTATAAGGGTAGAGAACCTCCCCGGGCGTGTTGAAACAGCCGCAGACCGTCGCGATGACCCATGAAATGACGCCAACAGCGTCTCAATGACTCGAAATGAGTCTGCAACAGGCAGCCAGGACCAATACCAGGCGGAAAAGTGTTATTATGCAGGGGAATGTCGGACCAATTGTGTATACTAGCATTACTCTCTCAAATATTTCCTTATTTACTCGGGCTGTTTCCTAGCTACCAAACCATATAAATACAGCATGGAGGAGAGGTGAAAGGCAAGTACTCGCTGCCCTAGCTTCGAGACCACGAGATTTGGGAATTAACAATTTCATTATCTTGTGCAATTGTGTGCATTAAGGCAAACTAAGTGAGAGCTTCGGTCATAGACCACACAGAAACAGTAGAGACGAACTGTGATCGTCGAGAGAGCTTATTGAGACTATGGTTTGAGTCCGAGGGACTTCTAGAAAGAGACATTGAGGCTCAGGGGTAGTGTAGATTCCCCTTAGGCCTAGAGACACAGAGAGACAGAGACTTAGTGGGGTAGTGCAGATTCCCCCAAGTTTCGAGATCAGAGATATTGAGAACCAGAGGCTGTAGCTGCAAGAGGAGACTTGTTGCTATTACCACAGAGACCACCCCCAGAGTACACTTGGTGCCCTTGGGTATATTTTTCGAGAAAAAACTTTATACATTTTCTATACACCCCAAAACCCCTTTCAAAGTTGAATCCCTCTTCTCAAGAACTGTCTCCGACACCCCAGAATTGCATTTCGAGGTACTGGTTGATATAGGTAGTGGTTATCCGAGCCACATAGTACATACCTACCCCACCAATACCATCACAGCGGCAGCACGAGGGCACAACACATACATTGAGGCCAAAGGTCCACTCTGCACCAAGCTCATCACCTCCATCTAGAGTCTGTGCTAACTTAGTACACAACCTCTGCATTCAGCTGCCCATACTCTGCCCCTGCACCATAACTTAACAAAGTTGTAGAACAGTGTAAAACAACTTGTATTTTCTATGTGCTAGAGGCCCAGTTTATATACTGTGAACTAATACTACGGATTGTTCTAGGGTATTCTAGACACATGTATAAAACATTTATAATGCATGTTAATGCATCATAATGAGTCATTAAAGCTCAACTTAATTAAGGAGCTGTTACTTGTAAGAGATCACTCATAAGTGACCATATTTGTGAGTGCTTATTCAGCGCATCATGTTGATGACATAATAGCACTTTTCAACACTTGCAACATTGTCGTCATTTGGGGGGTTGGCGGGTGGGGCCGGTATGTTGCGATACAAGCTTGCACCGAGCCCCCTACGCTCCCAAGCTCTAGGTCCCCACTCTCTGTTCCCCGCTGTTCATGTGCTCATGCATTGTATGCCTACACTACTTGCTTCCGTTTATTTGTACCTCGCTATGTAGTGACTATGTGCCTTTTAGGATCACATTGTAGTACCATGATATCATACCAATATTCCATACCATATGCACCACAAGGTTATTGTCCTTGAAGCGCTTGTCTCGGGTATATAGAACATACCATACTGTAGCGTGCACTTCAGTTCTCGCGTCGAGACACTGAAGTGAGTACTATTTATCCTTAAGATACAGGCATCTACTAATAACTACTTTAGTCTCATTTGTGTCTCTTATAGGTATATAATATATTAGTTCTCGCGTCGAGACACTGAATCTCATTTGTGTCTCTTATACGGTATTCCCACATAGTCACGAATTCGAGCGTGGCTGGTGCCAAAGTGTGGGAGAGCGATGGCGTTGGCGGGTTGGTTGGCCATAGTGGTCGGGGTCGGTAGTTGGTTGTCTAAGGTCAGCACTTCCCCCCGAAACACGTGATTGATCATCGGCATCCTTTGCAGCACATTCATCCCATTTCTACCGAAAATGTTAGTGGGAAAGGATATGAGCTCGCGTGCTCTCGAGGCCTGTGGCGTTTGGTATGGCTGTGGGACTGCGGAATTGATCGATAAGATAGTCCGCAAGTCAAAGGTCATCCTCGACGGCTTGCGGAAAGCCGCTGAATCACCCAACAAGGACCAACTGAAGAACACGAAGGAGACATTGGAGGATTTCAATCGGCACTCCAACATATGGTCTCTTTGGTTTATCGATTTACTGAGCTCATTCGCCGTTTAGCCTCCTTGAACAAATTTCTGATCTGTTCCAATGGATAGTATTTCCAACAGTACAAATAACGAAAAGAAATGACAAAATGTCGGTCGCCTCGGCTTCATACGCGTGGATACATCCAACCCTAAACTTGTAACACGAGAACTGGCATATGGGAATGGTTACACCAGCTGACATTTCTGAAGCCAGGCTGTGGCGGATAACGACCGGAGGGGGAAAAACCCCATAAGCACTACCATTCGGTACTGACGGGTGTACCATAATTCCAGTAGCTCTAGGAGTAATTCGACCAGTTGGGTGTCTGCTTGCTGGGTATCTGCCATCCAGCTGACATAAGCCAGCCATGTGTGTTGTGCAACCCGCGTCCCGTGACAGGCAGAACACCTTGAAATCCGACCACCACTTCTGGCAGCTGTATTAGTATAATGGGTCAGTATCTCCTCCTCAGGCTGTCAGAATTCTCGCTTACAGCTCCGTGTGCTTTCCAGGTATCCCAAAGGTTCGTCCTACCACGCACATACTGCACATACAACCATCACCAATATCCAAACACCCCCATAGTTCTTCCGTTATATCTCGTAGGTTCTTGCATCGTTCAGTTCATGAGCACACCCTTATTGGAGCACAGTGAACGCTATCCTTTGACTTCGCAACTAATTCAAGAGAACAAGATCCCTGAATTTGGTCCGTCGCCTTGCACATACGAACCTAGTGTCATTCTGACTCCACAGACAGACAATCTTTACCTCGATTTCAATGGAATCATTCACAACTGTAACTTGCTGCTCATCTTCACCATGCTTTTTCTCTAAGCTTTGCTCTCCAGGTTCTCACCCCAATGACGAAGACGCTCATTTCAGGCTTTCTGAAGATCAAATATTCACCTCAATCTTTGCTTATGTTGACCACCTTTTCGGCAAAATCAAACCAAAGAAGCTGTTTTTCATGGCCGTCGATGGTGTTGCCCCCCGCGCTAAAATGAACCAACAGCGGAGCAGGCGCTTCCGCACTGCAAAAGAGGCGAAGGAGGTCAGGGAAAAGGCCCTAAGTAAGGGGGAGAAGCTACCAGATGAGAAGGCATTCGATAGCAACTGTATTACGCCTGGTGTGTCATTGGCTTTTGACTCTATCTTGTGTTTTTCTGTCGGTGCTGACACTCCCACCCCTGTCTGTAGGTACCCCGTTCATGGCGCGCTTATCTGACCAGCTGCGCTACTTTATCAACAAAAAGATATCCGAGGATTCCAATTGGCGGGACATTGAAGTTGTGTTGTCCGGGCATGAGGTTCCGGGCGAGGGCGAGCACAAAATTATGGAGTATATCCGGTTATCCCGGGCACAGCCGGACTACAATCCCAATATCCGGCATTGTTTGTATGGCCTGGATGCAGATCTTATCATGCTTGGGCTGTTGAGCCATGATCCCCATTTCTGTTTATTACGAGAGGAAGTCAAGTTCGGTCCTGGGTCGAGGAAGAAGAACAATACGGGGTGCGTTGTCCCTCCTCGCTTAATGGATACCATCTTGACGATTGGTTTGTTGTGCGCAGACTGGAGTCGATCAATTTCTATCTACTTCACCTATGCCTCATGCGAGAGTATCTCGACCTCGAGTTTCGAGATATTGAGCCCATGCTCCCGTTTGAGTATAACTTGGAGCGTGTTATTGATGATTTCATTTTGCTGGCTGTGTTTGTCGGGAACGATTTCCTACCCAATCTTCCCGACTTGCATATCCATGAAAATGGACTGGAGAAATTGTTTGAAGTTTATAAGAAGGTTTTACCTGGTCTTGGTGAGTTCCCCCTGTTTCGATACTGGTAACGGGCAAGTGGGTTGATCATGTCTTTAGATGGGTACATCAATGAAGGTGGCATTATCAGCACAAAACGCCTGCAGGTTATTCTCGACCAAATGGCAGAGTGGGAACAAGAAGTGTTCGAGAAGGAGTACGCGGATCTGAACTGGTACAAAGGAAAGCAAGCAAAACATGTACGGGAGAATGGAGATGGGCCGTAGGCGGTCCAAATTGGGTACGTCATTGCTTGTGCTCTCCCCATATCGGGGTCACTCAATAACATTCTACACGCAATAGTGTTGACAAAACCACAACGGGACATTTTCGAAAAAGTCAAGGCATATGTTCTCGGGAGCCGCCGCAAGCCGCTATCGAGAGCAGGAACTCTGTCCATGCTGAACACATTCCCCGCTCGCGAGCGCGAGTTTATCAATCGCCTCGCTGAGGATCTACACCTCAGCATTCGGTGGGATGAGTATGACGATGATGATAATAACGTTCTGACTTGGCGGTTACCTGGTATGTTGGAGGGCGATAACATTGAGGAGGATATGGAAAAAGGTGCGGTGGGAAGTGAGGGTCTTGTAGAGCAGAATGGTGAGGAACCGCCGGATAGTGACTGGGAAGATGTGGAAACGTCTGAGGAGGATGAAGAAAGTCGGGAGGCTGTGGATAGAGTGTTAGAGAAGTACGAAAAAGCGCAGGTATTTGATGATGAAGCAAATGGTGGGTTTGAAGCGAGATATGAAAGGTCTGTCAAAGAGAAAATGGACGAGTGGAAGAGGGGTTATTACCAGGTTAGGATTCGGCTGGTGCCTGATAATCCCTCCTGTTCGTGCTCACGTTGATTTTTTTAGGGCAAGTTGGAATTTTCATACGATGACCCCAAGGCGATGGGCGATTTGGCGTATAGATACGTTGAAGGGTTGCAGTGGGTAATGCACTATTATTACAGTGGAGTCGCATCCTGGGGATGGTTCTACAACTATCATTATGCGCCCCGCATATCTGGTATGTTGCAGACTATATAACAAATATGGTAGACTACTAAAGCTTATGACTAGATCTACGCGGTGTTGATCAAATGACGTTTGATTTCGCGCTTGGGACACCTTTCAAGCCCTTCGAGCAGCTCATGGGCGTGTTGCCTGTAGCTAGTAAAGAACATATTCCGACGGCGTATCAGGATCTGATGTATGATCCCAACTCGCCCATCCTGGACTTCTATCCTACCGAATTCGAGCAGGATCTCAATGGGAAGAAGGCGGAATGGGAAGCTATTGTAAAGATTCCCTTTATTGACGAAGTTAGGCTGTTGAGAGCTATGGCTTGTAAGCTTTTTCTCCGTCCAGCTAGGATGTATTTTGCTTATGGGCGTTTAGCCAGAGAACATAGACTGACGAAATGAAGAACGCCAACGCAACAGCTGGGGCACTAGCACTCGATTCAGCTACGATCCAAGCGAACCGACTGTATACCCCTCCTCCCTCCCTGGGATTTTCCCAAACATTTACCGCTGCTACTGCAAAATGGTGCCCTTTGATCTCCCGACACTCGATGGTTTACATCTGGTTCCTGGCCTCTGCGACGGGGTGTTCCTGGGGACCGAAGCACTCGCAGGATTCCCGTCGCTCAAGACGCTTCCGCACACTGCCGTGCTAGACTTTCACGGTGTCAATGTACACAACTCGGAGTCGCGCAATCGATCTATGGTCGTCAAGATGAGGAATCCTCACGAAGGTGTGAAGACGGAGGAAATTGCGCGCAAGATGATTGGCGAGCGGACGTTTATGGGCTGGCCGTTCCTCCAGGAAGGCCTTGTTGTAGCCGTCTCGGACTCTCTTTTCAAATATGAAAAACTGAGCATCATAGCGGGCGTCGCGCCCAAGGTGATTCCGACCCCACATGGACCTCCGGGCTTGACGCATTGGAAGAACAAAGCCGAGCGGATCGAGTCGGTTTACTCGAAAAAGTGTGCGGTGTTGACGGGGAGCGTGGAGGTGCTGTTACATGTGAGACCGTTGAAGGGGTTGAAGAGGACTTGAGAATGGAGCGTTGGTGAAGGATTATGAGGAAGCGAATAAGGAAGCTGAGCAGGCTGTGCAGATGTGCCTGGATGAGGTTGCGTCGGAGGATCCGAGATTTGTGGAGAGGGCGCCGCCGCCATTGAGTGAGGAATTTCCGGACGGGAGTAAGGTGTTTTTCCTTGGGGAGCATGCGTATGGTGTTGCGGCTCAGGTTACGGCGACGGCGGAGAAGAGTTTGTCGGTTATGCTTGCTGTGAGTGAAATTGTGTGGGCGTTCAATGGAAGAGTGGTGTGCTTATCATTGTTATCTTTGTTTACAGTTTTTCCCTTCTGAGAAGTCGGAGATTGAGAGGTTCAAGACGATTGTGGATAACCGAAAGGCCTCACGATATATGGCCTCGTTTAAAGCTGCGGAGGCTATCGGTATCTCTACGCGGGCGCTCTCGAGGATCACCTCGAGTTTTATGGTGGTCTCTGGGACTGATAAGCAGAAAATCAATTTGGGACTGAGTTTGAAGTTTGAGTTGAAGGCGTTGAAGGTGGTGGATTATACGAGAAAGGATGGCAAATATTGGGAGTATAGTCAGAAGGCGGTAGAGTTGATTCGGGAGTACAAGGTAAGAGTTTCTCTTAGCCCCCCCTCCAGCCCCTTTTTGTTGAGTAATTGGTTAACTTGGGGGACGCTAGAACAATTTCCCTGAGATTTTTAGGTGCCTGGATTCGGATGGTGATGCGATGGCGGTTGCGTCTGACGTTTTCAGAGGCTATAAACCGGAGGAGAGGATCAGGGAAGTCCGTGCGTGGTTGAAAGCAAAGGGAGTGACGAATTTGGAGCCTGTATCTCTTTTCTGCGATCAGTTATCCAAGGTATGGGTGGTTTCTATGTTAATGAGCCTTTTTTTTGTGCCTTGTGTTGATGCATATTACAGGAAACGGATCTCGGAACTGGAACAATTGGCTGATTCTTTAACCAAGAGCAAATTGCCATCAGAGTTCAAGAAGGCTATTGTCAAGGGTATACCGAGACAAGCGGTTCTGAAGCCCGCACATACAGTGTACAGATTACAAAACCAAAAGTTTGCGCTGGGAGACCGTGTGACGATGGTACGAGATTCTGGAGCCGTTCCGTTGTCTGTCAAGGGAGTTGTTATTGGGATCAATTCCAACTCGATGGATGTTCTTTGGGATGTTCCGTTCATGTCTGGCGTAACGCTGGGTGACAGGTATGTCGTATTTTTTTTGCCCTTAATATGATGAAATGAACAATATTTAAAAGGTGCTCGATGTACCGAGGGATGACGGTCGAGTTTAATTCATGTCTCAATCTGTCAAATCCCCAATTCGTAACGTCGACAAATCCAAAAGTTCCCCCGCCACCCCCTATTACGACTCCATTTAAGCCTCGGTATGGACCTCATCCTGTTATCCAACCTGGGCCTGGACAAAATGCAGCGGGGGGCTTCCGTCCCGCACCTCAATCAAGGTAAGATTCAGTTCATTTCTGCTTAGGAAATGGGGGACAACAATCCGCTGAGGATCACACAATGGGTTTAGTTCGTCTGCTCCTATGGCTAGTGTGCAGATCATGAGCAATCCGAATCGTACGAGGGGGAATCACGTTAATGGACGGGGAGGTGGACATGTACCTGCTCCTATGAGTCATGTTGTTGCGAATGGGCGCGGTGGATCGGTGGGTAATAATCATGTTGTGAATGGTAATGGACGAGGGGGACGAGGAGGAGGATATGTGCAGCCTGGCCCTGCGAATGCGCCGGTTGCGGAGCCGGTTCCGGCTCCTGTTGCGAATGGGTTCCGGGGTGCGCCGCGTGGTAGAGGGTATCCTCCTCGTGGACGGGGATTCATTTCTGGATTTGTTCCAAGGGCTGCACCAAGAGGCGGTGTGAGGGGTAGAGGGCGAAGTTCTGTTGCGTCTTGAGTTTTGGTTGCTTGAGTAGGGTAACTGGGAAAAGGAATTTAAAGGGTTGTTGTTCACGTGATCGGCTATCGGAGTGAAATAAATGGGTGGCACCTTCAAGCTTACGGCCCCTCCGGTGAGCTGTCGTGCGGCGAGAGGGCTCGTGACAGAGAAGACTATTTACCCGGCTTGGCTATCTGGAACCGATTAGTTGCTGCAGCGTACAGTATGTTTTTTTCCACATGTGAGAGGAGACAAAGTTAAATGGGGCACAATTAATCTGATGGAGAACCAGTTCATCATGGCTGCCACCAGCCGGGAACTTATGCAGACCCTGGCTCACATAGAAGGGATCCACAGATTACAAGCCGAAAAAACGGCCAGGGATTCGATTCTATTGGGCTTCCGTGCTTCCTGTCAAGACGCCAGAAATTAAACAAAATGACGCGAAGTTAAGTACACGCGGGGTGCTAGAGCCCAACTGTTGCTTGTCCCCAAGTCCCCCTAGGGATCTTGTACGCGCGGCTGGCTCTCCATGGACCGACCTGATCCCGTTCTCCCCGCGCCTGGTGGTTCTAGCTCAGGCAACCCAGCACCGGCACATGCGCCATCGGCACCACCACCAGCAGGAGGAGGAGGAACTCCTGGGCCGGTGACCGTCCCGGCCATCCAGCCTGCTCAAGCGCTCGTCGCCGCTTCCAGTTCGGATGCTCTTCCTCCCCCTCGACAACAGCCTGATTTTGAGGCGGAACATGCGCATGCCTCGCACCCGCCCGTTCATCTGGCCCCACAACCGGCGTTTGACACGATGTCTACGCCTACTCAGCAGTCTTATGAGCCTGGGCTGGGTACTGCGTCTGCGTCTGCACCCGCCCAGCAAATAGTTGAACCTGGCGTGAATACAGTCCCTAGACCTGTCCAATACGCCTCGGAGCCCTTCATCCACCCAGTGCGAAGGCCTACTACCGGATCAACCGCTGTAGGTCCAGCGTCTACCAACATCCACCAGATGTCGAACCCTCCGACACCCCCTCATCCCGTTCGTCCGCCCCTTCCACAGCACCAGAGCACGCGAGCAGCAGCAGGACGGTCGGCGAGTGTGGTGAATGTCGCATCGTCGATGGAGAAACTAGAGGATGCGGACACACTATCGGGTTTAGGGTTACCCGAGTTGCAGAGGGATAGTGCGGTGCGCACGAACCAACCGCTTCCACCCCTGCCTCAGGCTCGTTTGGTGGATAGTATAATGCCGCGCCGTCAGAGGACGTTGGATGGTCAAGGACCGGGATCGGCTACTGGGAGGAGATCGGGTATTGACTGGATTGTGCCCGTCGATGATAAGGTAAGAAGATCACTTTCTTTTCTTCCAGATCCCCTCTGATAACCCGCCTCCAATACAGCCCATGCGTAAACGGACAGTTGGCGAGCGCATACAACCTACCCTCGACATTGCCATTACAGAACGTGACAAATATGCGGCAAAAGCAAAGGCGACCGGATTTGCGCTGAACGCTGCTATCGGACTTCAGGTTGTCCTGGGCTCCTTGACAACAGGTTTGTCCGCGGTGGCAACAACTGGCAGACAGGTGCGATCAAACCCAGGCGCTGAAAGCGTGCAGGATTGCATAAACTGATTGATTACCCTTCTTTTATTTTATTTTTTTCCAATTCAGACTGCCATCCAAACGACTATTTTGGGTGAGTCATAGTCTACTCAGCTCGGGAACCGTACCACTGATGTGGCATCTGTCTAAATAATAAAGGTGGACTAGCGACCGTTGTTGCTTCTTACCTCGCACGAGCACGAGGATCAAACGAGCCGGAGCTCTCCATCACACGTGTGAAAGACCTGGAACATTTTATTCGCGAGGCTCAGGCTTTCCAGCTGGATCGCGGGCATGTTGATACAAATGAGTGGGATGGGGAGCTCGATCGGTTCCGCCAGCAATTTGAAGAGCTTTTGGGTAATGCGAGCGGGTAGGTTATCTTTTTTTTTGTTTTCGTGATTCTTTTTTTTTTTCGGGGATTATGATTAATGACGTGTGAATTTAGGGAAAGGAAGCTCGCGCCACCCGGCTTGAGTCACGCGTAGTCCACTTATCATTCGTTTTGGACGCTACCACTTTTTTAAGACACAAGTTCAGTCGTTCTAATATAATATTTAACATTCTCTTGCTATGTTTCTCAGGGTATTTTGTTGAGGTCTCGATTTCAAGCGCGTCCTGCCATATTAACGAAATTCGCATTAAAAAAAAACATATCACATGTCGAGATCCAAATGGGAAAAAATGCCACCCGTCTGATATTCTCACAAGGTATACTTGGTGGAGTAGAGGCTTCTCTTTGCGATTCTATCGGCGTACCGATCAGCGAAGCAATACAGGTGGGAGAGCCATGTCCTATTATATGCTGCTTCACACTCCATTTTAGCTCTCTCTGCCCCCCGCCCCCCTCTCCTCCCACTCTTCGTCCTATCTTCATCCGAAATCATCACTTTGAGTTCCGGATGGCAGATACAATAGAAGAAGTGAGATCAGCGCGCAGTGTTCACCTCTTTGGTAAATCCGTCAGCGAGATATGGAGGACGCCAATGACTCAGATCCTCCTTATCTCTATTATTTGTTTCTGCTGTCCGGGTAAGTTAAAATAACAACTTGCTTACACACTCTCTTTTGATGAATGGTGGAAATGTAGGAATGTATAATGCCATCAGCGGTTTGGGTGGATCGGGCCAGCTTGATAGTACTGTTGCAGCTAATGCAACGGTGGCTTTGTTGGCGGCTACCGCGGCTTCTGCTCTTACCCTTGTCCCTCCTATTTTTGATGTAAGGGTATTTTCGGATCTGGAAGGGCAAAATGAATGTTATCTGATAACTAGGAAATCAGATGTTTGGCCCTCGAACATGTCTGCTTCTCGGTCTGTTTCATCCCGTTCTTTATCATATTTATAAAAAAACAACCTCATTTTCGGTGATGCGGCAATACGTTTCCCCCCCCCTTAGGCGGATGGTGTTATCCACTCTACTCTGGTTCACTGTTATGTTACAACCACACACGCAACTCGGCTTTCGTAATCGCCAGCGGTGCTATTCTAGGTATCGGGGCGTCTTTCCTTTGGGTAGCGCAAGGAGCTGTTGATGAGTTCGTTTACTCGCCAAGGTGATATGATGGCTTATATTTATCTTCTTTAAGATTATGGTTTCGTATCCGTTGCCTGATCAAAAGGGGCGAGCGATAGCTTTATTCTGGGTACTTGAACATCTTAACTTCTAAAGATAGGGAACTTATCATTTTTTTTTTGGGATAATAGGTCATTTTTAATCTCGGAGGCGGCATTGGGTCGTTTATTTCTTTTGCGTTGAATTTTCATTCGAAGAGTGGGACTGTGACGGATGGTACATGTGAGTTTCCCAGATGCCTCTGTTGACACATTCTCTCATCTCTTCTTGGAATCAAGACGGAGCGTTTATGGCTATAATGCGTGAGTAGGAATCATTCCATCCAGGGCTCCGAGTACTTTGTTATCACTAGCCGACCCTGACAACAATCTTCTTTGATTTCCCAACTACAGTCTTTGGCTGGCTATCTTCAAGCCTAGTTTCTCCACCCCATAAAGTAATTAGACAAGATGGTACACTAGCCGGTCCACCACCAGCAAAAGGAATGGGGCTCACCTCGTCTATCCGACGCGAGTTTCACAACTTTACGACCTCGATGGGGAACTGGAGAATCATTTTACTCATCCCTGCGTTCTTCTGTGCCAACTTTTTCTATTCTTATCAACAGAATAGTGTGAATGGTGCGGTTTTTTTTTTCCTTGAACATGATTAAGCGGGTTTTCTAATCGAGAGATCTTATCGAATGGGATTCTCCCCTCCCTCTCCCTCCCCCATAGGTGATATTTTCACGCTAAGGACGAGATCGTTGAATGGAGCTATGTATTGGATCGCGCAGATGGTTAGTGGTTGATTTGTCCTTCGGGCATGGGATACTTATTTTTTTTGTCAATCATTGGGTAATTGTTACTTGTTACCTTTGGCGTGGCATTATAGTTCGGTGGACTGTTGATTGGGTTCTTACTTGATCTGAAATGGTTCTCGAGACCACAAAGGGCGATCTTGGGATATGTTTTCGTATTGACGACAGGGTTTGCTATATGGGGTGGTAAGTGAAAGAGTTGATTGAACAAGCTTATCAATTCGAACGCATTGTGCTATCCGATCGGTTAGGTGGACTGGAATTTCAACGTTGGGCTGGACCGTATTGGAAGAAAAGCAATGGCTTGACTTTTCCTGATACCAAGACTTTCATCGGACCATTTTGGCTGTACGTTATCCCCGTCCCTCCGCTGTCTTTGTTATCACCGTAAACGAGTGATTGAGCGATTTCGTGGTTTTTAGGTACTTCTTTTACGGGGCATTTGATGCCTTTTGGCAAGTGAGCGCTCTTTTTCACCCATTGCCCATGGAGCTACTTACTGATCTAATCGATGAATCTGGGCTTTATTAGTCATACTGTTACTGGCTAATGGCCTCGCTAGCTGAGAGTCCTCAAGCGGCGGCAAAGTTCGTTGGACGTGAGTGTTGTTTTGTTTGGAGGGACGGGCCTCGGGTTTTTTGAACCTGAGTCCCTGTGTCCTCAAGTTAATTTCAGAACGTGGGAAATTTTGATCAAAATAATGCCTTTTTTTCTTTGAATTAGTGTACAAGACGTTCCAGGCGACGGGAGGTGCAGTCGCTTGGAGGATTAACGCGTTGCATTGTGAGTCAAGCTTCTTCAAATTTAACGCACCCTGTTTTTGTCTTGTTTTTTTTTTCCTCTTTTCTCGGCGCGATTGGATCAATCGCGAGTGTAGCTCAGACAAACTAACCTGATGGTTTTAGATCGACCTATCACACAGCTTACGATAAACTGGGCACTTCTTGGGTGTGCGATGGCTGTTGCACTCCCGACGGTATTGTCGATAACACCTTCTCCTGTGCATGATGGGGAGGGTGGTAGATCTGATGACGATGATACCCCGAGCAAGGGGTCGCGCCATTCGGGGTAGTGTGGACTTGTGAAGGAGATCCGTGACTTTGTCTTTGCAATAGCGTACGTGTGTATCCATACTTGTGACTGTAGTAAAGCGTGAAGTACAGTGAAGTTGCACTTTTGGACGGGTGTGTGAAAATTGTGGTCAAGGTGCTTCATGAAGGCAAGTTAAACGATAGATTGGCGAGTAAAGTACATACATCGGCGGGGTCTTTGTTCTTCGTGGAAAACGTTCCGGAAGGCATTTGCGCAAAATCGCCGGCCCAGCGTCTGGTCCCGGCAAACTTTGAATAAATACACCGATGAGGTCCGAAATGCCAATAATCGACCTGTTAAACTGAAAATAAAGGGGTTTCACCGTAGAGTTTGGTCATTCACCTACAGTATCATGTATGAGATATGTGTAAGAAAGAGGAAGCGGCCAAGTGGAAACGAGACCCGGGTGATCCTGGAATGCGACATCTCGGTCACTTAGGGAAGGGACGATGTACTTTCTTGGGGCGTTTTATCTTGCGCCCATTTAACAATTTTGAATAGGACTTCCTGGAGTGGAATGACAACCGGAAGGCTCGCATAGGCGTATTATGCACAACCAGCTGGGCTTATGCTGAGCTCATTTCACGGCCCGTCGATCAGTTGCTACATTATCCTGTAACCCGAGAATCATTGGGGGGGACTCAGTGCTCCTCTCGCTCTCAGCTTACTGCACTTGTATTACTCAAATCACTTTTGGGTTGATTGGAGAGCATACTCGCTGGCGCCATCAAATGAGATCTCCAGCCACGCTTGGTAGAGCTGTTGCCCGACCTGGCCTGTTGTCTGGATACGACACCATACGGGCCCCGACTCGAGGCCCTCGTACCTTTCAACTGGGCATTCGATGGGAGGGAATCTGGGATGAGAAAAGAGGGAATTTGGGAAAGGATCATGCACGGGGTGGTAGACAACTGGGTGGGATGGGATTGACGTTTCATCACGACGTTGTGATAGTACATACAAGAGCAGATACGAGAAAATACAACAGGTGGATTAATCATCAAAGACCAAGTATCTCATTTCGATCGATTCTCGGAGAGGGGAGTGCGGCGGAGCACTCGGGTCCTCGAAAGGCGCATGAGGAGCATATACAGCAGTGCTGCCATCCTGGAGTGAGTCGAAGCTGCAAGCACCACGAACATTAGCAGGATAACATGAGCTTTATTGCGGAGAGACAGACTTTTTGAGTAGGACAAACTCGTCTAACCTCATCCCACGCAGGTATTTCCACTGTTGTTTGGTTTTGTACTGGACTGCAAGAGACTCACCGGAGCACCCTGAGGACTTGGCACTTAGTATAGCCAAGGTATCGCTCTTCTCAGAACTGCCATAGGTACAGAATGCGAGCGGCCAGTCATAAGCGGGATGTCCAAGTGGCCTCCACAGGTTGACCATCTGATAGCGCTTCTTGAGGAGCTTGGAAGCCTCATCAGGGAGATGACGTTTGATGCGAGCAATGCAGGCGTTTTCGGTCACATCAACGTGGGCTCGAAGAGACGGTTGGCGAACATGCTGTGATTTGTCGACACCTAGTCGGCGCCGGCAGTAGCCTGCCAGGGGCGTTACAATAATCTCTCAGTGTGAGCCAGGAATAATGCACTGTGGATCGAAAAGATGTACACGACTGGCACCACATAATTTCCTGACGAGCTCAGCAGCTCTCATTGCAATACCTTTGGAACTTCTCTGGATTTTTAATTTCAGTATTCTTTAATATGGTGGGAATACTGTAGAACTGGGAACCAGCCTTGTCAAGGGTGTAGAGGTGCTCCTTTCACCAGACGTTCTCTATGGCGTCAGTCGGTGCCCGTATCATATTCGTATCTCCTTCGGTCTAATCGTCCTTGACCATCAGGTGTGCTCTTTCCTCTCCTGGGGGAGGCAGGAGGAAGGCGATTTTTGATGTTATAGTCGCGGGCTCTTGGCCATAGGTATTCAATGCTGTAAAAGCGGTTAGCGGATAGGTGCAGCTGCAACCAGTGGTGCCTATTCACCACATCAGCTTCCCCCTATATAGTGTTCTTCAGGCGCATATAGTCCGCTCAACACGTTTCCGACGAGCAGATATGAGGAATGAAAACCGAAACTCTGGTTCCGAGTAAGACTGCCAAAGCTAACCGGACTCAGTCGGTGGTCTAGAGCATGTTTGGGCGACGGAGGTTGGGACGGCCATTAATTGCACATTTAGTTGAATGACTATAACTATTGTACAGTTTAGACAGGTTATCCCTCACTACCCTCTATTATCCTAAGGCAAGATTTAAGTCCGCTTCCCAGTTCACGTCCTTTCGCAAGGTTACCCATCAACATGTTTGGTACAGTTGCAGGGTACCTCTCATGGCAAGTGAATCACTGTATACTTATGATTTGTTATATTAAAATTTAATCCTCCTTATATCACATACCTTGATGAGTACTAGGCCCCTCCCAACACCATATATAACCTGGCAGAATGACGCTCCATGAGCTGGCAAGGCCATGATGCCCCCTGTCTTCCTTATGGATAATTACACATACATTTATATTGGTTCTCTTTGCGGATTGCATACACACATAAATTACTGGAACACATTAAATGCAAGCTCGCCGGTACAGAAGCACTTCAGCTGGGAACAACAGCCAATATCCCGTTCTCGCTGCATCGTAGTCTCTTATCAGCGGGGCTTGTGCGGAGGGTTCATTTTTAATTTTTCGTTATACCTCACCGACCGACCAATCGCCAAAGTGATAGTGATCATGATAAGGGATGAGACTTACCTAAGTCTGGTATACTGGGCGTTCAGAGTGGAGGGTCTACTCGATTTTTGGCATGCTTTCTGGCATTCTTAGTGCGGGAGATTGGGTGCTAGTTGGGAAGTTCGGTGGTGAGAACCTCTCACTGAGTAAATCACTGTCAGCGAACCAACGCTAACCCGGGATTCTTAAGGCTAAAAGATATTGCAGCGCGACTGGAAGTAATGGTCGACGAACCAGCACTCATTTTTCATCGCTGCCCCAAAATGAGGACAAAACCAGAATTCTCACCGGGGTGTTGATCCACGCACTGCTCCTTAGTATTATGCTGGTATTCGAGTTTCTCTAACGGTTAATTACTGACTGTGATACTTTACTGGCAGCAGGCCATATGAATGTCATCCCGCCACTGTGGACATTGAAGAAATGTCTTGCAATGATATCAAGTATGTTACGCTGTACTATCTGTTGGAATATGCAAACGTGTACCTGAGCCTCGGGATGCACACGATACCTCGAGTCATGGACGCATCAATACCAAACCTATATAGTACTCACTATTTTCTTCCTAGACAGTTAGTAGCCGGCGATCTATACCTTGCCGCATACCATAAACAAAGTCTTTTTCGTACAGACAGCTCCCCTCAGTCCTCGTGCGCATACGGGTACTGAGGCGAGCATAAATCTTCTTCTCATATCATACACATACTCATAGTACCGTGGCACGTCCCTTATTCTTTCATTATCATGATGCCGGGTTCCCAAGGTCAACAGTAGATGTACTTGCACCCGGTCTGGCTGTCGAAGTACCGAGCTACTGTACGGCTCAATGTCTCTTCTTTTCTTTTATCTATTTCATATTTTCTGCGGACACTGTAGGTACACAAAATGGACTGTTAATTATGCACCTATAGTAATGACAATTGATCTAAATTACCTCGTAAATAGTTGTACAGTACATATTCTCGTTGTATATAGGATGTGGTCCAACCACCTAAGTCTTTCCTACTGGATCCTAGTGATTCATAGTCATATATATTTGATTGATTCGAGAACCACTGTGCAACTATCATACCCTATTCTAGTTACTGGCTCACATGCCCACCGTACATACGCGCCAAATGTGGATGCTTAGGTATTGAGCATTTATTAGTGTGCCGCTGCGGAGACTGAAAACAGCTCACACGCGAAGCAATATCAGTACGGGCCTCAAGATCATCAGGTCAGTGAATCGTGATCATCTATTGCGGAGCGGGTTATACCGTCCGCGGCGTGTCATTGATGTTGACGCATTCTTGAACGATGTGGCTGAGCTGATTTGCTTACAATTGACCGCTCCTCGGAGTCTCGATGTAAAATACCGCGAGGTGTCTCAACTGGATTTACTCCTCCGGGAAAGAGGTGGGGCCTTCGATATCAGCATGTGTCCTTTTCCTCCGAACCATAGCCAGAAATATGTTCTACGTAAGCGAAATTTGTCATCTTCAATGTGCAAATATGATATAATTGTCCCGGAGCTATAGAATGACATAAGAACCAGGATAAAACGAAGAATTCACGACCTTGACCCCCACTATCACTATCGTTCAAAGCAGAGGTCAAGAATGGTTCTGAAGCTCTACGGCTTTCCAACCTCCACCGCCACTCGTCGCGTTGCGCAAATTCTGCATGAAAAGCAGGTTCCGTTCGAGTTCATTGTACTGGACCGGGCAAAAAGCGAGCAAAAAGACCCGGGTTACCTTACGAAACATCCCTTCGGCCAGGTCCCATGCATTGTAACTATCCAGAAAAAGAAACCTACCCAGACTGATCGCCCTATGCGCAGGATGATGACGGTTTCATCCTCTACGAGAGTCGTGCAATCTGTCGTTATATCGCCACAAAATGGGCTGACCGTGGCACAGCCCTCATCCCCACCGAAGCAAAGGCCAGGGCCCTCTTCGAGCAGGCCGCTTCTGTTGAAGTCTCGAACTTTGATCCATATGCAGTCAGGGCAGCGCTTGAGAAGATTATCAAGCCGTGAGTGCTCAATACCACTGGTTGTCTGTGTAGAGTAATAAGTAATTGTGGCTGTAGCTTACGCGGGCTTCCGAGTAGCGAGGCAGCTTTTGAGGAGGCTGTAGAGACGCTTCATGCCAAGCTCGACGTATACGAGATTCTTCTCGCAAAGTCCAAATATCTAGCTGGTGATGTACAAACCTATATTCCCATATTCCTACCTTACCCTGCGTTGTTCTCATCCGATGAAATATATTAGGAACCTACCCTCGCCGATTTCTTCCACCTCCCTTTTGGAACACACCTCCTTGCTATTAGTGGAGTCGATTTCTTTGCGGCCAGACCCAACTGTGACCGGTCAGCTAATTCGACTCCCTTGATTGGCGATATGCTTCTGACCGAGCTTTCTTTAGTTGGTTCAAGGATATCAGTAGCAGACCCTCTTGGTTGGCTGTGAAAGATGGCGTTGTGAGCGTGCCTTCATATTGAAGCATCTCCGGATAGCACTTCTGTGAGAAACTGGGAGATTCTAGTTGTTCTGTTGAGACGTATTGCATGACGACCCTGGAAAATATAACCACGTGACAACATACTTAAGGAGCTTGATAGATATTGGTCACCGTATCATTCTTCGGCATCCTCTGAGCTGTTTTCGAGCAATCGAGTTTAGCTTCGAAATGCCAACTAAAGCTTTATAGGGGCTGATCAGTGATCAATATATATTGTAACGATCGTTACCCAGTGCCAGTGCAATGTGATTGATATTATTCGTAGGTAACGGGTAAGATCTTGCCGCGTCGCCAACCGGAATAAAATAGTTCACGCGGTATGGCTTGCATTTACTGACATTGATAACACAACCTCACTCCGGGAAGAATGGGCCATAGTATTAGCACCGCGCCCCGTGGTACATAGATATGCGGTGTTTGATGGTGAGCATAAAAAAAACCACCTGAGATGCCCCACATCACGAAACTGATTGTAGACCCTGATGAGTGATCGATGCTCGAGGGGTAATATGATCGACTAAATTAGTATAATGGACGGTACAAAGTCTGAGCAAGCTTTAGCTCATTCCCTCAAAATGTCCATCACGGCGCAACTTGCTAACTAGCTCGGCCACTATAATGGGGAGCAGGTATTGCAGTGGCGAGTTACATTCCTAGCATCATGCTTTTCTCTACTCACTATCCTTGTATTTTCTATTAGCGGTTGCGGTATCTTGTCTTGTTTATGATCATCTGACGCATTTCGACGACGAAATATCTGATGTGTGGTCAAGTCTTCGGAAAGGCACCTGGGTCAAGGTTTTGTTTCTCTGTGGTCGGTATGCGACGGAGATTCTTGTGCTCTATAATGCCATGGGTACTTTTTATTTTGGGGATAATGAAATCACCACATTCACTAATGTTTCGATGCAGTAGTTGGTGGCTTTAAATATGATTTACGAATACAGGTGACTTAACTTTCACTTGCAATTCATTCGAACTCACTCCGATATTTAGGAGTAAGTGTGTGGATCGACTCTGTCCCATACGCAAGGAGTTCATACATGCTGCGGTACTTCACTATACAAGTTGTAGATCATATTATATTGCGTCTGCAGTTCTGTTCGACATCTCAGCCATCGGAACGGAAGGTATGTGATTACTATGCTATTCCTCGAACATATCACTCACCTCATTCCGCTGTAATTTAGGTGTTGTTGTGTATCGCATCTGTTCCCTGTGGGAACATAAGCGGAGTGTTTCATACGGTATTGCTGTCATGATCGCTGTTGTGGTCAGTGTTGTGGCTACTGCATCAGTTTTCGAGATCGTGAAACTCCCTTGTGTGTTGATAACCTGGTTCTTTTTCATGCAACTATTCATTGTGACTCTCAGCACTCGCAATGGTTTTCATAGGCTTTCCGCAATGCTTATCGAATATAACCAGTGACCCTCTTGGATATTACATAGCAGAATCTACTGTCATGGTGCGTCTACAACTTCATATCTGTGGCTTCGGGAATGAGTAACTTGATTTGTGCTTTTTAGGTAATTTGGGATATATTCAACGTCTTTCTCTGCACATCAATCATCCTGGATAAACCATATCAGTGCTCAGGTGATATTCTAATCAGGTTCAAGCGGGATGGAGGACGGTATTTTATGTATCTCTTAGGTATGTCTATTCTGATTTTATGACTTCTGTCTTTTGACGACCTATTGTAGCTATTCGAACTATAAATTTCATAATGGCCATCTTTGGAAAGGTGAGGTTGTGATGTTGGCAACACAATTACAGGTTAATCCCAACTTATATCCGTCACGTAGGATGCGAGGCTTCTCATGGTCCCGTGAGTTAAACCAAAGTTGCATTTCTTTTTCCCGGTCTAATATCTACGGGTAGCATTTTCTGCGCCCTTGGTGCAATTATCAATGCCCGGATATTCCACAGAATTGGTCGTGACTTGCAACTCCTCCGTTATGGTGATCTCTAAAACTGAGCCCATAAACCCCCGTGTAATTTGTGCATTATTTCCCTTTTATTATCCAAAATGGCTATTGTGAGGGTAGTCAATAAGCTATTCGAGGACATCAACTTGGACAAGGTGCCTTGACCGGGAATTGACTGTGCTTAGATATATAAAGCACTTTGCAGTAAAAAATTAAATGATTGAATCACCTCTCAAACTCACTTGATCTGCACTCTGCACACAGTGATATTAAGGTCCATCACAAATCAGTTTAAGCACGTGGGTTGTGCGACAATTTGGGGCTGAGTCAAGGGGAATGTTCCATTTTCTCCTTGCTTTTTGATCACCCTCCAAACTTATATCAGTTCTGCCTATTAAACGATGGGGCCTAGTCGTCAAACTTATTCTGTTTTCTCATATCCTTGGTATCTATTGCCTGGACAGAGGGTGCTGGATACTTGACATAAAAATAAATCTTAACCGGTGCTGTCAACAGCGATGGTTGCTCTTTCCCAAAATATGAGAGAGGTCCACATAGATCCATCCAGCCGTAGATTCCACTAAGCTAATCTCATTGCAGCTTGGGTGCAGTCGTTGGAGGGGATGGTTCCAATATTGCTCTTTCTTTGGCCTATTGTTGGTTTTTATACAGGAGCTTATTTAAAACCTTGTCTCATTCTATGTCAACTCATCTACCAGTGTCGATATTGATATTAGCAACAAAATTTACTAGTACAGATAGATTCGATGGCCTCATGCTTCATCGGTTCTTATCAATGTCAAGCCTGGGCTACAGACCGTTGGACGATCCTATACACCCTTAACCACAGCTTTCGGATTAGTATGTAACGAAACCTGTTCTTAGGTGGGCCACCAGAGTTGGTGAACCTGCTGTGCACGTGTGCCCGCCGATTGGAAAATACTGAGCGGAATCAAGATGGGCTCTCAAAAGCACTGATGTAGGAAATGGGGGCGGTCTAGTGGATTAACGCCATGTGAAGGTAACGTGAAGCGGTGGGGTGAGGGAGCCATAGGTTTACAAGCTTTTTGAGTCGTGAGATAAGTGGGACGAGAGAGGCTAGAGGTATCCAATGGAAGGCGGTTGTTGCAATTAGCTTGGGAGGGAGGATATAGGGGTGTCCCCGTATGGCTAAAAGATCATCAAGAGGGACGGACTTTCACCAGGATTGATCCCATGATTGTCAAGTTGGCCAGAGCTGGTGGCGAACAAGGGACCATCTCCAAGGAAGCAGATGCTGTTTGCTTAAGAGCACCAACGAGTTTGGCGATGAGGTGAGGTACAACAGTGATGCCGAACGGGGCAGACATGGGAGGGCGACAACGATAATGAACCAGACTTAAGCGTGAGCCTCCTACTATGCAGCACCTAGGTGCGAAGTCCACTACTGCCGATGCAGAAACGTCCATCACCTTACTCCTCTGTTTCCGTAGAGCCTCAATGTCCCTCCCGTAGCCCAAACGATACCGCCGCAACTTGTCCAGCCCACCAGCCCGTCCGGTTTCTAACATATCCCCTCCAGCTCGTACTGCCACGTCTTCTCTGTTGGGCCGATCCCGACTGCTGGAGGAGCGAACTAACTTATCTAGGCACACTATTACTCGCCAACCTCTTCATCTCCCAGCCTTCATCTCCTATTGCTGCTTTTAGCAATGCCCTGCCGTCGTCACCAGCTTCTAACCGTTCCCACAAACATCCGGTTGATACCTTCCAGTACGATGACGATCAAGCATCGATTCCGAACACTGCTCCTATTGGGGACTGCATCACGACAGGTCGCCTCGCTCCCGTGTTTATGTCTCAGAGTCGGCGATGATGTGACCATGCGGGGTGGGGTTGGGGGACACTATCCATGAACAGGGGTGAGGAGGCTATTGCAGCAAATCGACCTGTGTTACATTGTACTTGTTTCATGGGATTTCGAGGGTTCGGAGGAGGTAGTAATCGAGGTGTTTCCACGAGTAACACCCATGCCCTGCGACTTCCAGGAAAACTCGCCGCTTTTCTGTAAAGGTGACCTAGGCATGAAATTCTGGAGTTCACTGTTTGTTCACCAAACAATTGTCTCGGGCCGCAGAACCGCCGTGCGATTTCAAATGGTAAACCGTCAATGACAGTTCCTTTGTCAGGATCCTTGACCCGTGGACGGTATGGACTAATTTCATACTACAGACATTTCCTGGCGGAATTTTTTGGCACCGGCGTCAATTTTCCAATTTGTAGACAATAGAACTAATGTGGAGAGGTAATCCCAACGAACATGATTCCACCAGCCGGCACTCCGCCCTCGAAAATTTTGGGGTTTTAAATTTTCGAGAATTTGACTATTTATACTGCTGGCCAGAGGAACATGGGTCTATTTTTGTGATAGCGTCTGAGGGCTGAGTGTATAATTCAGTATAACTCCAGAAGTCGATTCGAAATTTCGGTGCTTCCGGTAGAAAAAGCCGAACAACGTTACCTACTGCCGATTATCCATGTAATCTTCAGGTGAGCTCGTTCTGCCTGCACAGTAGACACTTGAAACATGCTTCAAAACCCGTAGCCCCCCTTGTCAAATCTCACCAAAAGATCTTCGTAGACTCTACCCCTCAGTTTTCATGTTACAACATATGTATGTGTTCAGAATCGCAGCAGATAACATCATGGGTGTTGCCCTTGGGACTCCCCTGGACTCCCAGGCGTAACCTATGGGGCTAATGAAGGGTACGCGCTCCCCAGCCATGGGATACTTGCTTATGTAACTATTTCCCGAAGTTCACTTTAAAGTTATCAACGAATGCGGTCCGTTAATTTTTTCCTGGAAGCTGCCAGGTGCTACTGCGGGATATCCTTGACACTTATACGCAGAGGGAAATAAGCTAGATATGCTAGCGTTCGGCTGGGGACTGTCCCTGGACCTGATCAGCAATTATATTTTCCAGATTTGAAACGAAGAGGATGTGCTAATAGTATTATTTACTAACTTGATCCCACCCCCACATCGAGGTTTCTCCCCGCAAGATGACAAAACTATATCCGTTTAGCTAGTTGGCCCCTGTAACCCCAACTGTGGATACAGGTGGATACCCGTCAAAAGGTGCCTTGGGCCTACCAGGGCCCACCCAAGCGGCTTTTATTCCTTTTTGAGATAGACAAAAATTGCACATCGCAGATGGGCACAAGAGGGCGCAAGAGTAGGCAAGAGTCTGCAAGAGTGGCGCGTTCTGGGAGGGGATGTCAATGTGAGTCAATCCGTGGGTCCCACCAAACAAAAAAAAAGCTGTCTACACCCTAGAGACACAGAAAACATGACGCAACAACTGACGTTATTAACCAGCTTTACACCTTAGCTGATGTGCTGATTGATTGAAACCAGAAGAATCCTCCGAAGATCGTGATGATTATCAGCTGATATTGTATGAGCGGTCAGGTTCTTCCATTTTGTTTTGCCCACACGTGTATGTGTACATAGACCATATGATAGCTAACCCATGCACCCCAAATGCGCTAAATTTACGGTTAAGGGTCTGGGGGCGCATAAATTCGAGAGAGTAACTACCGGTACTGCTTGTGACTACTCATTCCAGAAATGTTGATCGTGCTCAGAAGAAACGGCATAAGAGAGGAAAATGAATGGGTTTCTCCAGTCAAATGATGGTGAAGCTAAAATTTGATATATACGGAACAGAGCAGAAGGGACGAGAAACTTTTGGGGCCTATTAACCTAAATCGCCCATTATCTCCATTATCCGAAAGGCATCCCGTGCCGTGGATATAAGATAAGAGCCTTGAAAGCCACCCCATCGCTTCCAAAACCCTTCCTTGAAGACCTTGTCATAACTAAGTGCTCAGGTATTACTACACCTCCTCATTTGACTGTTTATTAGGCAACTAATAAAAGGACAAAGGATGTCCAAAAAATGCGAAAGAGGTTGCGACGAGACCTTCAAAGACGGCAAGGCCCTTTCAGGTATGTAATATTGATGGTTGAACGGTGCATATGGCTTCACTCCTTACTTGGTATACAGACCATCACATAGACGCACACGGCATACCTTGTAACATTGAAGGATGGTGATCTACTATTTTCTGATTGGAGAACTTTAGTTTACACCGACGGTTTGAGTGTAAGTGATTCTATTATTCTACTCATGTAAGATATGGTCTCAACTACTTTGCTACTACACAGGTGCTTACAAACCCAAAGACGAAGCCTATAAATCCCCAATACCCATGTACCGTAGACGGACCGGCTAGAGCTTAGACACCTGACTTGTATAAAATGTTCGCTGTCACTCATGTAAAGATCATTGAATCCCCACTCGAACTCGCTTAAATCATTGCATGGTGGTGATGATGCGGGATAGCGGTCCGTTTGTGGGCGTCCTCTAGGGTTACTGCGGAGGAAAACTCGGGTGAGAATGGAGGGGTTGTGAAGGTGATAAGAATTGAAGTAACTGAGGTTGCAGCGCAGAGGATAATGGCTCCGAAAGATTAATCTGAATTGGAACAGGGCGCGATAATGACCTAAGAAAGATACCAGAGATGTCGAGGAGGGAAGGCGAAGGTGGGCAGAGGGGAGATGGCCACTATTATTTGTATTTGCAGAACTTTATTTTTTGTTTCGTGGCTGTTGATTTGAAGTGGTGCTTACTTGATTGGATATATTGTTGCTTGTGTTGTTGTTTGGTGGTCCAGGTCGGGATCTAAGTAGACCCGGCCTAGCACAATTAACCTATCAAATGACAGTTTGTCTTGTGTATGGGCCATGGCCGACACAGAATTAGGGCACGTGATCCGGTGGGTGTTCCAAGCCTTTGAGCACTGCCACATAACATTCTTCACCTCGCACATGATGAAATGTGCGAAACCGGTTTTCCAGTGTTTTAGAGCTCTTGAGAGGGCTGGGGACAGGATTACGGGTGCTGCGGGTCCCTTTTTTGTTGCTCTCGCTGTCCTCTTGACAACCACTGGGACTGTCTGTTTCTGTACGTTTCTCTCCGTCCAGGTGGCATGTCCATGATAACCAAAAGCTCTCTAGTCGACGTCATTGCGCCTAATCTCAGCTACCGCCTCCTCACCATTCCTTTATGTGTATTAATTGCGACCAATCTGCATACCCATTACTACTATGTCTGCACCGTGCGGCCTGGATTCGTCGATGACCCTCCAAGAGACAGAGCACACGGACTGCTATGGGCTGAGCCCAAGTCCAGAAGACATCGTAGTGGTGGTAGATTGACGACTTCTACTGGAGCGAGTGGTACTCAGATCACACCCGCCACTCAAACAAAATGCCGCAGGTGCGGCCAACAGCGTCCAGAAGTAAGTCTGTGAACACGATCATGAGATCAAATCCTGACAGTTCGCTAGAGGGCACATCATTGTCGCATTTGCAACAACTGCGTTCTCAAATATGACCACCATTGTCCAGTGAGTTGTCGTCTTCCATGCAAATGCGACACTAACACGTCGACATGTAGTGTAAGCCACTGCCTCTCCAACTCTCGCTCGGTTTCAAAGTGACGTTCATCAGGGATAAACCAATGTGTCGGACTTCACAACGAGCGCCACTTTCTCCTCTTTTTGTGTGTATTCAACGTAACTGATCATGGACTTGGGCTAAACGTCTCTCAGGATGTACCTCACGTTAGCTACCTTCTGTTACAGCATTCTGGGGTGGCCCTTTGTTCTCGAATCATTGGGAATCGCATACACTTCGAATGTGCGTATCACTTGTATTTACTAGTTCATACCCTATCTATGCGCAGCCATGGCCATACCACGTTCCTGAGGTTGCTTTCGCGATGGTGTATATACTGGCTATCGTACTTTGCCTCGCAGTGGGTATCATGGGCGGTTACCACCTTTGGGGTGTTGCAAACGGGGAAACATCCGTGGAAGCTCAAGATCATGAAGTTTATCGCCAGAGAGCAAAAGAGCGGGGCGAGGTATGGGGCTGTTCATAACCCTTGTAACATGCTTATCCACCTCGGAGTTCAAGGATTTCGTCAACTCCTATGACCTCGGGTGTGTGCACTTGGGCCAGCTTGGCGGTAAAACTGACGTTTGATTGACCAGGAAACGGAAGAATTTAGAATTATTTTTCAATATCGGGGATAACGGATAGTAAGTAATGGTATTTATTCATTGTTCGGTATCCTCGTTGATGTATGGTTCCAGCCCATGGTATACCCTCATCTTACCTCTTCGCATTATGCCATACACGGATGGACACGCGTGGGCGCGACCGAAAGGATATAGTGGCCACACTGGAGTCCATGAATGGGACGTGTTAACAGATGAAGATGACGTAGACGAAGACTAGTATCAATATGATTTCAATCTCGCTGACGCTTTGGAAATAGCATTGGTGAGCAAATAATTTGTTCTTTACGCTGTTCCTTTGCCAAAATTTCTGTTATGATGACACTCTGCCGGGGCCATACGACTCTTCGAAGTTCTAATTCACGTTGGTACTTGGGAAGACGAATGACTTATGACCGGCTAAGTATCCTTATCCTCCTAGCTCTTTGGTGCAAACCGAGGGTCTGGGGGATAGGCAACTGAATTATTTCTATTCCTATCCATTCCTTTTTCTCTCAAGCGACGCTGACTTTGACTCGAAGAAATGTAGATCATCTTAATCCCCCGTGTTATAGTGCAAGTCTTCTTTATCGTTATATTAATCAGCATGCCGTCTTACACTCTGTACTACCGACACGAACTCATTAAATCCTCCTGGGGTACTATGGTGTTTAGTGAACTTAGTGAAGCCTGTCCGCTCAAAGCCTTGCGTCTAATACCCGAAGGCTGCCCTGCCTCGAAGCAGTATTTCTAGTTCAAGTCCCACCCTCAGCTTCATTGATACAATGCTTATACGACAGCAAAGGCATTGTTAGGTTCAAGGTACGAGCCATACGCTTTGTAGCACTTCTTTCGATGATCACCATTCGACTCGTGAAAATGAATACGATATCTGGTGTTCACTGCGTGAAGGAGGAATAGGAAGGTTACACAGCAAGGAAGAAGACAACGCCCAGGACATTGAGCCATCCAGTTCCTACAGCATTGGAGTGAGAGGCATGGTTGGTGCTGGGAGGCGCAAAGGTCGGATTAACGTTCCCACTAACACTGCCTGGTACAGCGGTCTGCCCAGGATTGCTAGCAGGTGGGGTTGTGAGCGCTGGAAAAGTAGGGGTGTTCGGGAGAGCACTTCCCCCGGTGGTGGGAGGGCGAGCGGGGGTGGACGTTTGGGTAGCACCTGCTGAACCGACAGTGAAACTGGTGCTTAGGACTGTTATACCGCCCGATTCACAAGCGTTCGCAAATTCTGTGGCGGATTCAATTCAAGTTTAGCTTTGGAATGGCAGTGATATCGATTACTTACGCTCATATATTTCCTGAGCCGCTGATACTAATGAGGCGGAGCCAGTGAGACCAGCCTCGCACTGTAGGCAGCCAGCCAAGGCGTTGGTTATTCGGGAGCCACAGAGGCAGGTAAGGTCCTCGCCGCAGGCCTGCGAATAAAGAGCACGTGAATAAGAGGAATAGTTGAGTGGAAAGGAGATCACTCGCCGTCACAGTCGTTAAGCACAGTACACATATCCTTGCATTGGCTTGGGATCAGGGAGGGGTTAACGATCTGACGAGACAGCAATCTGTGAACATTCGCCATGCGACCCTCTGCACCTCAAAACAAGTCGATAAGCGGCCGGTGCGTAGTGATGCATCACCATACGGGAAGATACGCGTACACACCGTGCTGGGTGGAGGAGGCACCGATTGCCCCAATGACAACGGTGAAGAGAACAGCGAAGCCAACCATGGTGTAGTAACTGTGCTAGACTTAGCCCCAACGTCGTTTAAATTGTTCCCCGCCACTAAACTGACAGCACCTGAGACTGACAAGAATCAAAGGGCCACGCAGGACGTATGTCACGAGCTGATCCCGTTGACTAAAACGAGTGGCGGGAAATCATATTAGGTCTCTTCTAGGTGTCTTTTGCCATCCGTAAGTCTTCTATCTGGCGCCTGGCACATGAAGAATGCATCATCCCTGAGAGTCTCTGGGTGATCGGGCTGTCAGTGGACGACTATATACAGGTTCTAAGATCTGAGGAACTTGGACGAATATACTACCCTTTTCTTCCCCTTCTCAAGGTCTATATTTTACTGATTTCAATCATGCGAATGTCCAGCGCGGTTTTTGGCAGGCAATAATAGCTTCCGAGGCGCAAGTAGCGCTCGTTTGAGGTCGCGAAGAAATCTCCTAAACACTTGCAGCTTGATACCCCCCTTATATTAAAACTCGCTGATGGGCAACTTTTTCGTAGCAAATATCCAGTGTTATCGAGTATATTACTGCAACTACTGTGCACAAAACGCAGCATACTGGGTTGTATAATGGCATACTCAGCACTCAGGACTACACAGCCGGGTGGTATGCCCCATAACTAGAAACGCACGACGTATCATTTGGTGTCATAGAAACCGAAATATTTACATCTACATTCAACTTCCCATCATGATCAGCCACATAGAAACCATTAACTAAGCTTGAAAAATTGGTATTCGGTGTATACATATCATCTACTCCACTGGATGGGTAAGAAAAATCAATCTCAAGAACGCAATTCCTTATTGTCTGTAGAGTTCTCGTTTCTGTCCAACTCCAAGGTGACGAGGGTAAGGCCAGTGGTGTGGGCCCAATCGCTGGTCTCGGATCGATGATCTGGCGCATAATCTCCGGGACCAGTGTGAGGTAAATCCACAAAGTATGGGTTGAAGTCATTGCCCAAATTTGGCTCTGGCATCATAATCTGTGTCTCCGGAGCAGGCTCAGGTTCTTGAACTCGTAACGCGGAAGGGCCAACAACAGCTCGACCAACGGATGTGTGGTTTAGCACGTCTCGGATATAGTCAAAAGTGAGTTTCCGAGCAACAAGAAGGACGATGGCTACGATGAATGCGGGCATCCAGATCATCAAGAGCACGAAGCCGGGAATTGCAAACCTAAAATCATATTTGAGCGATTTTCGATACTGAGCCACCAGTAAGGTGGGGCTGGTGTTGCTCCCGACGACATTGTTTGCCATGACGTCGGTCCACATTAGGTTGCGAATCTGGGCGGGGCCTACAATTGAATTTTGTTGAATGATTTGTTGGAACTTGGTTTTCATGGCGTAGTCGGCATCTCCGGTATAGTCCGCAAGGGGGGCGAAGGCTGCATCATCGTAAACGTAGAACCAGGCAACGCCATGTGCTGCGGAGGGTAGCCCCGACGGAAGCTCAGCCCCAGAAGTAAGCCCCGGATTCCCAGCAGAACTGCCTGCGGGGAGATAGAGATTGTTGCCAGGAATCGTCCATAGAGATGGGTCATTTTCGTATATTTCATCCACTCGCCCCCACATTAGGTCAATATCCACAATCTTCATATCCGTTTTCTCCACACCCCAAAGAATCGAGGAATTTGTTGGTTCCCGGGTTACACGTATATTTGCGAGATTAGAAGTATCGTTCATTGAGAAGGTGGTTCTTTGGATGCTGGCACGCGTGGCGCTTGCGCATACGTGTATCCCTTGCCTCCACTTTGAATTGGAATCAAACGTTCTCGGATTTCCACCGTCCGTGCGTAGTGGGGGCCCAAGTAGGACACCGCATTGGACCTGAACGTTCGTTACATTGGCGGTGTCTTGTCCGCCATACCCACTGCATAGAACCTCCATATTTAATGACCCAGTGATGTCCTTATTAAGGTAGCTTAGAGGCAAGCTCACGATTTTGTTGACGTCAAATCCGGTCAGGCCAGTGGAGACTGTGATATTTAAAGGGTAAGATTTCCCTTCGAAAGTCGAATCACGAGTGACATTGAGGAAATTCATAGCAAATAGGTTACTGAGGGAGGCTCCTTTGTACGCATGCTCCCTGAGATTGATATGCTGACCGTCACGGTCGAGGGAGGGGTTCTCACTCGTGATATTGTAAAAGCCTCCGTGGTCGGTGAGATTATATGCATCGACAAGGCTATCCGCTCCATTTGTAAGGAAATAGTCTAACGTTAGGTTGGTGTCAACGCATTCAGTGGCTGGTTCCAACCACAAAATATCTATGGTCCAGGTGCCGCCGTTGGGAATGTTCGGCACCGTTTGGTTCCAGAAGCCGATGCCAGGATGGCTGGAAGACATGTCGACGATGAGACCCTCAATTACGAAGGTGTCCTCACGGAGGATAAAGGATTGAGAGGTGCTGAGTAGGCCGGTGCTAAGGCCTGGGTCCTTGCCATTGAAAAAACGGCGATATTGCATGGCGAAGGGACTATGAGGGGTACTACCGAATCTTTCAACGATTGAAGGTGAATATGTGGTGATATTGGAGTTACCGCCGTTCCCCGGGCAGGGCACAAATGCCCCAAAGGTTGCACCACACCTTCGTCCGAGCTGGAAGTTATGCCGATTGGGGGTTGTTGCGGCACCGAGCGGGGATGGGTCAGCCATATACGTGCTAGCCACAATGCGGGGGTTTGAAGGTACAAGTGGCCCTTCTTGAAGGCCAAGGGGAAGGGTAACGCCGGCAATCGCGATGAGGACCGTGCCAATGAAGGATAAAGGGGAGATGGCCGATGCGACGGCTCCGGCCTCCCCGCTTGAATTGGATTCCGAGTTGAGAATGGTAGGCCAGAAGGTCGAATGTAGTGCCCTGCTGATGGAGCTCCATGCTAGAGCAGAGTTGGTTTTGGGCATGAAGTGAACCAGGACAACGACGAGCGAAAGGGAGAGTGTAAATTGAACAAATGTGACGAGTGCATTGATTATTGTAGCTGCTTCGGCGACGGAAATTTGGGACAGGATAACCGTCATGGTCGTTGAAGCCGGTCAAGGGGCAGGATAAATGGAATGAGCTTGGTGGAGATTACAACTGGCTAACCCTCATGGGGCGTCCGTATGGTGGTTCTAACCTGTTACCATATTTATGTGAGCGAATTGATACGCCCAGTCAATGATAAAGATCTTCCCCTAGTGTCTCTCGTGCTCTCCTCGGATCTGCCGTCAGTTGGTCACCTGCCCATATTTTGGTTCTATGATGAGAAGCAGAGATGATCTATCAGTGGTTCTGGGAGTGCTGTGGAAGAAGTTATGTTAGCTATGCATCCCAGCATCGCCTTTTACAATACATACCTCGCCGTTCTCAGCCCATCCCACTGGCGCTTCACCTCGTTGGCACAGCCCTCAATCATAAATTAGTGTTCTCATCCGACACAGCCCTGACATGACAATTCATTTTTCCAGCGCTTCTATTTCTTTTTTTCAGGCATACAGGGGTGATCGTATTTGTATGAGCCTCTCACGTGCTCCCTCGTTTGATAGGTTCCATAGAGATACCCGATGGAGTGCAAGAGGCAGGTCGATCGCAAGCAGTAATACTCCATGGATGGATCCTGGTCATCGTCGTTTCGGCTGCACGCAGTCAATGAACTAAACACACCCACGTGAGGTACCCTCCTTTTGGGTACAGACTCCAGAGGATGACTTCGGATTTGCCACTCGATTTGCTAACATCTTGGAGTCTTGCGCGCTACCCGTCATACAATCGAGCATTCGCCGTCCTCGTATAGGACGAGAGAAAACAAGTCATTTCTATTTCTTTCACCGCCATAGAGTCTTAGGCGAGTCAACCTCACACCTCGGCGGATAGTCGAAAACTGTAGAGCACTGGTTTGAACGCTTGTTGACCGTGGTAGGCTGGCAAGGGCTACCAGCAGTTATTTGGGTGAGGGACCCGTTCTTTGGGTGGGCACTGAGAGATTATGCGCTGGTGCTGTCCATGGAGTGACATGTTATCGCCCGAGACAAATCGACTCATTAGATAGGCTAAGAGATAGTCACGGGCTTTGAACCCTTTGAGAACAAATGGGTGGACAAGTAGATTAATAGATATTACTCTATGGTTGTTGGGGGTCATCAGCAAGTTTGATCGAAAGTTGAGGTGGCCTCCTGATGTGTATGACGGAATTGCATGGTAGGGAGCTTCATTGATGGCAGAGTTTGTGTAAACGTGCAGTTTGCCTCACGAACATTGATGATTAGGCGTGTTCCCTTGCGCAACATTTTAATTTCAGGGAGTCTGACTTAGTGGTCTCGGAGGGAGGACTCACGCAAAGGTAATGTACAACCAAAAGCCAGCTAGTGTACAGCATAAGTCAGTTTCTCATCAAAGGGAATAGACGACGTACTCTGACCAGCTGGTTAAAATGGCGACATTTCGGTATTGTGGAAACTCTGCCAGGAGTCCGAGAAGGTTGACAACTGTTTGGATTTATTTCAATGAGTGCGGCCGCATTGTACAAAGATCCACCGCACCAAATATGCTGTTAATTGGCACGTTATCCTCAACGATCATGTGTCACTATAGATAATTAACTCACGGAATGAAAAACAGTGTCCCATCGCGATAGAAGACATAGATAAGTGGAGCAGATTTTCTCATACTCGATAATCTTTCTCGGAGGGTGCTCCCACTGTACCCAGTGAGTCTGGCGAAATGATAGAGCCTGGCAAGTGTGAGCATGACCTCAACACCTACATCAAATGGGGCTCAGCTGGCGCACTGAAGCTAGACACATATAGTATTCATACCACTACAAACACATCGGGAAACCCTTCTTGAGGTCAGTACCTTTGGCTTCTGAACCAGAGTTAAGAACTGACCAGATTGCCAGATCTGAGTAGTGTATCAGTCTGTATTGAAGGTCAGTTGTAAAATTGAAGTAGCAGCCATGCAATGGGGCTGAGTCAATTCGAGTCGCTTCTTCGATAATAGCTACGAAGAACACGAATAATACACCTGCCTGGTTCATTGTTAGTGAAATAACACAGGAACCATGGAATATGCGATGTACCAGTAGTTCAACTGTATTACAAGTATGTGTCAGCCAAAAAAAATGTCTGTAAATCTCGTCTGCACAAGACGTACTAGCTGTTGCAAAACCAAGAATCATAATAACTGCCATCCTCAGACCCAATTCCAGAGTATACCCCGACACAGAGACGGCTCACCGGTAAGATTATAATTCCACAGCGCGCACAATCGCAGAACCAATAGCGTTTTCATAGCTGCGGGGAGTATGACGTCCCGGAGTCTATAGTGTATTTCAGAACACTGGCTCGAGGGGTACAGGGGGAAACATGCACGTACAGCGGTGGAAGCAAGATCAGGACACCACAGCTGAGCAAGTTATAACATGGGCTTAGGTGACTCATTCGGAGTTAGTAAGACGGCCTACAGCTTACAAACGGTGAGCTTCTGCGGGAAAATACCAATGAAGTGAACTTACTGAGGAAGGGATAAATTTTGTTTCGTGATCTGAATATCGTGATGTCTCTGTCAATGATGGGTGAACCAGCGGACCGACAGCACATACAAATTATGTAGAATCTGATATCTTTTGAGCTAGTTTATGAACCAGAGAGTAAACAATGGGAGACGTACATAAGGCATGCAAGAGCAGATATGCGAAATGAAATATAAATAGTTCTGGTAATTGACCATGGTCCTCTATCAAGGCGTTAGTCGAGTGTTAACGCCGATTGTCCAGTTTGAATACCGGTAGATGTGGTTAACCTGTGCCCTCATGATTGGTCGAGGCGGATAAATATCAGCAGGTCCGCACTCACCTCCTCTGGCATCATGAGGAAGGTATCATAAAGCACTAGTGAGAGCGCTATACCTGACAAGGGTGCCCATGAGTTATTTCATGCCCGTCGGTCTAGTAACATCAGCAGGATCTTACAATCACTGTAACCCATTACTCGTTTCCGTTGGAGATCCCATTCAATGTCATCGTATGTGAGGTCCCAGTCAGACATTCTCGCTCGGCCTGTGGAGGGGGGGAAGGGGCTGGTAAGGTTAGTACCCCACCGGCCGAAGCCGCAATTATATAGAAATCTTGTCAAGAGGGAAGGTCGAACTTTAATTTAAATGCTGACATACTAGGCGCTAAGAAATGCAACAATGCCTCAATGCATTCTTATCGGTGTGAATGTATGTACATACAGGGGCACCTTAACACCCCGCGAACGAACACGAACGCATCCAGTTAGCAGGCTATGTCAGAACATGAGCAATATTTGGACAATCTCTAGTGGAGCACTAATTTATTTCCCCTCGTGTTCCACCGCAAGCGGCCAAGGCATGATGTGCGGTGTCGTGAATCAGTCCACCGAACGGTGGCTGTTGTCAGATATGGGCGCCCATGGGTCCACATGATGCAAGGAGTCGACCTGTTCGCTAAGCAGACAGCTTGGCCTTGTATGTACTGTACCTGCCTGCACTTGGAAAATCTGAGTCGCCGGACTATATGCGGGCGGTTTCATCACCATCTACGTTGGACTTGTGTGTACTTGCCAGGTGACCTTTAAGTAGATTGAATCCGATTCTTGATGTCTCTGAAACAACACCCTCGCGTTGCTCGTTTCACTACACAACAGATAATATTTTGACCCGCATACTACCGCGCACACCTGTCGAGCGCACGTTGCATCTTAGAGGCTGTTGTCAGGCCAGGAGAAAGGGTAAGGTGTGAGGTGTAACCTTCTCACACGCTTTACGGCACTATACCGGCAGACTCGGGGGTAGCCCTCCAATAAGATTTCTGCATTGCTTGACTAAAATTTTATAAATTACTGAGCCCTCGAACAAAGTGAGATAACACGATGGGCGCCCCACTCACAATCAGTATCGTCATACAACGTCTCCAGTACGAAGCATCACGAGCGTTTGACTGAAGTTTGGCTTCCTGCTCGACCCGGTAGCAGCAACCACAGCCCTCAAGAATAAAGCCGGTTTACAACCCATTGGGAGCAGCCGACATGCCATACACTCGGCTATTGTTTCCTCCGAGGAAACGACATTTATGTAATAGCTAAGGGGCGCGAATACAGGAGCCAGAGGTGTCCGTGGCTTCAGAATGGGGACGACTAAGTAGGAGAAGGCGATATACGAGGTGAGCCACCAGCAGATTCGAGTTTGTCAATGTATTGGTCAAGTTGTGGTGGTGATAGGAGGCATAAACGAACTGAGGTGGTTGGCAGGGTCGCAGGAGGTGTATGAAGGAGGACTAACCAAACAGGCGTGCGGAAGTTGTACCACATATGACAAGAATAGGTTGCTTGGTGTGTTTGTCTTCTCCAGACCATATCATCGGCGCCAGGCCCACCCCTTTCAGAGAGTTATCGGCGAGACCGAGATCTCCGGGCCTTCTTCGTAGGGTATTTAGCTGAAAACCAAATAGATTCCGCCGCGGAACCTCATTCTGGTCCAGAGTGTGCTTGAATCAAGAGCAGTTGTTGAGGCCTACGGCCATGGAGTCAAAGGGTGAGCAGTGTCCGTCCGACACAGCCGAGTGAATGGGATTGCCAACAAAATGGGTAAGTGCAACCTGCCCATACTTGATCGTCTAACAACAATGCTCCGCAATCGTTTTCTTGATGTCGACGCCGGAATCTCTACAAATTAAAGTTTGGATTTTCCGTTTAACAAGGCTAATCGTTAAGGTCCTGTGTTTAATTTGCACCGCCTCGGATCCGCACTCAGGAATCTGGGCGGATAAATGATAGGAAGTTTAATTATATTGAGTGACAGGTTCATTGCGAACAGCCACGGAAGACAATACAAAGTATGTTTTGGCAAGAGATATAGGGTCGGTGAAACAGCCGTCGACGGAAGCCATAAAGGAGTGGGCTCTTTGTCCATAATACGTACCCCAGCGGGTGGCAGGCACGAGCCCTCAATCCTGCGGGTGAACTTTCTTAGTATTGCACGAAAAGGCAAGATCAAACTAAGGCTTGGATGAGAGTATCACGTTGAAGGCATGTCACGTTCATCGATCCATCAACATTGATGAAAACGGCAATGGTGCACCTCTGAAATGGCACAGAACACCTATAAATCGATTCTACTCTGACTCAGCTAAACGACAATCATCCTGCTTACCTAGTGAATACCAGGCAAAGTTAAATAATCCCCGATGCCGGAATATCCTACAGACCAGAACAACAATCCTTACCCGTCTCATCACCGTACTTCAAATCCCTATGAATCACTGTTTGGATACTCTCGCGGTGTCCGCAAAGGACCCTTTATCTTCATATCTGGCACAACCTCTACCTCCACCCCACCAGCGTCCAGTGATGTTCACGATGAAACACAATCACCTCTTATCCTTTACCCAGACTCCGCCTATCAACAAGCCTTACACATCTTCGGATCTATTGTTCATTCAGTTGAATTCCTCGGCGGGAAGCGCGAAGATATCAGCCGCGTACGAATGTTTGTTCGTGATGAAACAGATAGCACGGATGTTGGCCGTGCACTGAAGGAGGCCCTTGGAGACGTACGCCCCGCTGCTACAATGATTGTGGGCACTGGGTTCGTCAATGCTGCGATGAAGGTTGAGATTGAGGCTGACGCGGTTGCCCTGTGATGAATTTGATGAATCATTGTAGGTGTCTAGTCCATCTCACCTAAAAATCTGATGTAAAAGAAAGCCAAGGGCGTTCGAGACTTGATCCTCCGCCCACAGACACGAGCAAGTGGCAACAAAATAAAGCTACACCTGTCAACAAACTTGAGAAATACAGTACATATACAATGTCCTTCACTTATATTGTTGGATTAATAGGATCTAGTCAAGAACCTAAAGTTACACTGAGTGATTGTAGCAAATGAAAAGTAATGTCGAAAAGCCAATGCTTCTGTGCTCTAGTGCTGTCCTATTAGGTTCTTTACCGCTCCAGACCCCTGCGATTGAAACAGCTACAGCTGTCGATTAGTCTCAGATCTAATAACTATTGAGCCAGCCGAGGTGATTTATATTCATATTGACAGTATATTAGTGCCTCTACTCTTTCACTCGAAACTTCAGGATAATTCGATCACCAAGAGGTTGGAATCTCTGCCAAACTATTCTTAGGTCCGCCTATCAAAGGATAGTTCGCACGATAAGTGGCTTATACCCGTGGGTACTCATATCAAAAACCCTTTCTTGCGCGGCTAATGTACCCATTACTCGCTTCAAAAACACCCACCTCAGTCTCTGCCGCAGAGGTCTACATCGCACACTCGTAAGCATTTGCTTGCTCTGGCAGAGCCATATCATGTCGACATTCAAAGTTTACGCTATTCGCAATCTAGACAATTGCGAGATCTCGTTGTCTGCCCTCGCGAGCGTGGGCTGCTCAACTATGTCCATAGGTACTCAATCATTGAACATGACTGCACTATTAATCGGCCTGTAAGTAAGGCTTTCAGGACCTCGATCTTGACTAACGCTTTTTCATTTAGCCACGAGCGCTTGCAGAACTAAGTTTCGAACCTGGTTCACTCGCTGCTTTACCCTTGGACTCTCACTGCACACTCTTTGCGGCTGGCGGGCTAGGAGCCGAAGTCCACCTCTCCTATCATGTCGCAGATCCATCCAAGGGGCGACGCAGCAGGCTGATGTGGCAATACGAACAAAGACTACCAGGATCTTATAACAACTCAGTCATCCTGACTTCACTCAATCTCACGCAGTCCAATCAGAGCAGCGTTGAACCCATTCTTGGAATCAGTAACAACGATTGCTCGGTGCGTCTTTATCAAGTCCCTGTACGAACACTGGGCCCACGCCGTGCTCTCAAAACTATTGGGTATTTCAGACTGGATATACCGATTAATTATTGTATGCCATTACTCACTGTCTCCATGACATGGGTTAAGATTGGAATGTAGCTTCAATATCACCCGACGGTCAAACCCTTTTGTCTGTAGGTGATTCTTCGAAGGTTTATCTCCATCACATCCGTGGCGGAGACAGGCTCCTCTTCGAGCGCATCCACGACCTAGCATTCCCATCCACCGAATCCTTATCTAGTCAATCCGAACAGCGAGGGACGGCATGTTTCTCAGCCGCCTTTTCCTCCGACGGAACAAAGTTTGCTGTTGTTTCTGAGGAAGGAGTTGTCGCTATCTGGGATATGCGCAGCACAAAACCTCTTAAAGTGATTCGCACGAGAGGCAGGATGAATAGTCGGCCCACTGCACTAATTTCTGCCGGATCCGAGGGATGGAGTGGGTGGCATGGACATAACTCGGGTGTGCGTGTCGTCAAATTTGGTGGTGTTGGCGAGAAGGAGGTTTTGGCTTTTACGGAGGTATGTGCACTAATACACAAGTGTGTCGCGCGGTGGATCTAATTAACTGGGCTGGACATAGCACACTTCGTTGATGCATATTGTTGATGCTCGCACGTTTGAGTTTGAGGAAGTTATGAAGGTGCCGACGATGCAAACATCGAACCACCAGGGCGAAGTGGATGGAATGATGGTGGATACAACGGATGTTTCTCCAGGGCAACAGCAGACATCTCTGGAAAGCGACGTCAATGACAGTATTGATATAGACCTTGCAGGGGTTTGTTTTGATCCGAGCGGAAAGTACCTCTATGCGGCAAGCAGAGAAAGTGTAGCAGAATGGTCCTTGTAGAGTGGCTTGGACTCGGGGAATACGTTGTATCAAACAATGAATGTCCCTGAATTACGCTAAACAAATCCGAACACTCCTAATTTACAAACTCCCATCGATCACCACCGTTCGCTCGATTAGCCACAAAGACTCGAAAACCCTCCGAAATAAATTTACACTGAAACCCGCCATTGAATAGGTTAAATTTGAATACCCCAGCCTCTGACACATCTCCCCGGGGTTCCTCCTCCGACGCAAGGACGAGCTTGTTGTTATCTCCTTCGACGAGAATTTCTTCTCGTCCCAAATCTGAAAGCTCGTATTGGAGAAATGAAATAGTGATATCGTCACTGCCAATGAGAATATCCTCTTCCGGGAGACAATCGAATGGCAGCGGAGCAATTCTTCGAACGATAAATTTTGTTTGTTGTTTGCTTGACATTTCTACCCGCCGAGTAACGGAGTTGTAGAACCAAAAGAGGTTTGGTCGAATGGCGGAGCGGATGTAGAATCTAGTTAGGGGGTCACGGCCTGTAACATATGAAACGAAAAAAAAAAAAAAAGACACTTACGATCCACCGTTTATATTATCAGGACGCTGATGATTGGAAGGTGGAGCCACAAGTCCGCTCGCCTCAAATCGCTGAGATACCGTCGGCCCATTCCACCGTTTCAAAGTCACCTTCCACGGAAACGGAGAATGAAAATATTGTGGACCGAACCGCTTCAAGTACCAGTTCGATGCCTGAGAGTTGTTGTTTGTTGTGGAAATTTTAGTTTCGTACGGCGTCGTGTCTTTCTTCTTGTAGGGCACGCCAGAATTCGTCTGCGGATGCGCGAGACATGAAGGCTACGAGGGACTTTGAAAGAAGTTAGGGGGGGGGGGGGGGGGTTGCCACTGAGGTTTTTTGGTGATGGTGGGGGGGTATGTTTGCTAGGGATACTCACTTTGGCGTATGATTCGGGGCTTGTGTCGATGATGTAGACGAAAAATAGCCCAGCAGGAAAAGACATTGTCGAATATATGTAAGAGCAGTTGGGGGGACAGGAGTGGCGTTCGAATGCATCCCGGGCTATTTATCTTGTACGCCCCACGCGGCAAAGCTCAAAACAAGTTCAGCGAGACTGAACACGTGCGAGCGTAAATGATATCGGTAAGTGCCTTGACCATTGTCCCAGTCACATCAAAATGGACTACGATATTGTAATGGGCTCTTTGTCGAAATCCACTTGCACTCCCACGTGTTCGATATCATCGAGTTTGTCTGTGCTTTGTCGCAATAGAATAAACCGCTATGAGCCAGAAACCTTGAGGGAACGAGATCATCCTAAACGCGTCCATGGGCTGATTATGTAGGCGAACAAATATTTGTCGCCGGGATGATAGATCGGTGGCTCACTGAAACGAAAGTATTCATCACTTTGATCAGACAATGAGATTGATTTGAACTACATAGGGAACGAAATGTTGCGATTAGAATTACAATGATGTGTGGATTAGCCCACTGTGTAAAAGTCTAGGTGAAGAACAAATGAACCGTAGAAGGGTATCGCGACACTAACTAAACAGAAACCCGCGTCGTCTCTAAACCACCAAAGACAACAAACGCGGCTAAAAGAGTTCGAAATGCATATGGCCTCCTCACTACATTCTCCACCTCGAGGAGTCGAGAGCGCCGCTCTCGCACTCCCTCAGCCTGTGCTGGGGAGATAGGAAGAGCCAATTAGGGATGCTCTCAGAAAAACTGACCGAAGAGGAAGGTTCCCCACCTTTAGGTCAACGCCTTGCGGATGAGATCCTTTTGTGTGGACGTTAGGGTGGTAGGAAATACAACGTCCCACTTGATGATGAGATCGCCTTTCTTCTTAGCGCTCCCCTCCTTCCTGACCGGCATACCCTCACCCCCTATTGTTGTCTCCTGCCCGGGCTTTAGGATACCATGAGGGACGGCGATCTGAAGTTTCCGCCCGTCTAATAGTGTCACTGGCTTCCTTGCTGCTGTGCCAGCCGAGCCCGTGAGAGCATCGACGAGAGGCACCTTGATGTGGCAAATAAGGGTACTTCCTTCGCGGGTGAAGGTCTCATGCGGTTTCGCCTCGACGACAAATACGAGATCTTGCGCTTCGCCTGTTGGCTGGACCTCGTTTCCAGCATTAGGGAATCGGATTTTTGTGCCGTCCTTCCAGCCGGGCAAGACGTTAATTTCGAGCACCTTGTCTTCTGTTGTGCCGTCAAGTAGTCGACGGCCGACTTTGAGGTGTTTGGTGGTGCCAGAGTAGAGGTCCTCCAGTGATAGTTTGAGCGGTCGGGTAATCTCTGATGGTTTCTCTGCGGGTGCTCGGGTGCCGCCAAAGGTCTGTGAGCGTGGGGGGCGGGATCGGTGAGGCATGCCTCCGGGCATTCTGCCATGAGATGAGAAATGGAAACTGTTCATGTCTTCATCGTCGTCGACGACGGTGGTACCACCACCGAACATGTTGCCCAAACCTCCACCGAACATTCCACTGCTGAACATTTGCCTGGAATATAGCTATTTTAGATAAGATATCCGGTTGAAGACTAGAATACGTACTCGAATATTTTATTGGGATCCGTTGGATGGAACCCGCTCCCACCCCCACCAAAACCTCCCGGGCTGGAGGTGAAAGTGAAAGTGGAACCGCCACCGCCGGGGAAGTTGAATCCACTTGGGAAGCCGCCTGCTGCGCCGGGGCCAGCACCTGCACCTGGCGGAGGTCCTCCGCCCTTGAGTCCTTCCTCGCCAAACTGGTCATAGATAGTCCGTTTCTGCTTGTCGCTGAGCACCTCAAAGGCCTCGGAAATCTAGTGGAATGCAGTGAAGAAGAGTACGGGCACAGGAATGATTCGCTTGCCTCTTTAAACTTTTTGGTAGCTTCTTCCGAATTGTTATTCCGGTCTGGATGCCATTTCAAGGCCTGCAGCAACCCGAGTCAAGGGGGCGATTAGGATGGAACCGGAGTGGGACTCACCATCTTCTTGTAGGCCTTTTTGATTTCATCGTCTGTAGCGCTCTTGTCGAGGCCAAGTAGTTTGTAGTAGTCTGCGCCCATGGGGGTAGAAAGCAAAGGGGTTTGCGATGGCTGCGGCGGGTGTGATGTATATATTCTGTGTGGGGACCTAGACGGTTCTAGTACATGCGACATGATGTCACATCTTCCCACGGCCGAACCGCCGGACCCTCCGGCCGATGATCGAATGCCAAGACCCGACCGAACTTTGCTCAAGCTCTCTCCCATGTCGAGCTCGCAGCCCCCCGACGTCGCCCACAACAGCGAACCCGCACAGACACCCGCCCAGGACGGCGAGCACCCGTCCCAGCGCCCATGGCACTCCTTCCTCTTCCCGTTCTCCCCCGCGGCCCTTGCTCTCCTTCCTAGACCCCGGAGGCCAGAACGCTATACTCGCGCCGATGACATCCCAGAAACACAGCCGAATAGCCAAGGCCAGCAGCCTACAGTTCGCGACTACCACTCCATCAACCTGCCGCCGCAGGTGCGAGTCCCCAAAAAGATGCCCACCCCCGTCCGGGTGGAGGGCAAGGTCTGGTTTGCAAACGAGCGCAGTGAGCGAAGCTAAAAAGCTCTTCCGAATCGCTCCCCCGTTTCCTCACACACTTTGACAGCCTGGGTCTCATGGCTCAACATTTCGGTTCTGCTCGCTACCCTCTCCCTGGCCCTCTACAACGCGTCCAAGGATGACATTGCTACCTATTTCGCATATACTTACGCTTTGATCAGCGTTTGCACGATGGTATCTTTCCCAGCTGGTCCTGCTGCTCTGGGAGCGGTCTCACTAACCCCGCTCATCAGATTTACGCATGGGCCATTTATCAACATCGCATCACCATGATCCGCAGGCGAGACCCGGGACATTTCGACAACATTGCAGGGCCAGTCATCCTCAGCGTCGTTCTCTTCTTCGCGGTGCTCACAAATTTCATTGTTCGAGGTGCGTCTGCCTGATTAACGTTCCCACGGCTCTCATTGACCACCTTTTTAGTGATGGAACTGTAAGGCCTATTCTACTCTCAACGGTGCAGTTTCTAACCGTGGATATAGGCGCCGGAAGGGAGTTCCTATACCCGGAGCTGATCTTCTGGGCTTTTTTTCTGGTACTACAAACCAGTCCATGGCCACCTTCTTCTACCAACAAGGAGCGTTCTGACATTGTCGTGGAGCGTCTTCCTTAGGATTAGTCCTACCTCACGATACATCCATAATGTATACAGGCTTGCACGACGATATGGCAGCCTGCTGCCAGGCATTCATGGACGACAAACAAACATACGATGATCTCTCAATGTCCATAGTCTCATTCTTGAGTCTCATTCTACTCTAAAATGCTTCGCCTGACTTTACATTGCATTGAACATGACATGTTGTATGACGTCGTATCAAATCAATATAGCACATTGCATCATACCCCCATTCAGCCCCCTCCCTGTTCCCTTGCTGTGCACGGAGGTTAATCTTAATCACGACCACGCGACAAAGCTATGGAGCAGGTACTAGGTCCCGTGCGACGAGAATGGGGAAAGACCGAGGATGAGCCGTCTGTTGTCCTTACTCAAATTTCTATCAACACTGGTGTGCTTGAGAGGTCCTTGCAAGCTCTATATATGTATCTGACTCTCAGACGAATAGCCTCTCGATTCCCCTGCCTTCTCACTGTTTCGTGCTAGGACCATTTCAAGCATCAACCTAGTAGGCATCCTACTTCCCACATCGGCTCTTGCTAAACCTCTATGTCGATCCAGGCTTTCAGTCGTCAATAGTCGATAAATATAAGTGTACATACGGGTTCTCCGATTGCTGATATGCCATACTTGAACAGATCCAGTGGCGATCGACGTGAACGTTAGCGACTGATAGTACGACTCATTATACCAAGTGAATAGCGCCGGCACCGACCTGTAGCGGCATCTGAATCTCTCAAACGACATATAGTCAAATCAGCAATATTCCAGGCCCTTTCTGAATCTCGTGAGGCGACGTCTCTTCGTATCCGGCCTTGGGTACGGGTCTTTTTCTTCGCAAATCGGTCGATTTTCGCTCATGCAGCCTTTTGGAGTTGCTTTCTTGAGCGTGCTGAGAATTTGCTCAAGGAGGCTAAACGGCGAATGAGCTCAGTAAATCGATAAATAAAAGAGACTATAGGTTGGAGTGCCTATTTAGATCCTCCAATATCTCCTCTGTGTCCTCCAGTTGGTCCTTGTTGGGTGATTCAGCGGCTTTCCGCAAGTCCGTCGAGGACTGACCTTTGACTTGCGGACTATTTTATCGATCAATTCCACAGTCTCGCAGCCATACCGAACGCCACAGGCCTCGAGAGCACGCGAGCTCATATCCTTTCCCACTAACATTTTCGGTAGAAATGGGATGAATGTGCTGCAAAGGATGCCGATGGTCAATCACGTGTTTCGAGGGGGAAGGGCTGAGACAGTCCACCCGACGCTGGCTAAAACACTTAGACAACCAACTACCGACCCCGACCACTATGGCCAACCAGCCCGCCAACGCCATCACTCTCCCACACTTTGGCACCAGCCACTGCTCGAATTCGTGACCATGTGGGAATACTGGCCCCACCCGCCAACCCCCCAAATGACGACGATGTTGCAAGAGCATCCCTCCTGGTCCATGGGGTTTTGACTGCAGATGGTACCCAAATACGCATCCCCCCTGCTTAATGTACTGCCAACTCACACATTAAATAGCAAAACTTAATATCACAAATGCTACAATTGCCACTGCTGAGAGATACAAGAAAAATGTGATTGATAGCCTGTTTTCCAGGTAGGGGGTATTAGCTATCAAAGTGTTTTGACTGTGTTATGGATCACACAACATAGGTGGGCAAGCAGCTGGGCCTCAAAGTGTGCAGGTAATTGCTCAGGAAGTGGTTGCACTACTACAGCCAACACATGACTGCATAGATCAACTGTCTGGCTGCTCTAGAAAATAGAACAGCACAAATGAATCAACTGTCTGAGAGAAATATGGCGGGTAACTGCAATTGTAAGCGTATCTGATAGATATCAACCTCATTATGGTGTCCTTGATCAAATCCAAATCCTCTGTAGATGTATAACAAAACACAAACTAGACACAACCTGGCTGATCTCAAAATTGTTCCATTTGTCGATGGAAGTGACCCAACATGTGGGCCAGTGAGTGTTATCAACTCTTTGTTTCAGAGAGTGGGATGTTTACACACACATTTCTACAGCACAACCTGCTCTCACCTGCATTCAAGATATCCAACAACTTAGTGATGCAGATGTACATAGATATTATTTTGGGTATTATGCTCAGCACCAGGTGAGGCTGGTTGCCACCCATCGCAGGAAGATTTGTGAGGCCATTGGTATAAGACCACCTCAATGATCTACCACCCATCAGGATTCCGACATTTTTCTTAAATTTGTCTTAAAGTGTCTAAAATGCTTAAAATAAGAACCCTAAGGACTTTCAAGCAAATTTTTATTATCTTGAATTAAGAGCTCATGTCTTAAACTAAGGATCTATGTTCCTTGAATATTTTACATTAGGGCTTGAAATCCTTGAAACCATTATTTTTACAAATAAACTTTCTCATTTTTCTGTTATTTTTTCGCAATTTTATTTCCACCTTCCTTTTATGGAATATCTCCATACATCATTTGCCCAATATCTCTGCTTCCAGCAAACATAAGGTCTCAAAAACTTGATAATGTCATTTCTACCATATAAATCTTCTATTCCTACAAATTTCATGTTTCTAGTATGGGCAGTTACTGAGAAACAATTTTCAGACCTGAGTCTTTTTTGACATACCTGACATATAACCCCTCTCTTAAAACACTTTATATTGTGATATCTTCTGAGTTTTCTTAATTTCTATATATCTCTTAGGTAGTCTTCAGAATATAGCAGCTCTGAGAAATAGGCAAAATTTTCCAATGAATTCCAAGGAAAATTTCAAGAGAAAAATGGTTCTTAATTCCTTGATTTCCCTTAATCTCCTTAAAATGTGTTTTTAAGCAAATTAATGTAAAACAAGAGTAATTAAGAGAAATGTCGAATTACTGATGCCCTTCAGAATGGAGCAACTGGGACTTGATGTGGTAGGTAAACCTCAGACACTTGGATCCATATTATCAACATTACTATATACTTTGACAAATTGTTCATACTCTCACGATGTTCAGTTGTACATTTCTACTCTTGTTAATGTTCCATGGTTCTCTGGGTCATCTGATTCTCCATGCCTCTGCACTCAGAAATGTCAGTGCAGGGTATGGGTAAAAGTGTGTGAGAGGTCTGCACCTCCCCATTCTTCGATACCCTTGGTGACAATGGAGAAGAATTCGGCTCTAGCTATATGATATCATGATCTGCTGTCAGTGCAGTACTCAGAAAGGGACAGGGGGGGGTGATTTTATAACACTCATCCTACAGGACAAGCTTTGCAAGAGCACCATCCTGCCTTGAGGCTTTGAAGTCTTGTCCAAGAGAGGCACAATGAAGCCAAACAGGAGGTGCCTTAAATGGATTTGAAAGACACTGGTGGCCCCAATAACATTGAAGAGCCATAGACATTGCTGTGTGGGAACTTCCACATTCTAGCTATGGATGGGGCTAAGCCTCCAACAGACATGCCCATACTGGCAATGCCTCAGAATCAAGTCCACAAGTTCCTATGCTATAGTAGGATGAAAAGGACAGTGAATGCTCACATTTTGCTATAGCTGAAAGTAACATCATCAATATAGCTCAGGGGATAAAGAATGAGATGACATACCAAGACATAGGTTTTCTTGCCAGCATGAGTGGATCCCGTTATACATATGTTGGCTACAATGGGGCAGGTGAGGTGATTAGAGGCAGGTGTCATGTCAGATTTGTCAATAATGTGGTATGTTCCCACATTCAACCAAGGGTACCAATATGGTCCTCCTACAAATAACATATTCTGCACCCCTCAGGCACCTAGTATAGTGAATGTACACCATGCACACTTAAATACACACATTTTTTTCAAGTAATGGGACAGCACCATGCCACCCATGAGAGACAGTGGTTGATGGGCATAGTGAGTGTACACCACAACATTGGAACTGGCGCTGGTCACTTGGGCAGGTGGTGGATTGTTGGATGGGGTAATCTTGTGTCAGGAGCCATTATTCAGTTTTTCAGTGGGCATGTTCAAGAAGGTTGATACATTGGAAGGTGATGTGGAGCCAGTTTGTTCATTTGTGTTTTTTTTTGCTTTTTCCAGTTGAGCAACTTGCATCCCCATGAGAATGAGATTCTTCAGTACAATAGTTATCAAACTTTGTAGCATACATTATCAACATATGGTGTTGAACACAAATGACAAGGGGGAAAATGATTCTCACATCAAGTTCAACACCCCTTTATCAACCAACATCTGAACAGACTTCTTTGTCTCATCAATCCTTGCACTCTCCTCTTATCTTCTTGCATGGGTGTGGTAGTGGCAAAAGAAGGCCAGTCAAGGTGCAGTTTACTAAGCCTCATATGTATACACAATTTCAGCTGACAAAGATTGAATAGTCATTTCATGTAACTGCGTCTTGGAATATAAAGTAACAGGTAGCTCCCCATTCAAAACAATAAACACATTGTCAATAAATACAATACTTCCACATCTCAATGGGACACATGGAGATTCAGCTCCCATGACACACACAACCCATGATATGCACCTCGATTTCCTCCATGTTGACCACAGATTCCGCTTCCTCAGTTCCAGCAGCCTTGGATTTGAGAGGTTGGATGAGAGTAGGGATAGTAGTGATTTGGGGGTGGTGTAGACTTGAGAAGGCTGATTGAGGAAAGGGGAAAGGGTAGTGTGTCAGAGGGGGGGAAGGAAAGGGGAATACGCAGTATTGGTGGAGAGAATTTGTTGGAGTGTAATGGTGGAGCAGAGTGAGAGGATTGAATGTGACTTTGAGGATCTGGTAGAGTGACCTGATAGATGCTGGGGAGAGCTTGAGGATGGGTACTGTATACAATACAAGAATAGCTAGGAGATGAGATACTCATGGCATCATTGAGCAATCCCATGCAATGAAACCAAGGAGAGTACTCAAGCAATGTGTGAACCATGGCTGGGGTATTGTCATCGATAATAAAGAACATGCACCAACAACTCCAGTGTGTTAAGAATGGGTGCTTGGTCAAAGGAATATAACCTGGAGGAAAGTTGACTGAGGTCAACTGAGGAATTCAGTTGAGTCAAAAGTCAAGTTATAAATGTATGGTCTTGGCTTCAGCTTATATGCTGTGCCGTTCTGATACCAATGACCAATTTGTTGCCTTGGGCAATAGAATGAAAGGCTTCACAAAGTGAAGGCTTAGAAGAGAAAGCTACTAATCCAAAGACATTGGCCCGAGATAATGAATGCGAGCTCAACCAAAGCCTTGGTCAAGTCCAGTTGAGTAACAAGGAAGATAGTGTCAACAATCCTTGACTTGGGATCACTAACAATAGTGAGAGAGACTGACTAAGGAACTTGGTCAGAATGGAACTTGGCAGAATGGAGGAGCAGAGTTCCAGGTTGATATTAGACTGGCAATACAAATGGTTGTAACTAGTCTTATATACAAAACTGAAGTCAGGGATGAAACAATAAGAATAGTGAAACTACATGGACAACTAACTACGCAAGAGGTTGTGGGCCCTATGTAAAATGGATCACTAAATCAAAATGATAATATGTAATGATAGAAGGGAATGATGGAACATGGAAACATGGAAGGGGAACATGGAACATCAAAAGTTAAACATTGAAGAAGAACACTTGTCACCAGGCAACCAAAGTTTAAAGGCAAAGCTTAACCTCAAAATAGCCACAAGTTTCCTAAAATGGTATCCTGACACAGTGCTGCTAGGAAGCACCTGAAGCACATGCCCTTCTGCAGCCCTTCCTCTACTATTACGGGTCTGGAGGCTTTGCTTGATCAGGGTGAACATGAAGTGCATAGAGAGTTTAGGCAGTGGCAGGGAAGGGGGGCAGATGGATGAGCATAAGAAGTGGTAGTCAGAGAGCCATGGGGTAGTAGACCGGGAGGTGGTATGAAGCCAGGGCTAGGAGACAACAATGTGGCAAAGAAGTGAACCAAGGATGGGAGGTTGTTGAGAGGGGGAAGGGCAGGAGTGTACCTGAACCTTCCACAGATCCTGCAGATGCACGACACAGAGATTGTAAAGTGGGTGAGGCATGTTGGAGACTCAGAGAGAGGTGGTTGGTGAATATGGAGCAGAGAGTGAGATGGGTAAGGGTTTGCCAACAAGACTCCCAGCAAACAGAATCTCCTCTCCCCCACATACACTACATTCCAAAATAAATCACTCATGCCTAACCAAATAGTTCCAAATGCTAGGCCACCATTGAGCATACACCAATGCAGACAATGTTCTCTCTCACAAACACTGACCTGAGAATAGCAATCCAACTGGGACACACTCATAGTCCAGGTAGGCTTGTTTGACAAGCTGCTGAGTCAAACAATACCCTGTGATTTTTTATGATCTCTGGGTGACCCTACTGTCTGTTTGTGAGGGGAGCAAAGAGAGTGAAACTTGCTTACAAACAAAATAGATGCAAGCATGATTGTCTACAACAACCACCAGGCTTCGAAGGGCAAATGAGGCAGGGGCCAGGAGTTGTGCACAATGAGCATGAGGATGGGGGAGAGGCAAGGTGATTGGGAAGGGAAAAACTTCGAGAGAGCTTGCAATGGTGTGAGGAGAGAAAAAACAAAATGGATGTGAGTGGAAGTACTATTTTGCTGGCTTCCTGGGGCTTCAGGAGGCTGATTATAAGCAGCTACTACACAATGAGTAGGCTATCATTGTACATGAACATTTGATTGCCTCATTCTGAGGCAAATGCGGGGAATATGGAGCCACAAAGAAAAAGTGATGGATATCTGCATAGACTGGGGACATTTCAAGTAGGCATAAACAGGTAGTTATGGAGGATGATCAACAGAGAAAACATGGCAAATTTGAGAGAGCATAGCCTAGTCCTACTGGAGTGGCAGGACACATATAATTTGGACCCCTGGCACTTGTTCTTGTCGAGTGCAGGGGATCTTGTGTCTTATTGAGGGCACTCTGTCTTCCTGATCCAGGTATGTCATTGTTACATGCCAAACACACAGCCACTGCCTAAGTGTGTGATCTCCACTATTTTTGATATTCTATTTATAACTGTTGTTCCATCATCACTCCCTTTTGCATCATGTGTCCTCTGTCAAAGCATTCCAGTGAGTAGTTCTCTAGTCATCATTATATCACTTATTGTCTCCATTCCTCTGTTTACCCTTCTCCTCCTTACAAATCATGTATCTGGCTTATAGTATAAAATGCATTCGTTTGTATTGTAGTTACTCAGTCAGATAATCAACTAAGCTTGTCCTCTCTCTCCCTCCATCACTCTTGCACACTTGTGCTATTACGCTGAAAATCAAAGCATTGCTAAAATAGGCCATTATACCCCTATATACCCATGGCCCAGCAATAGCTACGATGTAATCATCTCGATATACCCATAACACCCCTACAATGACCCTAACCCGACTGGTATGTCATGTAAAGACCTCTATGAGGCTACAAGGCACCCCAGGAGTCAGCTAGTGGCTACTAAATAGCTATTGTATGACTTCGAGAGTGAACAAAGGGTACAACAGGCAGCATCGCAGTTGTACACACTCAGAGATGCACCAGGTATCGAGAATGTTGTCAGTAGAAACCCCTGATCATGAGGGAAGAGCTCACAACCATATAAATGGCCATCAAGATGACCTGGGAAGACTGAGGGCCCCTAACTCGACTATCTCAAAGGGGACACATATAGCAGTCTAGCACTGACTAAAACCTTTGAGAGGATCGTGTGACAGGCATCAAGAAACTTGGTAGACAGATTTTCGAGATACCTCGATTAGTAATGAACAGTGTCCCTCACCTGAATAAATGGCATACAATGTACTAAGAAACAATGTACTGACTGCTATATTAAGGGCAGGGATGATGTTCTATTGAGAAGAGGGAGAATATGGCTATTGCCCAAGAAATGCAGACAGGAGGTGTCAGCCGAGGAAATATATCTGAGGCCGTGTCAGCTTGTCTGATCGCGATATGACAATCAGAAGGACCGCTGATTGTCAGGAGGACCAATAGAGAAGAGCGAGGAGTGGATCGAATAGAAAACCTATTAAGCTATGGACACGTAAGCCTATCAGCCAGCCCCAAGGGGATAGCTATGGCAATACAATACGTGCAATAGCATCTCAATGACCGATTGAGTACCTTGAAAGGCCTTGCAGGGTCCAATAGTGGATCAAAAGACAAATGATGGAGTAGTTGGACTATCTCGGACTATCCGCATGACGTGTAGGCAACGCACGGCCAGTTCAAGATACTAGAAGGGTATATGAACAGTGTACCAGAATGTCGGGTCGGGAGGAGACCAATAGGGTAGACGCGCAGAGGCGAAAGGCATGTGTATATGGGTAGAGAACATTCCTGGGCATGTTGAAACAGCCGCAGGCTGTTGTGATGACCCACGAAATGATGCCAGCAGCATCTCAATGACTCAAAATGAGTCTACAACAGGCAGCCAGGACCAATACCAGGTGGAAAAGCGTTATTACACAGGGGAATGTCGGACCGATTGTGTATACTAGTATTACTCTCTCTAATATTTCCTTATTTACTCGGGCTGTTTCCTAGCTACCAAAACATATAAATACTGCGTGGAGGAGAGGTGAAAGGCAAGCAATCGCTGCCCTAGCTTTGAGACCATGAGATTGGGAATTAACGATTTCATATCTTGTGCTATTGTGTGCACTAAGGCAAACTAAGTGAGAGCTTCAGTCATAGACCACTCAGAAAACAGTAGAGACAAACTGTGATTGTCAAGAGAATTGTTGAGACCATTGTTTGAGTCCGAGGGACTTCTAGAGAGAGAGACATTGAGGCTCAGGGGTAGTTTAGATTCCCCTTAGGCCTAGAGACACAGAGAGATAGAGACTTAGTGGGGTAGTGCAGATTCCCCCAAGTTTCGAGATCAGAGACATTGAGATCAGAGACTGTAGCTACAAGCAGAGCCTTGTCGCTACTACCACAGAAACCACCCACAGAGTACACTTGGTGCCCTTGGGTATATTTTCGAGAAAACCCTTTATACATTTTACACCACATAAAAACCACTTTGAAAGTTGAATCCCTCGTTTTGAGAGCTGTCTCCGACGCCCCAGAATTGCATTTCAAGGTACTGGTTAATATAGGTAGTGGTTATCCGAGCCACACATTACATACCTACCCTACCAATACCATCACAGCGCGCCCTCTTGCATCTTGCACCTCCTCCTCCCTCATCACAATCGCGAAAGCACTTGTGCACACTTCCCATTGCACGCTCGCAAATCAAGACTGTGGTATCAGAAGGGCACAGCACATAAGCTGAAGCCAAAGTCTCTCCGTATGCCCTCCCTCTGGATCCTCCTTCCCCTTTTTGCATGGCCATTTTCAGTAGCTTGACAGTATTATCTGACTGATCCTTTCATACCATTGCGCTTCTTTTTGCATTGCTCCTTTTTGCTCCATTATGTCAAAAACCACACACACAGTTGTAAGACCTGCACCTACAGAACACCCAAATCACGATGAGTATGCTGAAGTGCGTCTCCAGCATTTCATTTCCTCTGCATCTTCTACACCAGCTGCTTTTGGCTCTTCTTTGCCGCGTTTTCCATGCACTCATTCACCCTGGGCTACTGACAACCCTCCCTCTGTGGATGGTGACACCAATAGTGATGAGCAAGGCAATGAGCATTTTTCTGAAGCCCCAGAATGCCCAGAGTTTTGCCCCGATGGAGGTGATGCTCCTGGTGATGTCCCTAGACCTGCCCTGGGTGGATATCCCAGTGGCAATCCAGGTGGCAATCCTGGTGATGACCCTGACGGAGGTGATCCTGATGGCAATGACCCAGACGAGGGTGGCCCTGGTGATGGCCACAATGCTCCTGAACCTCAGGATCCTGGTGAACATATGCAGAACCGTTTCCTGACCATGCTTGATACACTTGTGCATAGTATTCAGGTCCAAGTGTGCACGCAGTCCCAGCCTGCCCCAGCTCCCACTCTGCACCCTGAGCAAATTAACGCAAAGGTGCCCGAGCAGTTTGACAGCTCAAAACCCCACAAGGTCCAGGAATTTTTATTCAAGTGCCGCCTTTATTTCAATACCAATTATCATCAGTTCCAGTTGGAACAAACCAAAGTATTGTACGCACTTTCTTACCTTTCGGGTTCCACATATCAGTGGTTTTGTACTCTGATGGAGGCCAAACCTGATTGGGACCAGCTCTCTTGGATTCATGATTTTGCACTTTTCACACAGGAGCTGGAAGATAATTTTGGGAATCTTGGTCCAGTTACAGAGGCCGTGGAGGAGATTGAGAATCTTGTAATGGCTTCCTCCTCACAGATTTCCAAGTATGTACAACCACGATGCCGCCTGTTGTACCCTTTGTTCACTCTCGAAGCCATACAATAGCTATTTAGTAGCCACTGACTGACTCCTGGGGTGCCTTGTAGCCTCATAGAGGTCCTTACATGACATACCAGTCAGGTTAGGGCCATTGTAGGGGGTGTTATGGGTATATCGAGATGATTACATCGTAGCTATTGCTGAGCCATGGGTATATAGGGGTATAATGGCTTATTTTAGCAATGCTTTGATTTTTGGCGTAATACTGTGACCTGGTGCTGAGCAATAGGGGACTGGAGGTGAGCAATTGCACTCTCGAGGAGAGCATGTGGGAGTCAGCGGAGCAGTTGTGTATGCTGCAACATGAGTATATGTGTGGATGCCTCCATGGCAGGGCTGAGAGCAAGATCAGGGTGCAGGAAGAGGAGTTGGATGAAAGGAGGGAGGAAAGGAGGAGGAGAGGAAGGAAGGATAAGGGAAAAGGAAGGGAAATGTGAAGGTGTGTCATGTTGTGTCCAGCTCCTAAATGTACAATTAGTCTGTCGTCTACTTGCTATGTGTCCTTTTTGTTTGTTTTTTGTTTGTTTTTTGAATGTGAAATTGTTTGGAAGTGCGCAATACTAGAGCGATAAGGGAAAATGGAAGCAAACTGAAACAGAGGAACTGAGAGGAAAAAAACTATATAAGTGCCCATGGTCAGGAAAGAAGAGAATGAGGTCCAGGCTTATCTGGATATTGAGTGTGATACTCTGTGACAATTTCCGATGTGTTACCCAAGTTGGTAGAGGGAACCCAATCGGTTGCCTCGTTGGTACCCTTGTAACTGAGCCATTTGACGAGGTATTGCAATTTGCAACAGCACATTTGCAAATCCAAAATGCGCGTGACCTTGTATTCTGTTTTGCCATCAATGATGACTGGTGGAGGCGGAGGGACGACATGATTGGGGATTGTGTTGGGAGAGTAGGGCTCCAGCATGGAGACATGAAAGACAGGATGAACGGTGTGCATAGAGTTTGGGAGACAGGGTAAATGAATGAGTACCAGGCTATGCAATAATATCATAAGGTCCTAAAAACTTCTCTGAGAGCTTTTTGGAAGGTTGAGTAGTCTGGAAGAATTGTGCCTTGACAAATACCTTATCACCAACCTTGAAGTCAGGAGCAGGGAGACGTCATATGTTGGCTGCCGTTTGATAGTGATGTTGAGCAGACGCGATCTTGGATCTCAAGACTGTATGGAGATCATCAAGGTCCACCACAAAGTCATGCATGCGCGCCGAAGCAAGGTTGCATTCTGGGTGAACTGTGATATTGGGGTGGTATCCCTTGTTAGCGAAGAAGGGAGAGATACTGGTGGTTGCACTAGGTGCGTTGTTGTAGGTGAACTCGGCAAGGGGAAGCAATTCGGCCCAATTGTCCTGCTGATGATTGCAGTAGACATGGATGTACTGCTCCAAAGTTGCGGACACCTGGCCATGTATACGCACATCGCACAAGCTCAAGGGTCTTATTCTGACCATAGTGCCCAGCTAGTGGATGATCATGGTGGTACTGCAATATGCAGAGCTGTAGGCCCTGCACGTTGGGAACATAGATATGACTATCCAGGCGCAAAAGACCATCAGACTTGAGAGTCCAACGTCCCTCAGGCATGGGAAGGTGCTCGGAAGCTAGGGGATCAGTAGGAAGGGCAGTGCGAATATCTGCATGTAAAAGTGCACTGTCCATAATAAGGGAGGTGCAAAGCACAGGATTGAGAAGTGAAGTTGCGCGCATGGAGGCAGTGAATGTGTCATGTGTTAAGATGGCACAGAAAGAACGTGGATCAAAATGTGCATAGTCAGTGCACAAAGAAGGTGCCAACTGTGAATGCGTGAAAATGGGGCGAAAATTATGTGGATTCACCTGGGCGTAGTCACCATCCCCCCCTTTTGGGTAGACATCCCACTGTCTAGTGAGCATGTCTTGTTTGGTTCCCAAGTGACCTGGGTGAAAACAAATAACAAGGTTGAATTGTGAAAGATACTCAGACCACCTGGCCTGCCGTCGTGTCAATACCTTCATTGTACAAAAATACTCGAGATTTTTGTGATCCATGACAACATCAATAGAGAGCACACTACTCTCCAGGTAGTGGCACCAGATACAGAACGCTTCAAAAGTTGCAAGCAGTTCCTTGTCGTGGGTATTGTAATTTGATTCAGCAGAAGAAAAGGTGCAAGAGTGAAAAGCAACAGGATGTATGTCACCTTCAGGGGAAACAATGGAGAGGATTGCAGTAAGCGCATAATTGGAGGCGTTGGTCTTGATGATGATCTGTGTGTCAGGAACCCAGTGAGTAAGACAAGGCACAGAGGTAAAAGCTTCTTTCAACGAGTTAAACATGAAATGTGCCTTGTCGCCGAAATGCCATCGCACATCTTTGCACATTAAGTGCATGAGCAGAATGACAATATCAGAGTAGCCATACACAAAGCGACGATAGAAATTGGCAAAGCCAAGGAAACTCTGGATGTCCTTTACCTTTCACAGTTCAGGCCAGTCACAAATGATTTGAACTTTATCATCAGACATCTTGAGGCCACCTGGGGAGAGGATATAACCAAGGTACTCCACAGTGTTGGTGTGGAATTTGCACTTCTCCACTTTCACATACAGGCCATGGGTGCAGAGGCATTTAAGCACTTCGCAAACATGCTTGCAATGCTCAGCAGGACTATTGGAATAGATTAGGATATCATCAAGGTAGACAGTTACGCACATGTCCAAGAGATCCTTGAATACATCGTTCATGAAGCACTGGAATGCGGCAGGAGTGTTTGAGAGACAGAATGGCATAACACACCATTCAAAGGAACCATACCTAGTGCGAAAAGCGGTCTTCCACTTGTCACCCTCTGTGATGCACCCCAAATGGTATGCATGACGCAAGTTGATCTTTGTATAGATACTAGCCTTGTGGGGAGAGTTGAACAAGTCAGAAATGAGGGGAAGTGGGTAATGGTCCTTTTTGGTTATATGGTTGAGGCCACGAAAGTCGACGCACAAACACAAGGAACCATCCTTCTTCTTGACAAAGAGAACAGGCACGCTATTACACCAAAAATTGAAGCATTGCTAAAATAAGCCATTATACCCCTATATACCCATGGCTCAGCAATAGCTACAATGTAATCATCTCGATATACCCATAACACCCCCTACAATGACCCTAACCCAACTGGCATGTCATGTAAGGACCTCTATGAGGCTACAAGGCACCCCAGGAGTCAGTCAGTGGCTACTAAATAGCTATTGTATGGCTTCGAGAGTGAACAAAAGGTACAACAGGCGACATTGCGGTTGTACCCACTCAGAGATGTACCAAGTATCCAGAACATTGTCAATAAAATTCCCTGATCATGAGGGAAGAGCTCACAAGTCATGTAATGGCCATCAAGGTAACCTGAGGAGACTGAGGGCCCCTAATTTGGCTATCTCAAAGGGAACACATAGGACAGTTTAGTGCTGACTAAGACCTTTGAGAGGATTGTGTGGCAGCCATCGAGAAACTTGGTAGGCAAACTTTCGAGATACCTCGATCAGTAATGAACAGTGTCCCTCACCCAAATAAGTGGCATACAATGTACTAAGAGACAATGTACTGACAGCTATATTAAGGGCCAGGATGATGTTCTATTGAGAAGAGGGAGACTATGGCTATTGCCTGAGAGACACAGATAGAAAGCATCGGCTGAGGAATTTACACCCAAAGCCGTGTCAGCTTGTCTGATCATGATGCGACCATCGGAAAGACTGCCGGTTGTCAGAAGGATCGATAGAGGAGAATAAAGAGTGGATCAGACAGAAAATCTGCTGAACCATGGACACATAAGCCTATCAGACAACCCCAAGGAGATAGCTATGCCAATACAATATGTGCAATAGCATCTCGATGATTGATCAAATACCTTGAAAGGCCTTGCAGGGTCCAATAGCAGATCAAAGGACAAATGATGGAGTAGATGAACTATCTCGGACTATCTACATGATGCATAAGCAATGTGCGGCCAGTTCAAGATACTAGAAGGGTATATGAACAGTGTACCAGAACGCCAGGTCGGGAGGAGACCAATAGGGTAGACGCACGGAGGTACAGTGGCTCAAAAAACTGTCCCAATGTTTTGACATTCTCAACAAATTTGTACATAGAGCATGAACCAGATTACATACTATGCTGAAAATATTCATGAAGATGGGGCCCAACCCACTCTATTAGTCAGTGTTTACATCACGTGATTTGATAAAGATTTGGATTTATAATCAATTATCCAATATTATTACTCATTGGGACAGTTTTTTGGCCCTCTATCACCTTTGCTATATCAGGCCAAATCTATATCTGAAAAATACAAAATAAATTATGGAACTGATTTACAATGTTATATGACTAATTTCATGCATTGATCTAAGGTTTGATCACTTTTCTCCTTGCTGCTATAATATAAAAGCTGTTTTTTCTATCTAATATATTCAAGCCATTTTTCCTCCTCTAAGCTTAAGGCCACATGCACTAAACAATGTTCAATACTAATTAAGAGAAATATGCTACTAGCTAAGTTAAGATATAGGTGGAGGAGAGCAAGAAACATGTCAAAAAGATGTAATCTTCCCAATATTTTTGTAAATACAAGAAATTATATTTCCTTATATTACCATTGGAAAGCCAAATAATGCTGTTTATGATGCCAAATGATGTAAGTGCACTCTATCTTACTTTTTTACACTACCAGTTGCTAGAGATAGGTCCCAGACAAACTATACTTGCTCTATTGTTTTGATTAAATATATTTTATTTGAACCATAGTTATATTTGATGTGAATTTAACAAAATTTTAGGCTTAAATAAACATAGACAAACTTTAACATGTACTTTTGAAGGGATACCAAGTGTTTATAATAGATAGGTATAGTTTGACTACTGTAGATGGCCTGCTAATATATTTAGGGGAGAGTAGTCAAAGTATGGTAGTATAATAGAAGCCAACTACTGGTATTGTAGTGTGTATTTCTGAATATTTGAGGTATGGTAATAAAGGAATAGGTAATACTCATCAGTCTGGCTATCTGAGTTACATTGTTTAGCTTTTCAGTAAGGATCAAGTGAATTATTAAATTTTATCTGTAGATGGAAGCTTTATATATTATTCACTTTTATTTATTTTTTTGGTTTTCTATCATCTCCTTCTGAACATTTTTGACAAAGTACTCTTTTCCATTGCTATTGAACACTATTTGGTATGTGTGGCTTTAAATTTAGAGAAGAGAAATAACTCACACATAATAGGTAGAAAAAACAGCTTTTATATTATAGCAGCAAGGAGAAAAGTGATCAAACCTTAGATCAATGCATGAAATTAGTCATATAACATTGTAAATCAGTTCCATAATTTATTTTGTATTTTTCAGATATAGATTTGGCCTGATATAGCAAAGGTGATAGAGGGCCAAAAAACTGTCCCAATGAGTAATAATATTGGATAATTGATTATAAATCCAAATCTTTATCAAATCACGTGATGTAAACACTGACTAATAGAGTGGGTTGGGCCCCATATTCATGAATATTTTCAGCATAGTATGTACTCTGGTTCATGCTCTGTGTACAAATTTGTTGAAAATGCCAAAACATTGGGACAGTTTTTTGAGCCACTGTAGGAAGGCATGCATATATGGGTAGAGAACCCCCCTGGGCATGCTGACACAGCCACAGACTATTGCAATGACCCACAAAATGACACCAACAGCGTCTCGATGACTCGAAATGAGTCTACAACAGGCAGCCAGGACCAATACTGGGTGGAAAAGCATTATTACGCAGGGGAATGTCGGACCGATTGTGTATACTAGCATTACTCTCTCTAATATTTCCTTATTTACTCGGGCTGTTTCCTAGCTACAAAAACATATAAATACAGCATGGAGGAGAGGTGAAAGGCAAGCACTTGCTACCCCAGCTTCGAGACCACGAGATTTGGGAATTAATGATTTCATTATCTTGTGCTATTGTGTGCATTAAGGCAACCAAGTGAGAGCTTTGGTCATAGACCACCCAGAAACAGTAGAGATGGACTGTGATTGTCAAGAGAGCTTGTTGAGACCATTGTTTGAGTCCGGGGGACTTCTAGAGAGAGACATTGAGGCTCAGGGGTAGTTTAGATTCCCCTTAGGCCTAGAGACACAGAGAGACAGAGACTTAGTGGGGTAGTGCAGATTCCCCCAAGTTTTGAGATCAGAGATATTGAGAGCCAGAGGCTGTAGCTGCAAGAGGAGACTTGTGGCTATTACCACAGAGACCATCCACAGAGTACACTTGGTGCCCTTGGTATATTTTTTGAGAGAACCCTATATACAATTTTACACCACATAAAACCCCTTGCAAAGTTGAATCCCTCATTTTGAGAACTGTCTCTGACGCCCCAGAATCACATTTCGAGGTATTGGTTGATTTAGGTAGTGGTATTCTGAACCACATATTACACACCTACCCCACCCATACCATCACAGTGCCATGGGGCAAAGCAGTTTGACAAATGAAGCCAGAGGCGAGGTTCTCATCAACGAATTTGCAAAGTGCTGCAAGTTCCACCTGAGAGAGTGAATACATCACTCTGACAGGCGGTGTTGCGCCTTTGTTGAGTTCAATCTTGAGATCATAAGGTTGGTGAGGCAGTAACATTTCAGCGCAAGACTTGCTAAAAATGTCAGTGAAGTCATGATATTCCGGGGGAATGGAGGAGAGGTTGACAGGTTCTGCAGAGGTTGCAGAGGCTGTGGCCATAGCCGTGCAGAGGGAGAGAGCAAAGGGAGAGGTGCCTGAAGTGCAAGTGATGCACATAAACACAGCAGTGCTGATCAGACGCACTTCTGGCCTAGGGGTGTCAGCATTGACGGAATGTATAACAGGAGAGGGCATGAACACAGAAAGTGCAATTGGCACAAAGGAGGAAGCATGTGCAAAGGAGGCAGAATGATCAGAAGAAAACGAGGAATGGAAAGTTATTGTGCCTGAAACCCAATCAATCAACAGATTGCAGTGGGTGAGCCAATCATGACCAAGAACCATAGTAGTCAAAGGATCTAGCCTGGTGACATAGAAGTCAAGGGGAATACATTTGCCAGTGGGGAAAGTGACAGGAAGTTTTGCAATCTTGGAAATAAAGGAATTTGAAGAACTGTCAAACAAACATAACTCAAGAGGAGAAATGGGAAGTGTAGAAATACCAGAACAATGCACAAGCGCAGAATTGACAAAACAATGGATTGAACCACTATCTACAAGCATGGAAATGTCAAGCAAAGAGGAGGTGGTGGAAGGAGAAGGATCAGAAACATGAAATGAAACAGAAAGTGGAATGTAAAGTGCTGAAGGGTCGGAAAGAGTGGACACATTGAGTCTACAGAACTCTGGGGCACAGGTGAGCTCAATGCAATCCTCAGGCTGTGCGGAGTACTGAGGATCGCACACTATTTTTTCGAGTCCATGGGGGCGCTCAAAGAAGCAGTGGCTGTGTTGCTTGATTCTGAAGTGGTAGCCTTGCACCCTGAAGCATGTAGACGACCCTTGATTTGCATTAGCCAAACCCGGCGTAGCATTATTGTTAGCTGTTTGTTTGGGGCAACCTGAAATGATGTGGGCATTGGACCCACAAAACAAATAGAGGTTGTTGTCAATACGGTGTTGTTGCTCCGCCGGCTTGAGCTTGCCATCGCAACCTAGCTTGTTGGCGATGCTGGAGTTGGGGCAAGAGGAAGTGTTGGAGGAAGATGACTGTGCGGATGTGTTTTGATTTTTCTTCCCCTTGCCCTGGGACTGGTTCAAATTGGAATTGGTAGTGGAGGTGGATGTGGTCATGGAAGTTTGTGTGGTTGCGTGCGTCTTCTTGCATTAATGCTCCCAGTAGCGATTGTTGATTTGCATGGCTGCAAGGCACATGCAAGAATAGGTAGACAGTTTACCCATTGTGAGCATGCAAATTGCATCTTGGATGTGGTCAGGAAGTCCATGATAATAGTGGTGGCACAGAACGGAGTTGGGCCAGCGCAAGACAGTGGCAAGTCGTGTGAACTCGACGTTGTACAGTGCCCTAAGGAAAGTTTATTTACATCCAAACAAACAAAAACATTGTTTCGAAAAAATTGGCTTTTATATGAGCACACCTCCATAATCCTATAATCTGATACCTGAGAAATCTTCTCTTAACCTTCAGAAGTACTTTCCACCTTAGTAGACATATTATCAACCAAAGTATATACTAGGTATAAATCAATCTTTGCCCACTTGTCCTCAAGTCTAACATATATCTTATCCACATTTTTGAGTGATTGGGTCTCTTATTGGCCCTCTTTTGACTAGATATCAAACATATTCAACTAATTTAGGGTCTATAAATTTGCAGAAGAGAAAAGAGTGAGTGCTTTCTAACTAGTATGTCATTCTTTTGCAGTATCATAATAGTAGATTAGAGTATTATCTTTCATAATTGTTATCTGCTCTTTTTGCCTACTTAGCTTCTCCCAAATGTTTCCAAAGGTACTATTTAAAACTAATTTAACATAATCAGGTCCTATTTGGACATTTTCTGGAATTTAAATGAGTGAATCAAGCTTTTTTTATGTTATATACCACCAAAATGTCAAATTATGCCTTTTAGGCTTAAATACAGGAGCAAAACATCTTTAATCATATCTCTCCTTTGATACGATCTATGTTTAGACCACCCTAGTATCCTTTCTAGGCTTCACACATGCCTTATCTGTCTAAATAATCCAGTTCTATTTTTTTTCCTCCTCAGCTTAAATAGTTCTTTATCTACTTCTGCTATACCCCCCTATATCTGAGCTTTAAAAATAATCATTTTATTGTAATATATTCTTCCATATCCAGTTTATTTTTCACAATACTCCAAATAGTGGTAGAGTGAATAAAACTCTCTGAGGAATAATTATCAGATTTAGTGAGTTTAAGGAGAGTTTATTGTCTACTGTCATGTAAAAAAATCTTGGGGTGGTAAATTAACCTCCTGTCTCATTTGAGAGGTCTACTGGAATAGGATACATTATTGAAATAACCACAGATATTGTAGTTCTTGAGAAAGTGAAAAGTGGTTAAATCAGTCCTTTTAATAAAAGAGGCCATTTCACAGTGTAACACAGTTTATATGATTTTTTTAAAAATGGTAAAACAAAGCTTAGGTATGTTACTTACAGCTCCAGGTACTTTTGGCATGGCCTGGTTGATGTAGCAAGTGTGAAAAAACAATTTTGTTGCCTGAAGCTAAAGTAATGTAAATAAACTTTCCTTAGGGGACTGTACACACTCAGCGATGCACCAGGTATCAAGAACATTGTCAGTAGAAACTCCCTGATCATGAGGGAAGAGCTCACAACCATATAAATGGCCATTGAGATGACCTGAGAAGACTGAGGGCCCCTAACTCGACTATCTCAAAGGGGACATTGTGTAGCAGCCTAGCGCTGATGGAAACCTTCGAGAAGATCGTGTGACCGGCATCGAGACACTTGGTAGACGGATTTTTGAGATACCTCAATTAGTAATGAACAGTGTCCCTCACCTGAATAAATGGCATACAATGAACTAAGGGACAATGTACCGACTGCTATATTAAGGGCAGGGATGATGTTCTATCGAGAAGGGGGAGACTATGGCTATTGCCCGAGAAAGTGTCAGCTGAGGAAGCTGCATCAGCTTGTCTGATCATGATACAACAATCGGAAAGACCGCCGGTTGTCAGAAGGATTGATAGAGGAGAATAAGGAGTGGATCAGACAGAAAATCTGCTGAACCATGGACGCATAAGCCTATCAGGCAACCCCAAGGGGATAGCTATGACAATACAATACGTGCAATAGTATCTCGATGACCAATTGAGTACCTTGAAAGGCCTGACAGGGTCCAATAGCGGATCAAAGGACAAATGATGGAGTAGTTGGACTATCTCGGACTATCCGCATGACACATAGGCAACGCGTGGCCAGTGCAATATACTAGAAGGGTATACAAACAGTGTACCAGAATGTCAGGTCGGGAGGAGACTAATAGGGTAGACATGTGGAGGTGGGAAGCTTGCATATATGGGTAGAGAACCTTCCCAGGCATGATGAAACAGCCACTGCTTGTCGCGATAACCCATGAAATGACGCCAGCAGCGTCTCAATGACTCGAAACAGGTCTATAACAGGCAGCCAGGACCAATACCGGGTGGAAAAGCATTATTGCGCAGGGGAATATCGGACCGATTGTGTATACTAGCATTACTCTCTCTAATATTTCCTTATTTACTTGGGCTGTTTCCTAGCTACCAAAAACACATAAATACAGCATGGAGGAGAGGTGAAAGGCAAGCACTTGCTGCCCTAGCTTCGAGACCACAAGATTTGGGAATTAATGATTTCATTATCTTGTGCTATTGTGTGCATTAAGGCAAATTAAGTGAGAGCTTCGGTCGTAGACCACACAGAAACAGTAGAGACAAACTGTGATCGTCGAGAGAGCTTGTTGAGACTATTGTTTGAGTCCGAGGGACTCCCAGAGAGATATTGAGGCTCAGGGGTAGTTTAGATTCCCCTTAGGCCTAGAGACACAGAGAGACAGAGACTTAGTGGGGTAGTGCAGATTCCCCCAAGTTTTGAGATCAGAGAGATTGAGATCAGAGGCTGTAGCTACAAGCAGAGCCTTGTCACTACTACACCAGAGACCACCCACAGAGTACACTTGGTGCCCTTGGGTATATTTTCGAGAAAACCCTTTATACATTTTTACACCACATAAAACCCCTTTAAAAAGTTGAATCCCTCGTTTCGAGAACTGTCTCCGACGCCCCAGAATCGCATTTCGAGGTATTAGTTGATTTAGGTAGTGGTATTCCGAGCCACACATTACACACCTACCCCACCCATACCATCACAGTGGTTTGTCTGCACCAGGTCCTCATAGCTTTGCCGAGTCATCCACTGCTCCTGCACAACCAGACAGTTCAAATTGTGCATGGCCTCGTTTGAGACGACGACTTGCTGTAACAATTTTGCCAACTCCTCCACCATGCTCGTGAACCTCGTCATAGGCAACATGGGTGACTACAGCCACATTAGTAAGTGCCCCATCTTCATTGTGCTCAGCACTCACCATCCTGATCGCGGGCAGCCCATATGGCTGCCGCAGAATGTGCAAGTTGCCCCCTCCATGCATCCCCTGTGACTTCTGGCTCCATGCTGACTGATATCCCATCCTGTTGCCACTCACTCACAACAAGTCTGAGGTAAACCCCTGACTCGTCAACAGTGCCTGCAACATTGGTGGCAGCAGTGGAACACTCCTGTGCTTACTCCTGATGAGCAAGCATCCCTTTCTCAACCTCTCGCATCCATCGCACCTCCTGCACCCCTCCACGGAGCTAACGCATATGATCCTATGTTTCATGCATTTGTCGCATGCAGGCTGGTTTGGCACCAGGCCGATTGCAAATTCAGGGTTGTTGTACTCCATTGTCAATTGCGTCCTCAGTGGTGTTCACCTGATAAACTCGCCTGCAGGCTGCGATCCCCCGCCAGTACCCTGGGTACCCCTTGATGCCCCTGGCAATGTTGCGATCGTCGCCGATCCACCCCGATTGTCCCCCACAATCTTGTGCTGCTCCCCCCTCCTACGCTTGCTGACCCTTGCCATAATTGTCTCCTCAACCGCCGGCAAGATTGCCTCCTCCATCTCCACATCCACATCACTCACGTACACACTTGCCTGTGCACTTGCCTGTGCACTTGACTCCGCGCTCATGGCCACGCTCGCAGCAGCACTCTTCCGGGCAGTCTCCTCTTCCGCAATCCTAGCCTTCATCAGCTCCAGGTCCACTGCACTCATCATATTGAGCAACAATTCACTCATGCCTTTTTTTGCAGGTCTGGCTTTGGGGGGCATTGTGGAGAAGAGCAAAGTTGAGGTTTCCACATTTGAGTCCTTGAGGCTCGTCCTTAATGGGGGGATACTGTCACATGCCAAACGCACAGCTACTGCCTAAGCATGCACATGTGCATGAAGGCACCAATCCGTGCAATCTCCACTATTTTTGACATTCTATTTATAACTGTTGTTCCATCATTGCTCCCTTTTGCATTGTGTGTCCTCTGTCAAAGCATTCCGGTGAGTAGTTCTCTAGTCATCATTATATTGCTTATTGTCTCCATTCCTCTGTTTACCCTTCTCCTCCTTACAAATCATGTATCTGGCTCATAGTATAAAATGCGTTCATTTGTATTGTAGTTACTCAGTCAGATAATCAACTAAGCTTGTCCTCTGTAACCCTTCTGTTTATATCTATTGTCGTGAGACAATAGACATTGTATATAAAACCTTACCTACCTACAATTGTACGCTAGATCTTACCCTTTGGCCCTCTCAACAGAGACCGTGCAGAATCAGTCTGCTGTGCGAATACGTGTAAGATTAACTGTAACCCTACCGGGTTTCATCCTCTCTCTCCCTCTGTTGCACTCATGTGCCCTCTTGCATCTTGCACCTCCTCCTCCCTCATTGCAATTGCGAAAGCGCTCATGCACGCTTCCCATTGCGCGCTCGCAAATCAAGACTGTGGTATCAGAAGGGCACAGCACATAAGCTGAAGCCAAAGTCTCTCTGTATGCCCTCCCTCTGGATCCTCCTTCCCCTTTTTGCATGGCCATTTTCAGTAGCTTGACAGTCGTTCAGAGGGTGTCCCTGTGTGCCAATCGAGGGTAGTGTGGGGGCTCCCCTCACAGGAGGACCACACAAATAATCCACACAAAATGCTCCACAACACCAGAGGGCACAGATGTATACCAAGTGTCGAGCACTACAATAACAGAACAGGATTATTTCACATGATCAACAGCCTCAAGGTCTGGGCAGATTGCACTGCGCTGTAGTGGTCCATCATCTTGGTGCTACCTGGGAATCAGAGCAACCTCCCCATTGTCCTGTTATCCAGATTGTACACAAATCTGACACCTGTATGTTCCCCACACCTGCTCAAATTGCAAGCATGTTCCCAGCATTACCTGTGCCTTCCAGAGCAAACCTCTGGTATTCGGTGCATAATATCATATTCCCTTGCTCGTTCAAAATCTTCTTGTATGATTTCTGTGCCGTGCCAATAACCGCTCGTCATACTTACACCCAGTTAGTGGCATAGTCCTGCGGCAGCAATTCACGATCAACATACAGCTGACACATTAAAGTGCTTGTGCTTAGTTCACAGGCTTGCACCATTTGTTCACCTTTAATATGTAGCTTTTAATCTACCCAAGATACACTCTACTACTCAGATTAGCACTATTAGTATCCTGCATGAACACCGCTGTAAACTGACAAGTGCAACATCACCTCAGTTTCACGCCTCTCTGCGAGGCGTCCTGGCCTGGTAACCGGACTGATGTAATTCAAAGACAAGTTCCTATGTTGTCGATGAGTCCACTGTACCAGTTGCAAAGGCACAACAAATGCCTTTTAGGGTCTTGCTTTCCTCAATCTGACCAACACACCAATTTGTGATATTGTCAACGTACAGATCTGGCAGTAAACTTCATGTTGTAGCAAAATAGAAGAAGAAATGAAACAAGGCACATAGAACTACAACGTGGTATTCCTTGACTTCAAATATGCAAATGCACTGTGGTCGGAGTTGGTAATATGGCAGGCAACAGGACAAATCAGATAGGATAAAGGACAAGGCAACAGAAAATTACTTAAGGTGTTAGCGACACTCCCCTGTGTGCCCGGACTTGTTCAAGCAAATCCAAATCTTTTGCCTCACCAGCGTGGCGCTTGAGACTGTTGATGAAGCTGAAGAGCTTGGGAGAGATATTGCTCGGCGTCAGCTAGTTTCATCTGCCGTAAATAGACCCAACCCAGATACTGAAGAGCATTTGCCTCGCCAAGCACAGAATGTGCTTGCCGATACAGTGTGAGGGCTTTAGTGAAACATAGCTCGGCTTCATCCAGCTTATCCCACCGCAGATGGACTTGTCCCAGGTACTGGACATCGTTTGCCTCACCAAGCATGTCATGTGCCTGCTCGTGAAGCTTGATGGCTTTGGTGAAACTCTCCTCGGCTTTATCCAGCTTATTCTGCCGCAGATGGACTTGTCCCAGGTACTGGACATCGATTGCCTCACCAAGCACGTCATGTGCCTCCTGATGAAGTTTGATTGCTTTGGCGAAACACTCCTCAGCTTCATTTAGGTTATCCCACTGCAGATGCACTTCTCCCAGTTTGTGGACATCGACTGCCTCGCCAATCACGTCCCGTACCTGCCGGTGAAGCTTGAGAGCGTTAGTGAAACACTCCTCAGCTTCATCCAGATTATCCCGCAACAGATGCACTTCTCCCAGGCACTGGATATCAATTGCCTCACCAAGCACAGAACGTGCCTGCTGGTGAAGCTCGATAGCTTTGGTGAAACACTCCTCAGCTTCATCCAGCTTATTCCGCCGCAGATGCACTTCTCCCAGTTTTTGGACATCGACTGCCTCGCCAAGCACATCCTGTGCCTGCTGGTGGAGCTTGAGAGCGTTAGTGAAACACCCCTCAGCTTCGTCCAGCCTATCCCGCTGCAGATGCACTTCTCCCAAGCACTGGATATCAACTGCCTCACCAAGCACAGAATGTGCCTCCTGGTGAAGCTTGGTAGCTTTGGTGAAACACTCTTCGGCTTTGTCCAGCTTATACTGCAGCAGATACACTTCTCCCAGTTTCTGAATGTCGCTTGCCTCACCACATATATCATCTATCCGTTTATGAAATTCAATGGCTTCCTTCAGAGATGACTCGGCATCACCAAGATTATCCTGGTAAAAATACACGCGCGACAAGGTTGAGATACACCGTGCATGGAGGTCTGGCATGTCAGCCGTTTTCTGTGTTGCCAAAGTGATGATGTCCAGTGTATGATTTCCGATGTAGTTTGACCAAGCGGTATAATCAACAGCAGCATTTACCACCATATCATCTACCTGGTCCTTATTCAATGCCTTTGTCAAGACCAGGTGTATGTTGGGAAACTCGGTTGGGATTATAGTGTGTCCAGTAGGGTCTGTGTAATTGCGAAATCGAATAACCAGCTCGGCATAGAATGGTACTAGACAGTTGTCCAGTGGAGATTCCAGTTGTAGCCCCACGCCAAACTCCCGGATCGGCACAAGCATTCGGTATCGAGTCTGTCCTGGTGGTCCATCCATGTACACGAGTGAGACGCGTTGTAGCGTCCCTAAGATTCCTAGAAGATTGGGATGTCCAGGTATATGCGACCGCAACTCTTCGATGGCTTCCTGCCGACATGGGAACCCATTTGGAAGTGTCGATAGCATAGCGAAGACGTGAATTGCATCGGGATTTGCCTGCATACGTGGGCTATATACCGTCAGGTGAATGGACGCGTTAAGATTGGATAAACGATTATTGACGCCAGTTCCTATGGCCTTCGTTTGTGCCTCGGTCCATCGGGCCCATAATAATTCAGGCGTCTCGCCATCCTCCTGTAGCTGCGCAGCAATGAGCTTAATAGCCAGGGGAATCCCATCGGCAACTTGAAGCAGTTTTGTGGTGAACTCGTCTGCTGGCCCATGTAACTCCTCAAAGACCACTTCTGAGTCGGCATTACTCAGCTTCTTCAGAGGCGGGAGCAATGGTTTTGACCACGAAACTTGACCTGGGCGCTGGGTGCCTCGCATAGTCATAATGATGGCCACGTGCAGGTAGGTGGTCAAGGTGGGATAAGAACTCCTCTATTTCTTGCCGGAGTCCCTCGTCGTCCCACACTGTTTCAAAGTTGTCCAAGCAGAGAATGCTACTTCTGCGAAACGAAGAGAGGATGGTCTCGGGTAAGTGATCATTGTGTTCAGGATCCGGGATGCGCAGGGAATGAGCAATTCCCAAAATGAAATCGCGATAGGATGTAATGGCTTCGCAGGAGACAAAGTAATGTGAAGGGTATCGCCCGATCACTGCATCATCGTACATGACGGTGAGAGCCAGTGTTGTCTTTCCCATTCCACCTAGTCCTAGGATGGCGACACGCGGTGGCGCCTGGGTGAGTAGCATCTTGATGATGGTGGACTTTTCTTGGTCTCTTCCAATCATCCGTTCTGGACGTGGAATAGGTTTATAAAAAACGCTGGACAGGCAACCACGCTAGTCAAGGCTCTGGCTGAAGAAGAGACGGTGTGATTTCACCTGGCAGAGGCTGATGGCGCGCCCGCCTGGGTTGTTTGTGGTGGATCTATCAACTTGAGAAGAATCCCGGTCTACAGAGATGAAATAAGTGCGAGCAACGGAAGGAAGGAGGGTGCACACCATGAGATTTATGTTGAAGTCATCTACAAGTCGGTCATATTTGGCAATTGCCTCGATCCTCGAATTCCGATTCACAACTCGATCAAATTTGGCCCATGCACCTTTTGGTGTTGCCCTTTTGAGCGTGTTGAAGATTTGCTGAAGGAGTCTAAGCGGCGGATGAGCTCGGTGGATCGATAAGCTGGAAAGGAACATATGATAGGGTACCGATTATAAGCCTCCAATGTCTCCTTCGTATCCTCCAGTTGGTCCTTGTTAGATGACTCTGCGGCCTTCCGTAAGGCGTCGAGGATGACCTTTGACTTGCGGACTATCTTTTCAATCAATTCCTGGCACCGGTCTTTTTCAGTTTGAATTTCCTATGTTTGCCGTCAGATCGAGATTCAATTACTAGTTCACTTCTACGCACATTTCGGATTGTGATAATGTGTAATAAAACTCCTGCAAATGCCTTTACATATGGGACATCCTTGAACACTTCGCCGACTTCCTTTGCAATTTTGAGTACGGTGTCGGCCGAGTTGGTGGTCGTGGAGATGGTGTATTCGGAGCTGGTCGGTGGGTTGACAGTAGACACAAGCATATGAGACCCAGGAGTGGGGGGATACACCGTGAGTGGACGTGGTCGTTGCTGAGGTTGGTGGGATGCTGTGTGAAGCAGGGGTGATGGATCCTCTGATTGCATGCATTGGGTGCTGTGCGCCATATTGATGGTTTCGCAGCGCGAGGGATTTTCCCATCTGCTATTCATAGGCCTTCGCTGAAATTGGTGGGGGTGGCTCTGCCATCGTCGGAGAATCCGCGTATAATGCCATTGCAGTATGTCATATATTTGTGGGTGACGAAACCAAGCGGGGAAAATCGTTACGTCGATAGATGATAAAGGAAACATCTGCTACACGACAGTGTCCCCGATCGCGATTATCAAGCACATAATCCGGAGCTGTCGTAGAGATCAGCACACAGGACGATGGTGGACAAATCTGACACCACACCCCATTGCCTTCCCCCTCTTCTGGTCCAGCAGAATGAGCAGCATACAATTGATTAGGTGACTCAGTCGGGATGGACGTATCCCATCAAATGGGTGCCGGTAACTAGGCACGGTCATATATCATCACCTAGGAAAAACATCCTGGAAGTAGACTAGTGGAATAAAGGACGGTCACGGTGCAAAAAGACAAAGTTGAACTTGATATCAAAGCTAAGCCAAGGTAGGTTAAGCCTCGTATAATCCGAAGCATATGTACGACTCACAGGGGGAAACCTCGCCAGCTCCAAAGACCACTCAGATTTTTCCAAGAGAGCGTATTCTGTGTTGCAACTTGTGAAAGTCTGGATGCTTCTCTCCGCTTCTCCTCCAACACCTTCATCTAACGCTCGTAATTCAGCACCATCCTCTTCAGCCTGTGCTTCGTCTCAGAGTCTGGTGCGTAGGCTCGTTTGGAAGTTTTGAGACGCTCACGTTGGGTCACCTCATGTTTGCTGTGGGCTTATTGGATGTGGTGGTCTTGCGCCAGGAGCGGCTACTTGGTCTTTTGGTATGCACGTTCGTCGATACGTTTGGAGATGATATGGAGCCATTCGTTCATTCGTGTTTTTGCTTTTTCGACTTGGGCGACTTGCATTGCAATGAGATTCTTCGGTATCATGGCTGTCAAGTTTTTCACCATGCGATGTCAAAAAAAACAACGACGGGGGAAAGGGTTCCTCACATCACCAACGTCAGCATACTTCTTCACCTCATCAATCCTCGCACTCTCAATCCGCTTCCTCGCCTTCTCAATCTCCATTTATCTTCTTGCATGGGCATCGTGGTGGTAGTTATGGCGGAAAGAGAGGGGCCATCGAGTAGTGTTGTAGAGAGAGGCAGCGAATTTACTAAGCCTCATATGCACAATTTTAGCCAACGAAGGTTGAATAGTCGTTTCACGTACCTACGCCTTGGAAGACGAAGTAGCAGGCAGCTACCCACTTGAAACAGCAAACGCTTCATCACACAGCCCATGATATAACTTCAATTCCTCAGCATTGAGTAGGGGTTTCGCTTCCTCAGTTCCAGCGGTTTGAATCTGAGAGGTTGAATGAGAGAAAAGATAGCAGTGGTTTCGGGGGTGGTGTAGCTTCTAGAAGGTTGGCTGAGGAGATGAGAAAGGAAAGCGCATTGGAGGCGGAGGATGCAAGGGGAAATACGTGCCGTCGGTAGAGGGACTTTGTTGGAAGCGTGTTATGGTGGAGTAGAGCGAGAGAGAATCAGATGTGAGTTTGAGAATCTAGTTGAGTAATTTAATGGAGCTAACGCTTTGCAGTCAAGTTGAAGGCTGCACACTCGCCTCTCATACATACAAGTCCTATGGGATAGATGACAAGACGCAATGGAAACACACCTGACGCGTCTGCTTGGTGACTGCCGAAATGACCCCTCCCTTCCCTCTTGATACTCATATCTGGTACTAATTGGTAGGGATAAGGAAGCATGCGAGCAAAGGAGTCGACCCCTGCATCAGATATTCTTTGAAGTTGTATCAGCGGCGTTGCGTGGTGGGGTGAATGCAGGACTGGGTACGAAAGGCGCAGCTTGTGTTCTGCTGATAGGACGAGTTGAAGGCAAAAATTGGAGAACTAGTAACACCGCACAACACGCATACGCCCGCAAGCAACCAACGGAAGCGCGAAGAGGAGAATAAGCGAAACCATACGGACCAGGCGAGCGTGCCACGTAAGAATCTCCACCAACATATTCAAATTCTTTTACGCGTTGCTTTGCATCATGGACGTTATGGCGCCCACACCCTGGATGCATTCCACAGAGCTCATTACAGTAGCCACTGGAACGTCACATGGACGCGTCTACACATTTCGAGCACCAAGCAGGTATAATGAGAGGCGAGAACTGAGGAAGATGGTCTCCAGTGGGGAATTGGGGTTTGATTGTTGACCGAAGGGATATCCGAGTGATAGATCATGGGAAAAGCCCAAATGTCGCGCTCTCGGGAGTCAGTCGCAGGTAAGCCATAGTGCAGGTGCCTGGACTTTGATGCTTGAAGCTGGAAAGGTAAAAAAGACGGTGTGTTGGAGAAGAGAGCACCCACCTCGTCCAAGCACCACCTTCGCGCTTCTACACGACAAAACAACCACCAAGGCACAAGATTTCGGAAGAGAACATAGCTGATACCCCAGTGATATACCCAGAGAAATGGCTGGATCCAGAGTCGGAGAGCGAGGAGAGAGATAGGAAGAGAGGGGCTGCAGCCGCGGGCGTTTGCGCTACGAGCCCATGTGTGACAGGATCCCAGCGCTCTGATCAGGGCTAGCCAAGATACCGTACATGCGGTGTTCACCGTCGACGTCCTGAATGACGAAAGGATCACAAGCACCGGCCACCAGCTCCTAGCCCACGGCAATGCAGTTCACTTCCCACTCCTGAGGGAACTTACGCACCTCGCTCGCCCTATCCCTCCGTCGCCTATCCACACATTGCGCACCGCATACCTTCACGTGCACGTTTATATTCGTACCAGTGGGGCAGCAGAGGGGTGGAGTGGCGATACGAGGATGTCGAGGTAATCGGAACCCCTTCACATTTTCAGATCAACTGACATCGGAGTGCCCACATGCAATGTGAGGTCACAACTTCCCTCGACCCTCTACGTCTACCTCACAGCGACGTCACCAAGAACAAGCCCACACGGACAGCCGACCAGCACCGCAAGCATCCATCTCACCCAGCACTCATGACCCTCCTTCCTCCCCAATCTCCCCCTTACCCTTGTCTTTCTTCCTAGACTCTGGGGGTCAGAACACTATACTCACACAGATGACATCCCAGAAACACAGCCGAATAGCCAAGGCCAGCAGCCGACAGCTCGCGGCTACCATTCCATCAACCTGCCGCTGCAGGTGCGAGTCTCAAAAAAGATGCCCACCCCTATCCGGGTGGAGGGCCAGGTCTAGTTCGCAAACGAGCGCAGTGAGCAAAAGCTCTTCCGAATCGTTCCCCCATTTCCTCACACATTGATAGCCTGGGTCCCATAGCTCAACATCTCGGTTCTGCTCACCACCCTCTCCCTTGCCCTCTACACCGTGTCCAAGGATGCCATTGCTACTAAATTTCATTGTTCGAGGTGCGTCCACCTGATTAACGTTCCCACGGCTCTCATTGACAACCTCTTTAGCGATGGAACTGTAAGCCTATTCTACTCTCAACGGTGCAGTTTCTAACGGTGGCTATAGGCGCCGGAAGGGTGTTCCTACACCCGGAGCTAATCTCCTTGACTTTTTTTTTGGTACTGCAAACCAATCCATGGCCCCTTTTTTCTGCCAACGAGGGTCGTCCTGACATTGTCATAAAGCGGCTTCCTTAGGATTAGTCCTACCGCACGATACATCCATAATATATGCAAGCTTGCATGATATGGCGACCTGCTGTCAGACACTCATGGACGACGAATAAGCACACGATGACTTCTCAACACTCATAGCCTCAGTCTTGAGCCCTGTTCTACCCTACGACGCTTTGTTTTTTGCTTGACTTTATATTGCATTAAACATGAATACGTGACACATTGTATGACGTCGTATCAAATCTCAAATCAATATACAGAGTATGTATACGAATCACAAGAGAAAACTTTGACGGTCCCAAAGGCCACCTATATTTCCCCAAAAGAGCATAGTCTGTGTCGCAGCTCGAGGGGAGAGTCTAATTAATCTTTCAAAACACTTCTCTTCACTTCTCCTACAGCATATTCATCCAACCCTCGTAATCTGGTGTGTGGGCAAGTTTGGAAGCCTCGAGATGCTCACGTTGGATCGTCTTGTGAGTATGTTTTTTGGGAGGTTGTTGGATGAAGTAGTCTCACCTATAGCTCCCACGTAAGGCGTCTATATAGAGGTGGATATGGGTCCGCTATCCAAGTCTAGTCAGAGGCGGGTGTATTTATTTTAGAGTGTTCCAATAAAGCTTGGATATTTCGAGGGACTTGTTGTATTTTGAGGAGGGACCCCTCGGAGAAGTGTCGGAGAAGTCTTCCGAAGTGTTGACATGTTGTCTGACAGCTTCCGGATTCTCCTTCCTGACATACATAGCTTTGTGATTCTTTCTGTCTGAAGTATGTCTTTATTACTTTTCCTAATGTCATGTTCCTCTGTGCCCACATACCCCTGCATGATATGTTTTCTTTCCCTCTCGGCTCATGGTCCGAGTGTCCCCGGAATACGCCATCAATGTCCTGTCAACGGTGACGTGCTGTCACTTGTCGTATTGTCACTGTCCCTCGGCATTCTCGACGCCCCCAACCGTCATCGCTATCACCGACGTGCATTGATGGCACTGTTGCTTCCCGCCGCCTCGCGCCCTAGCTGCTCATCGTCATCCGCGATGAGCTCAACCCTCCCCCCCGAACCTCAAGCCATCAATTCCCTGTCATTAATGACAGCTGTCAATGTCCCCCCTTCTCCGCGTTTCCGATGGCCGTTCCCCACTGTCATCGTTATCATCGCCGTACGCCGCTGCACTCTGTTGCTTCCCGCTGCTTCGCGCCCTAGCCGCTCGTTGTCATCCGTGATGAGCTCGACTCTCCCCCAAATGTCAAGCCATCAATTCCCTGTCATTAATGACAGCTGTCAATGTCCCCCCTTCTCCGCATTGGCCGTCCCCCACTGTTGTCGTTGTCACCGACGTATGCCGCTGACACACTGTTGCTTCCCGCTGCTTCGCGCCCTAGCCGCTCGTCGTCCACGATGAGCTCGACACTCCCCCGAACGTCAAGCCATCAATGTGTCAACGATGACAGTAGCCAATGTCCCCCTCCTCGTATCCCAACAGCTGTCCCCCATTATCACTGGCATTGTCAACACTCTGTCGCCGCTCATTGCTTCGCGCCCTCGCTGCTTGCTGTCACCCATAGCGAGCTCAACTCCCTCACAAAAAATACCCAAAAACTCGCCAAAATTCCAGATAAAATTCGAGTGCGACACTTTCCCCTTGGTGCATACACCACGGCAAGGTCCCTCCCGCCGCTCCGTTGTTTACTCTCACCCGCTTCCCGTTATTATTCACTGCTGATGTTTTTTTTTCCATAGTTTTGATGCGATACTCCACGCCAATAGTGACGTGTGCTGTCAGAGCGTCATCCCCGATCACTTCGCTGTCTTGTTTTTGACAGCTGTCTTACTTCATTGGCGTGCTACGGCCACATGTTACTCTCCCATATCCCTCTGCAAAATGGAAGGTGACTTCGCCGGTAAGTTATCCAATTGTCTGCTCTCTGTTATTGTTTGCTGCTAATATGTTTTTCATTTCTTCCTCAGTTTCGATGTGCTACTCTGCACCAACGGTAATGTGCCGTCAGAATACCTCCGGTCTCTTCACTAACCTATATTTGACAGCTGTCTCACTAATTAGCTGCTACAGCCGCTTGTTACTATCCCCCATGATGTATCTTATAGTAGCTCTCCACATAAATGTGATATGTCCAAATGTTTGAATAGTTCCAAGAACAAATATAATATGATGATACTGATGTATCTAAGAAAGTTCTGCTACTTGCGCCATGAAATCTACGTCCTTGAGTATTTCTTGTACCCCCTCCTCTGCTTCATCTTCGTCAAATATGTCATCATCTGACAGGTTGTCATCTTCAATATTAAGGTTTGTCCCAGGGCCATGAGGCCCTGTGTCTGTTGCGCAGTTGTACATTAGGGGAGCTGGAGGAGTAAGTGCTACCCCAGGCTCAAGGGTAGAGGCCTTGAATTGTGGGTGAGTAAGAAGTTTTCGGAGGCGGTCTCGATGAATTGCGTTGAAGGAGCGTAGTCGAGTAAGCCGAATCCCAATTTCGTGTGCGAGATTTCGTTGATCATGTTGAAGTTTGTCTATGGCGTCCATAAGGAACTCCTCTTCATCTCGCATGAAGGTAACAAGCCGCCTGATTTCGACGTCAAGCCTTGTAATCTCCTCCCTCGCTCGCTGAATTTTGAAGTATGTGTCCATAATACGTCGTGCAGCCGGATGTGCCCAGGGTCGAAGTCTGATATCCTCACGAGTTTCGGAAAGAATATCAAATTCAGAGAGGAATGCATACTCAACCACTTCTTCCCACCTGAGGGTGGCACGAGGAGGCTTTATTGATAAAGCGGCCTCATTGTACCTATCGAGGGCATGTTTAATTGCCTGGGATCGTGTTTTAAGAGCCTTCCCAATGTGTTGGCGCATCCTATAGCCTGGGGAAAATGTCAGACCCAATATTTCAAGTCTACAACCTAAACAAACTTACCAGTTCCTGATTGGTTGATTTTTGCGAGTTCAAACATGCGACAAATGATAAGTTCCTCCAGCCGATCGAGACACCGCCGGTACTGCCGTTTAGTGAGGAGATCCTTTACACGGATCCAATCAGTATTGCCCTCCTTCCAACGCTTCTGAATCTGTAGGCGGGCTTCAAGGTCTTGCACAATAATCAGTGTCTTGTCATGTAATTCCAGTGCAGACCGTCGCTCCGTCTCAATGCGTCGTGTATAGTCGCGAGCTCCTTTGCTGAGAACCTCGGGGGTGAGAATACTCCAGGCTGCGCGAGCAGCTTCGAGTCTTGTTCTATCAAGAGCTTGTGAAGCCCGACAATACGATAAAAAGAAAGCCAACTTACTCCAGGGCCTGCAAATTGATCAACCGCTGAAGGTATTCAATTTCGTACGTATCAATTTCGGGCTCCTTTGTTAGCGACTGGAGGTAGGCCTGTTCCTCCTGAAGCCATTCCTGGAAGACATTTGCGTCTGGGATTCCAAGTTCGCGCATCGAGTCATAGAGAGCTGGTTCCCTTGAAATAATTTCTTGAGCATTGATGTACCCGTTAACCAGGTTATCACCTAGACAGCATATGTTGAATAACCAACAGTATCAGGGTTATCGAAACCTTACTTAGATGTTGGTAGGTATCAGTTGTATCAAGATGACGAAAGTAATTCACAATTCGCTGGCGGCGATGAAAGACACTCGCATGACGGACTGAGGACGCAAGATCATTTGATTTTGAAAACAGGCGTTCGCATCCTTCTAAGTCACTCAACCCTAGCCCTTCAACATAAGTCGTTAGGTGCGAGAGTTGGCATAAGCGATTGTGAGCGTGGCCATGGAAGGCGCCAACCAGAGACCTGTAGTTGAGTCTCTTCGCTTCGGGACCCAGCTCGCTGTTAGCTAAAGTAGTTTTGAAACGACACCCGACATCATATCCGCCACCTAAGTTTGGGCCAAATGCATTAAGCAGGGTCTCTGTGACGGCGAGAGCATACTGCGAGCTGGATAAACATCAGTAGTGAAAAAAAAAACATATAGGTGTTACCAACTCACCCCTCTCCACTCTTAACCATATCTGCAATCGTTAACACAAAGCCATGCCGACAAACTGCAACAAAAACACCAGTCTCATCGAAGATACTCCATGCCCTTGATGTTGCTTGATCCGACATGTTCTTCCAGCGCTCTGTACATGGAGTCCGTTCCTCAGAATCCTGATATAACATAAGCTTTGACAAACAAAAAAGATAATAGTTACTGACCTCTGAGACTAGCGTAGATCCTTTTCGACGAACCCACATTTCCACCTGTGCCCGACTCAAGTAGTAATCTCCCTTTACCTGGCGATCATCTGGTAGCTCCATCCTTGAGTTAAGGAACGTCTCAATGTCAATCTCGCCTTCATTGGTCTCTAGCTTCTGACTTGATCTGTCAATCCGCTTCAGTGAGTCATTGCCGTCCATTGTGAACAACATATCGAAGTGAAGCTTGGGTTCACCCTCGACCTTGTGCGTACAGGTAGGGCAAGCATGCCTTAGCCGCCACAATGGACCATCCCTCGAAAGCACCCTCTGAATACGGGCATCAACCTCAGTCGAGAATTTCCAAGTATATATCAACGCATACAGTTAGCTGTTTTGTAAGATACGATTTATAAGGAACCTGTTGTGGGAGTTAGTAGGGTTTTATATTATCGAGCCATGCTTACATTATGAAGGTCACAAAGCATTTTGGAGAACGCTTGCAGAGACAGCCGGGGACAACGTAGTGAACAGCAGCGGAAGAGTTCAAGAACTTGAACCGTTAGGGCAACAGTGGGCTTGTGGGGGGAGCAAGGAATGAGGCCGCTGCGAACTACTGAGACAGCAATACCGCTGTCTCCCTCACAGAGTGGTACGTCGCAGCTATATGAAGCTACTAGCTATGTGAGCCTCGTTCTAATGGTAAATAGATCACTCACTGTATAAATCGACAACTTGCAGCCGGAAAACACCCTGTATGTTGGGAGGGGCGTTATTTTGTTCGGATGCTGGTGTAGGTGTTGATGTCGGATTGCTTGGACCAGAAGTGGTATTCACCGATGGTCGCGATATGGCTCTCCACTCCAAAAAGACGTCAACCATCCGGGACATTTGCATCTGGAAAGCTTTGGTCCTCCTCGTAGTTCTATCCTGTCTTTTTCGATAGTCGACGCGTTTGATATTCCTGAATGTTGTTGTCAGTAAGTTTGAAAGAACGGATCCTTGTCAACCACTAGGCCCACAATCACCTTTCTTGCTTCAAGTTCTCAAATAGTGCTTGTAGTTCTCCACCTGCATGGCTAACATCGATTGTCTCTCGCCCAGAGAGGATGTCGTCAATTTGCATGGCGGTGTCATATGAGCCTTCATCCTCCCATTCATTTTCATCAACTCCCAGTGGTTTATCAGGTCTTAGCATGTCCATTGCGCTCTGGACAGCCTTGGATGCCTGTGCCATGTCTATGGTACTCCATGAGTGCTTTAGAGAACATTGTACAAGTAAATTTGACTCACCAACACCGCTATCGTGATAGATTTGTGCGCGAAGCTCTTGCCTCTTGCGACCAGCAACAAGGAGGCCCTGCTTGGCATACGAGCCTGAGAATACGCGAGCGCGCTTGGATATAGCGCTCTTCACGCGGGATGCCATTGTGTCGGCTATAGATGCTGAGAAGATGCTGATATTGTTGAACAAACGCGACCGCGTGGGTCACATGGTATCATTGAGGTCCTGAATCACGTCAAAAGATGTTGACAGTTGATTGACGTCTGGCATGTGACAGCTTGCTCCGCCTAGCAAAATATGTCCTCAAATCTCAAACATACTGCCTCCCGTACAGTTCCCTCCTCCTTACCATTGACAATTGGTTTCCCAAACCCCATACTGCACCTATGTAGCAGTTATATCTTCCATGTAGAGAGCACTCTAGTCAGATCATGTCACCCTACCCATTACAGCGAGAGGCAATTGACGTCATCAGTAGTATCAGTGCTCTTGTATAAACACAGATGCCTTGTGCAATCCTTGAGCTTTTAGAGGTGAAGGCCAAAGCCTGACGCCCTATGCCAGGGGGACCTAATGATATTGATTATCCCCCATCGGTGAGTCCCTTTCCCAAAAACCCTTTCCCAAAGTCATGCATTTATATATGCTAATTGCATATTGTTGAACGTAACGTACAGACATTTGAAAGAACTGTGTTGATTAGGTGCCGAATATCATAACTCAATAATGGACATCGCAGTGCCCCCTGGGTTCACCTGAAAAGGGCACGTCTCAAATGATTTGGTCTAGGCATTAGCAAGAGCTTGCATTGTGACGATTGAGCTACAGATTACTCAAAGGTAAGGCAATGCTTTGATTTGAGTCTTGATGCTCTGACGTTCTACTCCTTAGTGTTCAGATTAGCTTGCCGCCAGTCGAAGACAGATTGGCTTACCACCAGCTGGAGATGCACTCACAGTTGCATCCATTCCGGTCAACTATCCAAAGGACTCCGTCCGCTCATAGGAATTCCGAGAATCTCGTCTGCGCTCGCCTGACACAACAGAACCATGGCCGACATCCCATTCATCCCGTTTAGTTTAGACAGACCATTATGCTAGCCTCCCATGTCACATACGAATGTACCCAGTGAAACAAAAGCGAATATCAGACATCTCCCAATCCAATTACTCACACTACTTTGATCTCTCGTCCCCTTCAGCTTGCCGAAATATTGTACAAGCCTCGCTGCTTCATTCACATTATTTGTCCCCGCCATTTTCCTGGCAGTTGTCCGCTGGGGTGAGGAGGTTATCAGACATGTCTTGTCAATGCAAATTCGGCAAATTCTGTGTCCATGTCATTGATTTGTCGCCCCGATATATTATGATACGTCATTCTGAGTTATGTTGCAGTTGCCCTTTGTTCACATAGTGGGCGACTATCATTTTTCAAACCAGTCAACATCATACATGTATTATAGTAGCGGGAACAGGCACAAGATTTTTCGAACAGGTTACATAAATGAACTTATGCGAGATCATGAACACCTGCCAGACATATACTCGCTTACAAAGACAGTGTAGGCATCATCTTCGGAAGAGCAGGGAGCTATAGCTGCCGCTGCTTTTCCAGCGGCCCTCCGTGCAGTAATCCTAGTTGATCATTGGTATGCAGTAGAACATGCCGAAGAATGCATAAAACTTACCTCCCAAGATACACACCTGGCATCCGGCCAATCGGGACCACCCACCAGGCGGGTTCGTCAGTCTCGTTGAAGTTGATCTTTGGAGGCTTGTGTGTCAGTCACAAAGGTGGGACATGCTGTGATCTGTGGTGGGACACGTCGAACCTGCCCACGCATATATCGATCGACGAATATGCGATTCGCCTTTCGCAAGCCAAGCCGACCTTTACCTGCCTTGATTATAACAGTCTGATCGACTGTCCCAGCGCTCCTTTCGGCCGTTTGTCTGAGTAGTATTAAGTACCTATGGCGATAGATTTGTAAATATACTTACTTTCCTTGGTACATGCCTGGATGGCGTCCAACAGTACTAACAAACCAATCGGAATCTTCGGGGGCTGGCTCTGGTGCACTCGCAGTGGATGTATTAGAGTTGCCTGTAGTGGGGGGAAGAGCGGAGATAGGGGAACCACGGATTACAGTAGGAGTGGTTTGAGGGGGGGGAGTCTGAGCGATGACCTTCAGTACACTGGGTCCGGTGTCCTCTTGTTTCATAGGGTTCCTGGGGTAGTAATGCACACTTGGGGCCTGGGTATCCGGGGCCTGTCTTGAACCGGTCTGCGGCTAAGGACATATTAACACATTTAAGGCCTGTAATGTTATTAATATTAAAAACATACCGCAGGTGCCGGTGGGGACTTGGGAGTCTTCAGCTGCCATTTAGGGATAGAATTGCAAGGCGTTCGGGGTGGCGGGAAACCGGGAAACAACTCATCAGGAATCGCGCCCACAAGTCCCTGTGCGACCCCTATCTCCCAGGCATAGTCAACATCAGCCGACGAATGATACCCCTGGTACCTGCGCCTTATCTTCCATACCCCTAATAGCCGCCTCAACTTGATTCCTTCAAGTGAATATGAGTAAATGTTATCGTTAAATGATCTGCAACTCACCAGTAGGGGTACTTGCCTTCTGTACCAGGGAGCCCGTAGAAGACCACATATCCGCGTTTTTTGCAATCGCAACTGAGGTGGGAAGCGCCAGCCACCATTGTTTTGAGTAGTCAAATTGTCTGGGCCAGCTGTGACACTCGAGTCAGGGTTGCAGTTGATGGGAAAAAACAGAATACACACCAGATCCTCCGATCGGTCCAGAGTGTGCTATATCGGGGTTAGTATGTTAGTCCTATCAACAACATCATCATTACCACATGCTATCGGAATAGGGAACATACCAGAGGATTGTAGGTTACCGGTGTCTGCAAGGTGCATGTTCTGAAGCATTAGGATAGTGATGAGGAGAGAGGACAAGTTGAACGTAGGCCTAAGTCAATACTTGAAGTTGGCAGTGAGAGTTCCCACGGTTAGGGGATCAACAAACAGTCGCGTGGTGAATAAACGCAGGTAGTAACAACGCGGATCCCCATTTCTTTGGGGATTTAATTTGGTATTATTTGTCTCAGCCTTCTGTGCAAATTCAGGTGTAAGGCAATGTAATAATATTTTTTCCCCTGCCCTCCTCACATAAAATGCTCGGCAATCAAACCCCTCCCCCAGCAACTCAGGTAATGAGACTTATCGCCAGCGTAACCCTGATCTTCCGGTCCAACCAATATGTCATCGTTCCCAGCATCAAATAGCAGATGCCGAGAAAGCCCAAGTTAAGTTCCGCCGACAAATGAAGCGAGAGAAGGAAGCCGCCTTTGAAGAGGCCATGGTAGCTCTCCAGGGTGAAATGAAGGCCAAGGTCAAAGAGCTTGCTGATAAATTTGAAAAAGCAGAGCATGTTGTTCAGCGCCAAATCTATTACTCTTCAGTCTATGCCGATGAAGAGCGAGATATGAACTGGTGGAACGCCGAGGTCAGCTTCCGGGCTGATGAGTTAAATAAAGGTCAAATTATCTTATGATTACAGTCAGCCCTTAACTTAAAATCTCCCACCAGAGCAGCGCCGAGGAAAATCACCTCAGCCTTAAGCAGGTACAGGAAATAGTTCGGCAGGAACGTGAGCAACGGGATGGGAAGGAGCTCTCAAAAGAAAAGAAAAATGAGATCAAGGAACATTACCTTAAGAAACGTGGACTCAAGTTGTTCGGTGCTAAAGCAGGAAATCAACAAGCCGCCCGGGATATATCAACGATTGGGTCAAGAGTCGCTAACGAGGTAAATTTCGGCTTAGGAAATCACAATAAAGGCTTGAGCTAACTACAGAGGACAGATAAAACGGCTCAGCGAGAGAACTGGCGCTGCCGCAATTCTTCTCGTTGTACGAGGTCACATGGAAGATACTGCCAACCCCATTATCCTAGAGACTGATAGCGCTATCGGTTTTTTGCAAGAAGCATTTGACATGAATGGTGATGACGTACTTCGAAGGTTCGAGATGTGGGCGACTGATGAAAAGGGTGAGTAACAGTGAAACATTGGGCTAGTTGGCGTATCAATTGACCTTTCTAAAGCACTGGCAGGGGCGCAGAAATGCCAACACAACCAGGACCGAATGCGCAAATCTAATTGTCACTGGACTCCGTAAGCCAGCTGTTTATGTTCTCGATAAGCAAGGGTAATGGGATTGAAATACCGCATAGGGAAAACCACCAGGCGTCCATGATCTCAGTATGAACTATATGAACTATGAAGATGCGATCGTGTTGCGGCACAGGGTTGAACTGGTTGGGTGGCCAGAAGGGGTTCCATTCCAAAACCCCTCGAAGATTCGCGGCCTACCCCTAATCCGCAAGCTGAGGGATGCTTTGGTTGCAAGGACCTGTCATTGGAAGTCAATGGGTACAGCGAGGGTTTGTGAGTTTACACAAGAACTTGAGAGAAGGCGCGAGGCGGGTGAGGAAATTGGGCGGAAACGCAAGACCCGATCTGACAAAAACAAGAAACTGAGGAAAGCGAAATCCAGCGGAAGGGGATGAAGACTCACACCCAAAAAAAAAGCGATTGACGGCGAAATCTCATTCCAACAAGAGCGATGCCACCAAGCAAATCCCCCTCTCAGGATTTAAGAGCAGGGAGTTTGTGGATGACTCCGACTCCAACCTAGAGCACGGCAGTGATTGCAGCGAGTCCGAGAACGCCTGACAGTGAGGGGATACTTTTAGTGCAAAATATTATATTGCTTGAAATAGACGTATGTTCTTGACATGAAGTTAGTAAGCAGAGAGTGGCATGTGTAACATGTGGCCGTAGCACGCCAATGAAGTAAGACAGCTGTCAAAAACAAGACAGCGAAGTGATCGGGGATGACGCTCTGACAGCACACGTCACTATTGGCGTGGAGTATCGCATCAAAACTATGGAAAAAAAAACATCAGCAGTGAATAATAACGGGAAGCGGGTGAGAGTAAACAACGGAGCGGCGGGAGGGACCTTGCCGTGGTGTATGCACCAAGGGGAAAGTGTCGCACTCGAATTTTATCTGGAATTTTGGCGAGTTTTTGGGTATTTTTTGTGAGGGAGTTGAGCTCGCTATGGGTGACAGCAAGCAGCGAGGGCGCGAAGCAATGAGCGGCGACAGAGTGTTGACAATGCCAGTGATAATGGGGGACAGCTGTTGGGATACGAGGAGGGGGACATTGGCTACTGTCATCGTTGACACATTGATGGCTTGACGTTCGGGGGAGTGTCGAGCTCATCGTGGACGACGAGCGGCTAGGGCGCGAAAGCAGCGGGAAGCAACAGTGTGTCAGCGGCATACGTCGGTGACAACGACAACAGTGGGGGACGGCCAACGCGGAGAAGGGGGGACATTGACAGCTGTCATTAATGAGGGAATTGATGGCTTGACATTTGGGGGAGAGTCGAGCTCATCACGGATGACAACGAGCGGCTAGGGCGCGAAGCAGCGGGAAGCAACAGAGTGCAGCGGCGTACGGCGATGATAACGATGACAGTGGGGAACGGCCATCGGAAACGCGGAGAAGGGGGGACATTGACAGCTGTCATTAATGACAGGGAATTGATGGCTTGAGGTTCGGGGGGGAGGGTTGAGCTCATCGCGGATGACGATGAGCAGCTAGGGCGCGAGGCGGCGGGAAGCAACAGTGCCATCAATGCACGTCGGTGATAGCGATGACGGTTGGGGGCGTCGAGAATGCCGAGGGACAGTGACAATACGACAAGTGACAGCACGTCACCGTTGACAGGACATTGATGGCGTATTCCGGGGACACTCGGACCATGAGCCGAGAGGGAAAGAAAACATATCATGCAGGGGTATGTGGGCACAGAGGAACATGACATTAGGAAAAGTAATAAAGACATACTTCAGACAGAAAGAATCACAAAGCTATGTATGTCAGGAAGGAGAATCCGGAAGCTGTCAGACAACATGTCAACACTTCGGAAGACTTCTCCGACACTTCTCCGAGGGGTCCCTCCTCAAAATACAACAAGTCCCTCGAAATATCCAAGCTTTATTGGAACACTCTAAAATAAATACACCCGCCTCTGACTAGACTTGGATAGCGGACCCATATCCACCTCTATATAGACGCCTTACGTGGGAGCTATAGGTGAGTAGTCTTGTGACAGGAGCAGTGATTCGGTTTTTCGGTATGCACGTTTGTTGATAGGTTTGGAGATGATACAGAGCCGTTCGTTCATATGTCTTTCGTGTTTTTGAACTGGAGCGACTTGTATCCCGATGAGATTCTTCGGTATTGTAGTTATCAAGTATCTTAACATACACCTTCAGCATACGACGTTGAGAAACAAACGACAGGGGGGACAAAGGCTCCTTACATGGAGATCACTCGCTTTGACCACCCTTTTATCAACCAACGTCTGAGCATACTTCTTCGCCTCATCAACCCTCACACTCTTGATCTGTTTCCTCATCCTCTTTGTTGGAATTCCGGATTGCACCCTGATTCGGCAAACTAATAGAATGCCAATCCCTCATGGTTACCTCGTGACAATACACTTATATACCCTAATGTAGTGTACCCCCCCCCTCGTCTGTTTGCCTCCTTGTCCTCCCGTCGTACCGAAATCCTACGTTGTGTCCACCTTCATTGAGTGATTCCAACACTCTTAATCCCCAGCTGTCTTCTTGCGTGGGCGTAATGGTGGTGGTGGAAGGAGAGGGGCCATCGAGACGCAGGATGGGAGAGGCAGCGATTTGACTAAGCCTCATATGTGGAGCACCTAGCGAGGTACGAGCTAGGTGCGTTTTCTCGTGCCGCGGCGTGACCGTCACGGGCATGACTTCGGTGCAGCGTAGCTCCGAGTCCGCTGTCCGCTCCCCCTCCCTCTCTAGTGTCGGGCTCGAGTCCGGCCTTCGCTCTCAGCTTAAATATTTTCCCACCCACCACTCCCTTGGTTATTCTTATGCTTTAACATATATATTCCCAGTCCAGATCGTCTGGACACTATCTCAGTTACACTACCCAGAGCACCACCAGTAGCCTACCTTTATCTATGCGATGTCGTTGTCGTGGTGGCCGCGCAGTGAGCCGATTGGCGATCGCGTGGGGTGACCCGTCTGCGTTCCCCTCTCGGCCTCACCACCTGGTGTCTCGAGCCCTCTTCGAGGCTCGAGCCCACCACTCCCGCACTCTATGCGCGATCACTCACACAACTACATAATATATTCCCCTACTGTCACCACAGGCACGAGAGCACAGCTTCAGCAACGGAGGTTGAATAGTCACGTCGTGTAACTGCGTCTTGGAAGACAAAGTAACAGGTAGCTCTTTCACTCGGAATAGTAAACGCATCGTCGACAAACATGACACTTCCACATTTTGATGGTCCGCATGGATGCTCGACTCCCCACGACGCACACAACCCATGATATGCACCTCGATTTCTTCCGCGTTGGACACAGATTCAGCTTGCTCAGTTTTGACGGCCTTGGATCTGAGAGGTTGGATGAGAGCGAGGCCCGTAGTGATTTTGGCGGTGGTGTACATTTGAGAAAGATGATTGAGGAAAGGAGACAGGGGAGCGTGTCGGAGGAGGGGGAGGGGAGGGGAATACACAGCGTCGGTGGAGAATTTGTTGGAGGAGTGCGATGGTGGAGCAGAGCGAAAGGATTGAGTGTGACTTTGAGGATCCAGTAGAGTGACCTGGTAGGTGCTGGGGAGAGATTAAGGACAGGTGCTGTATATGATATGAGAATAGCTAAGTACCCACGGCATCCTTGAGCAATCCCGCGCGAGGAGACCAAAGAAGGCACTCAAGCGACGTGCGAGCCATGGCCGGGGTGTCGTCATCGATGCTGTTGCTCTTCTGGGCGGAGGTGGCCTTTCCCTACTATCCTTTCCACTTCAACTCGCGCTCAAATCTAGCTTGGTTATCACACGTCGCTTAGTTGGGCTCCAACTGCCGTAGAAGCCTTGCCAAGTACTACCTATTAACCGTCCTGTTGTTCTGTTATCCGGATTGTACACAAATCTGACATCCGTGTGTTCCCCACGCCTGCTCGAACTACAAGCGTGCTCCAAGTGTTACCCATGCGGCTGTGCCTTCCCTCTGGTGTGTAGTTTCGCGTTGCCTTGGTCATTCAAAGTCTACTTATATGTTTCCTACGCCCTGTCAATACTTGCTAACCATATCATTACTTACACCTAGTCAGCGACATAGTCTTGCGATAGCAGTTCACAATCACAGCCGTCACCGTAAAGGGCTTGTGCTTATTTCACAGGCTCACGCCATTTGTTTCCCTTCAATATGTAGTTGGTAATCTACCCATGATACTCGGACTAGCACTGAATCTCATGGGGTACTACATATTGAACAGGGACTATGAAAGCACAAGTGCAATATCACCTCAGTTTCGCATACCCGTGCCAGCTGTCCTGGCCCGACAACCGGACCGATGCAATTCAAAGACAAGCTCCTACGTTGAGTAGCTTTGTGCATATAAATCACCACAACGCTCAGATCCCAAGCCGCCTTGTAATATTGTAAGACGTGGTTTCAGCCAATAGTAATGCCTGTCAATAAGTCGGTTGTGCCAGTTGCCAAAGCAAAGCAAACTCCCTTGATTGGGGGCCCACGTTGAGTGATCTTGCCACCCTTCCCTGTTACCTGTGTGTTCCATCCACTAGGCATATTCAGAGCCTCGCTTTCCTCAACCTGACCAATATACCAATTCGTGATATTGTCAATGTTCAGATCTGGCAGTAAACTTCATGTTGTAGCAAAAGAGAATAACGAATGAAAACAAAGCACATAGAACTACAAAGTGGTATTCCTTGACTTCAAATATACAAATGCGCTGTGGTCGGTGCTGGTAATATGGTGGTAGTAGGACAAATCAGATAGGATAAAAAGCAAGGCAACAAGGAATTACTTAGGGTGTTAGCAATGCTTCCCTGTGTGCCCGGACTTGTTCAAGTAAATCCAAATCACTTTGCCTCACCGTGTGGTGATTGGGACTGTCGATGAAGATGAAGAGCTTGGGAGAGATATTTCTCAGGCATCGACTAGTTTCATCTGCTGCAAATGGACCCGACCCAAGTAGTAAAGAGCATTTGCTTCGCCAGGTGCAGAGTGTGCTTGCTGATACAGTGCGAGAGCTTTGGTGAAACTCTTCTCGGCTTCATCCAGCTTATCCCGCTGCAGATGCACTTGTCCCAGGTTCTGGACATCGTTTGCCTCACCAAGCACAGAATGTGCCTGCTGGTGAAGCTTGATGGCTTTGGTGAAATTCTCCTCGGCTTCATCCAGCTTATTCCGCCACCGATGCACTTCTCCCAGGAAATGGACATTGTTTGCCTCACCAAGCACAGAATGTGCCTGCTGGTGAAGTTTGATTGCTTTGGCAAAACACTCCTCAGCTTCATCCAGCTTATCCCGCTGCAGATGCACTTGTCCCAGCTTCTGGACATCGGTTGCCTCACCAAGCACAGAATGTACCTGCTGGTGAAGCTTGATGGCTTTGGTGAAACTCTCCTCGGCTTCATCCAGCTTATCCCGCCACAGATGCACTTGTCCCAGCTTCTGGACATCGTTTGCCTCACCAAGCACAGAATGTACCTGCTGGTGAAGCTTGATGGCTTGGGTGAGACTCTCCTCGGCTTCATCCAGCTTATCCCGCCACAGATGCACTTCTCCCAGCTTCTGGAGATCGTTTGCCTCACCAAGCACAGAATGTGCCTGCTGGTGAAGCTTGATGGCTTTGGTGAAACTCTCCTCGGCTTCATCCAGCTTATTCCGTCGCCGATGTACTTCTCCCAGGAAATGGACATCGTCTGCCTCACCAAGCATGTCATGTGCCTGCTGGTGAAGCTTGATGGCTTTGGTGAAACTCTCCTCGGCTTCATCCAGCCTATCCTGGTAAAAGTACACGCGTGACAAGGTTGACATACATCGTGCGTGGAGGCTCAGCATGCCAACCGTTTTCTCTTTTGCCAGGCTAATAATGTCCATTGTTGGGTTTCTAATGTAGACTGACCAATTAGTATAATCAATAGAAGCATCCACCACCCTATCGTCCACCTGGTCTTTGTGCAAAGCCTTCGTCAAGACCTGGTGTATGTTGGGAAAACTCAGGTGGGATTATAGAGTGTCCAGTAGGGTCTGCGTACTTGCGAAATCGAATCACTAGCGAGGTGTAGAAGGCAATGAGACAGTCATCCAGTGGAGAGTCCAGTCGTAGTCCCATGCCAAACTCCCGGATCGGCACAAGCATTCGGTATCGAGCATCTCCCTGCGGTCCATCCATGTACACGAGTGAGACGCGCTGTAGCGTCCCTAAGATTCCTAGAAGATTGGGATGTCCAGGTATATGCAACCGCAACTCTTCGATGGCTTCCTGCCGACATGGGAACCCATTTGGAAGAGTCGATAGCATAGCAAAGACGTAAATTGCGTCGGGATTTGCCTGCATACGTGGGCTGTATACTGTCAGCTGAATGGACGCGTCAAGATTGGATAAACGATGATTGACGCCGGTTCCTATGGCCTTCGTCTGTGCCTCGCTCCATCGGGCCCATAATAATTCAGGCGTCTCGCCATCCTCTTGTAGCTGAGCAGCAATGAGTTTAATAGCCAGGGGAATCCCATCGGCAACTTGAAGTAGTTGTGCAGTGAACTCGTCTGCTGGTGCATGTGACTCTTCGAAGATCACTTCTGAGTCGGCATTACTCAGCTTCTTCAGAGGCGGGAGTAATGGTTTGGACCACGAAACTCGGCCTGGGCGCTGGGTACCTCGCATGGTCATAATGATGGCCACATGTGATAGGCGGTCAAGGTGGGATAAGAACTCCTCTATTTCTTGCCGGAGTCCCTCGTCGTCCCACACTGTTTCAAAGTTGTCCAAGCAGAGAATGCTACTTCTGTGAAACGAAGAGAGGATGGTCTCGGGTAAGTGATCATTGTGTTCAGGATCCGGGATGCGCAGGGAATGAGCAATTCCCAAAATGAAATCGCGATAGGATGCAATGGCTTCGCAGGAGACAAAGTAATGTGAGGGATATCGCCCGATCACTGCATCATCATACATGACGGTGAGAGCCAGCGTTGTCTTTCCCATTCCACCTAGTCCTAGGATAGCGATGCGCGGCAGGGCCTGGGTGAGTAGCGTGTCGATGATGGTGGACTTTTCTTGGTCTCTTCCAATCATCCGATCTGGACGGGGACTAGGTTTGTAAAAAACGCTGGACACACAACGATGCTAATCAGGGCTCTGGCCGAAGAAGAGACAGTACGATTTCACCTGGCAGAGGCTGATGGTGCGCCCGCCTGGGTTGTTTGCGGTGGATTTATCAACTTGAGAAGAATCTCGGTCTATGGGGATGGAATAAGTATGGGCACCAGAAGAGAGAAGGGTACACACCATGAGGTTTATGTTGAAGTTGTCTACGAGTCGGTCATATTTGGCGATTGCCTCGATCCTCGAATTTCGGTTCACAGCTCGATCAAGTTTGGCCCATGCACCTTTCGGCGTTGCCGCTTTGAGCATGTTGAGAATCTTTTCAAGGAGCCTAAGCGGCGGATGAGCTCTGTGGATTGATAAACTGAAAGGGGCTATGTGGTAGAGTACCGATTATAAGCCTCCAATGTCCCCTTCGTGTCCTCCAGTTGGTCTTTGTTAGATGATTCTGCGGCCTTCTGTAAGGCAGTCGAGGATGACCTTCGACTTGCAGACTATCTTTTCGATTCAATTCCTGGCACCGGTCTTTTTCGGTTCGAATTTCCTACTGTTTTCGGTTAGATTCGACATTCGATGATTAGCTCCCTTGTACGCACATTTCGGATTGTGATAATGTGTAGTAGAACTCCTGCAAATACTTTGACGTATGGGACATCCTTGAACACTTCGCCGACTTCCTTTGCGACTTTGAGTACAGTGTCGGCCAAGTTGGTGGTCGTAGAGATCATATATTCGGGGCTGGTTGGTGGATTGACAGTAGATGGGGGCGTATGAGGCCCAGGAGTGGGGGGCGTATTGAGAGTGGACATGGTCGTGGCTGAGGGTGGTGGGGGTGCTGTGTTAAGCGGGCGGGGGTGATGAATCTTCTGATTGAGCGCATTGCGTGCTGTATGCTGTGTTGATGGCTTTGCAGCGTGTAGTGCACTTGTCTGCTATTTATAAATGCAAGGGCGACACTACTGTAGTATTTATAATATTTATAGGTGGCGAGATCAAATAGGAAATCTGGTTACATCAATAGACGATACGGGAATTTGCACATCTGCTACTTAGCCCAAACAGTTGAGCTCACCCCTCATTCCTGCCAAGGGAACTCACGCACTTCGCTTCGCCCCCTCCTTGTGTCGCCTTTACACACTCGTTGTATGCTTATACTCATATACCGTGCATTCACGCCCACCATATATTCACTTGCACACTGATAATCATACCAACAGCTGGGAGAGTGGGGACGGTGGAATGGGGATACGAGGGCTTCCTAGGAGGGGTGGGAGGTGCCTGAGCCCTCAGATCATGCAGAGGCGAGTGTTTCTCGCGTAAAGAAGGGGCTGCGAAGGGAGTCTATTATTTTATTGACCTCTTGCTGGTGTGACGTGTTTGGTAACACAGGTTCATGTTCTAATTCGTGCAAGAAGAGGTTTGTTTGGGGAGGTTTATTGCAGGCTTTGTGAAGGCGTACCACACGCCAGCCTAAGAAACGATCTGACTTGGAACCATTTACGGATCGATTCACGCCGGAACGCCCACGGCAAGGCAGAACGTCTCGATGTCACACCTTCCCACGGCGACTCTCCTGATAGCACCCCGACGTCACCAACGAGCCCACTCAGACACCCAACCAGCACTGCGAGCACCCGTCTCTACGCACAGCACATGACACTCCTTCCTCATCTCGTTCTCCCCCGCCGCTCTTGACCTTCCTGCCCCGGAGGCCAGAGTGCTGTTTTTGCGCCGATGACCTACCAGAAACATAGTCGAATAGTTCTGAGCAGCACCCTACAGTTCGTGACTACCACTCCATCAAGCTGCTGTCGCAGGCTCGTAGGTGCAGGTTCCCAGAGGGATGCCCACGTCCTGACTCCGGATGGAGGGCAGAGTCTGGTTTCGCCAACAAGTGCAATGAGTAGAACCTACGCTCTTCCGAATTGTGCTCCGTTTCTCACTCACTTTGACAGCCTGGGTCCCATGGCTCAACATCTTGGCTCTACTCGTTATCCTCTCCCTTTCCGTCTACAATGCATTTAAGGATGATACTGGCACCTATTTCACATATGCTTCGCGCTTTGATCATTCTCTGGTCTGTAATATCAGCTAAGCTGCTCTGCTTACTGTTGGGATGGTCTCACCAACTCCGCTCATCAGACTTACGCATGGAGCCATCTATTGACAGCGCATCACCTATGATTCATAGGCTGAGATCCGGAACGTTTCGACCTCGTCGCGGAGTCATTTATCCTTCCGTCCGTTGGGGTGCTCACAATTTCATTGTTAAAGGTGCGTCTGCCTAATTGGTGCGTTCGGGGCTCTTGTTGATAATTTTGACGGCTACTTCTTCAGCGATGGAACTGTAAGCCTGTTATACTCTCAACAACGCGGTTTCTAACCATGGCTATAGGCGCCGAAAGGGAGTTCCTATCCCCGGAGCTGGTCTCCCTGACTTTTGCTCCGGTACTGCGAAACAATCCGTCACCACTTATTTCTACCAATGAGAGGCGCTGACATTGTCTTGGAGCGTCCCCCTTAGGATTAGTCCTATCTCATGATATGGCGACCACTATCAGATACTCATGGATGAAAACAGACATACGATAACCCCCCAACGCATCATATCCATAGCCTCATTCTTGCACCCCACTCTACCCCAGATGCTCTGTTTTTTGCTTGGCTTTACGTTGCATTGGACACGACATGTTGTATGATGTCTATCAAATTAACACAGCACTTTGCATTATACCTCCGTTTAGGCTCTCCTTGTTCCCTTACTCTGCACCGAGGTCAATCCCCATCACAATCAGGCGACAATTCCATAGAGCAGGACCAGGCCCCGTACCACGGGAATAGAGAACGACCAAGGATGAGCCGTTCGCCACCTTACTCGAACTATTATCAGCGCTGGTGCCCTTCAGAGCCCCCTACGAGTTTGATATGTGTATCTGACTCTCGCATGAAGACCCTCCCTAAATCAAACATTCACGACACCCTGCCCTCTCACAATTTCATGTTAGGACCCTTGTGAGTATCAACCTTGTAAACACTTCCCGCATCAATCCTCACAAGACTCCTATGCTATGCCGGTTCAATCTGGAACATAGTGGCACACGCCCCGGGTTTCGAAGTCGTATGTAAAATGTTATCGTGCGAGATTCAGTGATGATTGGGGTGAACATTAGTGACGATAGTAAACGCCGTACGTCTCATTATGCTGAGTGTATAAATCCCCTGACTTCTGATGTGCTGTAGTGGCATTTGAATCTCTCGAACAAAACATAATCAAAGGCGCACAATTTGATTCTTCTACTCATTACCCTACCTCCCCAATGTCATCCCGGTGCTCAAAAGGGTATTGTGGGAAGGGTCAGAGGTTAGTTCCATGCTGCCTACCAGCAGAGGAGACTACGCTGGTTCGCTGGGTCTATCAGTCGGTAATTGGGCAGTAGTCTAGACTCTTTCTGAAATCGAGGTGACGCCTCTCAATCCGACCAGGTCTTTTTTTGTCTCGATCGAGCAAACGAAGCGCGATGATTCCCCATCTCCCATTTTCATCACCCTCGCCTATCAAATTGCACTCAACTGTCCACCATATCGTGAGCTTGTTACATGAAATACTTACTGATACCAGGCTAAAAGATAAGCCAATGAAGATCCGGGTCGCAAGCCTCATTTTCGAGCCTTTTGTCTAACTTGAAATATTTCACGGTCTAGCATTTGGTAGACTTGCTCCATGCTCCCCTCCGGTACACCCGCCTCCCGTAGCATTATAGCTTGCATAAGCTGCCAAGGCCACAAAGTTCGACAGTTTGGTCATAGCTCACAGCTGAACAATGAAGATTAAGCAGGCGCTCGCAGTGTCCTCCAATAGTACATATACTCCCCTGTGCCATTCGTCAAGCGACCAGGGAAACGACACCAGGGTCCAACGGGTGGGCGTCCAGAGTGAGAACTTCACATTCAAAATAAAGCAATTGGGCAACAGTTCGAGATCGTGCGTTGTACATTACCCTAGCTGCGGCTTTCTGTCTGGGTGAACAACGCCCTTAAGGTTGAGTATGAGGTCGTGGAGGCGCATTGATTGGGGAGGAAAAGTCAAGACTGACACGACACAAATATTAATATTGCTTGAGCACCGTCCTAAGTATTGCCGATGTGTTTGAGTCCCGCTAGGCATAAACAAGTCCAAAGACGGCTGTAAAAGACTATTAGATTACGCCGATGAGGAAGCTACATCTCAACAGGCGAGGTACAGTGATCTGAAGAATGAGTAAACATACAGGTGTCTGCTTGGCATTCCCAAGAATGCCAGCATACCCCCATGCCACCCGCGAGGTAGGCAGGAAGACTACACGGGTAGGCAAGCTTCAAAAATGACGATTTGAAATTGCATTGAAGGTCCTTAAGGGGCTGCTAGCACATTGCCCGTGGCATATTCAATGCGTCTGCGCCTTTTTTCCGCATAAAAAAATTGTCGAGGTGGATTCCAGGTGTTTGTTGGGGCGCAGATAACAAGAGGCGGATTGTCACCCGAAAGATTGAAGACGGGACCTCCGCAGGCATGCACAGAGCGGGGTATTATCCACGAAAAAGGGATATCCTGATATCATTTGATACAGGATTGATAGAGGGTGAGGCTACTAGATTTTGAAGGGTATGGGGTCGAGGGGTCCAATAACTCCTACAAGGGTCCGCTAGTAAGTGGACCACTGGGCGGCAGGCGACGACTCCAAGCATTTGTACCACACAGGGAAGTAGAAACCTGAGGCCTGCATAACTAGTAGCAGCGGTCAAGTTGAATATAAAAGATCCTCGAGTATATATATGTGTGTGTATCCACAGGTCTGCAAGCTCCTTTTGGAACGCTACGGGAGGCTAGAGGGAGGGCGGAGGGCGACCGCTCCACTATAGCCCATGCCTATATCCGTAGTCAGAGGCGACACAACAACGTACTTTGAAAAGGTGTAAGTCAGAACTCTTCCGCGGCAACAAGAAAAAATAGTACTCACCATCATCGGCTGCGCTCATCTTATTTTCCTCTCTACTCTTAATCTCCCGGCACAGCGTGCACGCTAGGCAGGCGACTAAACGAGGACGTTGGCCACCTGCCCTTCAAACCCACCCAAGACATCAAGTGGAGAAAATGAAGAATGAAAAGGCAGTATAGAACCCCGCGCAAGAGGGCCTACATATGTCCGGGACTGGCTATGATGGTGGTTAGACAGGACAGCGACGGGATGCGCTCAGCTGGTATGACAGTGACCAAGCAACGAAAGAACCATCACGAGACCCAGGAAGCAGGCACGTCCAAGGAGTCCTAAGTAGAGAAGGGGAGGTAGGTGTGATGGCGTTTAGCCCCGTTGATCACCGGGACGCTGAGTGACGCGCAGGCGAGTCAACAATGGCCTCCCCTGGGTGCTTCTTCGCATACAAACATGCAGAAGTCAGTAAAATTGAGCCAGTAAATATAGACATTCCGATATCTGTAGTAACAGTCCCGTTGCAGAAGAAGACAACGCAAAATAGGATTTGTCTCCGAACTTGACAATGCACCCACTGCTCGGGGTTGCAGTCCTATCAACACCCCGAAGAGAAGAGAACTACCGAGGGGTTTTCCTTGAATTCACATACCCCATTCACTGCGTTCGGAGCTGGTAATGATAGCAACGGGACAAATCAGATGGGATACAGAGCAGAGCAAGAGAGGGGATTACCTAGGGCATTGGCAACAGTTCCCTGCGTGCTCGGACTTGTTCAAGTAAATCTAAATCTTTCGCTTCATTGGGTGGGGCTTGAGATTGTTCGATGAAGATGGAGAGCTCGGGAGAGATATTGCTCGGCATCGGATAGCTTCATCTGCCGCAAATAGACCCGACCCAGGCCCTGGAGAGCATTTGCTTCACCAAGCACAGAATGCGCCTGCTGGTACAGCTTAAGGGCTTTGAGGAAATACCTCTCAGCTTCGTCGAGTTTATCCCGCATCAGGTATACTTCTCCTAGGTTCTGGACATCGTTTGCCTCACCAAGCACGGAATGTGCCTGCTGGTGAAGCTTGATGGCTTTGGTGAAACACTCCTCAGCTTCATCCAGCTTATTGCGCTCCAGGTGCACTTCTCCAAGTTTCTGGACATCAGTTGCCTTCACCAAGGACAGCGTGTGCCTGCTGATGAAGCTCAATGGCTTTGGTAAAATACTCCTCAGCTTCATCCAGCTGATCCTGGTCCAGGTATACCTCTCCCAGGAGCTGGGTATCATTTGCCTGGCCATGTAAAGAATGTGCCTGTCGGTGAAGTTCGATGGCCTTGGTGAAACACTCCTTGGCTTCATCCAGCTTATCCCGCCGCAAGTGCACGTCTCCCAGCTTCTGGACGCCATTTGCGGTGCCAAGCACACTCTGTGTTTGCTCGTGAGCCTTGATGGCTTTGGTGAAGCATTCTTCGGCCCCAATCAGGTTGCCTCGCCGCAAATGCACTTCGCCCAGGCGCTGAACGTCATAAGCCTCGCCAAGTATATCCTGTGCCTGCTGGTGAAGCACCATAGCTCTGGTGAAATATTCCTCAGCTTCATCCAGTTTGTCCTGTCGCAGGAATACTTCGCCCAGGTCCTGAATATTGTCTGCCCTATCACCCACATCATCTATTTGCCCATGGAGCTTGATAGCCTCTTTCAGGGATGACTCGGCGTCACCAAGCTTATCCTGGTACAAATACACGCGTGATAAAGCTGAGATACACCGCGTGCGGAGGCTTAGCATGCCAACCGTTTTCTGATTTGCCAAGCTAATAATCTCCAATGTAGGATTTCCAATATAGATCGACCAATCAGTATAATCAATGGAAGCATTCACCACCATATCAGCCACCTGGTCTTTATTCAGCGCTTTCATCAGGACCTGGTGTATGTTGAGAAGCTCGGGTGGGATTATAGTGTGTCCGGTAGGGTCTGCGTAATCGCGAAATCGGATGATCAGCTCGGTGTAGAAGGCAATTAGACAGTCGTCCGGTAGAGATTCCAATTGTAGCCCCATGCCAAACTCCCGGATCGGCACAAGCATTTGGTATCGAGCCTGTCCCTGCGGTCCGTCTATGTACACAAGTGAGACGCGCTGCAGCGTTCCCAATATTCCTAGAAGGTTGGGACGTCCAGGTAGATGTGACCGCAATTCTTCAATGGCCTCTTGTCGACATGGGAACCCGTTTGGAAGACTCGAAAACATGGCGAAGACACGAATTGCATCAGGATTTGCCTGCATACGTGGGCCATAGGCTGATAGGTGAATGGAGGCGTCAAGGTTAGATAACCGATGATTGAAGCCCGTTCCTATGGCCTTTGTCTGTGCCTCGCTCCATCGGGCCCACAATAATTCGGGCGTCTCGCCATCCTCCTGTAACTGAGCGGCAATAAGTTTAATAGCGAGAGGAATTCCATCAGCAACTAGAAGTAGCTGCTTAGTAAACTCGTCGGCTGGTGCATGCGACTCCTCAAATATTACTTTTGAGTCGGCGTCACTCAGCTTCTTCAGAGGTGGGAGCAATGGTTTGGACCATGAAACTCGACCTGGGCGTTGGGTGCCTCGCATGGTCATAATGATGGCCAGGTGTGGTACGCGGTCAAGCTGGGATAAGAACTCTTCTATTTCGTGCCGGACTCCCTCCTCGTCCCACACTGTTTCGAAGTTGTCCAGGCAGAGAATGCTGTTTCTGAAAAATGAAGAGAGGATAGTCTTGGGTAAATGGCCATCATGTTCGGGATCGGGGATGCATAGTGAATGAGCAATTCCCAAAATGAAGTCGTGGTAGGATGCGATTGCTTCGCAGGAGACGAAGTATTGGGAAGGATATCGCTCGATCACTGTATCATCGTGGATGATGGTGAGAGCGAGTGTTGTCTTCCCCATTCCGCCTGGCCCTAGGATGGCGACGTGCAGGCGGCACCTGGGTGAGTAGCGTTTCAATGATGTTGGACTTTTCTTGGTCTCTCCCGATCATCCGATCTGGATAGGGAATGGGTTTGTAAAAGACCCTAGATAGATAGGGATGCTGATTAGGGCTCCGGCTGCAGGGGACACAGTGTAAGTTCACCTGGCAGGGGATGATGGTGCCTGTGTGGGTTCCGGTGAATCCATAGACTTGAGGAGAAGCCCGGTCTGTAGAAATGTAATGAGAAAAAACCCGTTACAAAAGTAGACGCATATGTCATGCTTACGACGAGGTTTGTGTTGAAGTCATCTATCAACCGGTCATACTTGGCTATTGCCCCGATTCTTGAATTTCGATTGACCATTTGTATGAATTTGGCGCATACACCTTTTGGAGTTGTTGTTTCAAGCGTGCTGAGAATACTTTGAAGGAGACTATGTGGTGGATGAGCTCAATAGACCGATAGAGTAAATGGGCCCGGATGTCGCGTACCGGTTATAATCTTCCAATGCGTCTTTTGTGTCCTTGAGTTGGTTGTTGGGCTGATGCAGCGGCTTTGCAGAGGCCGTCGAGGATAACCTTTGATTTACGCACTATCTTATCAATCAATTCCTGGCACCGGTCCTTTTCAGTTTGAATTTCCTATTTTTGAGGTCAGATTGACATTCAATCATGAATTTTCCTGTCCACACATTTCTGATTGTGATGATGTGTAGTAAAACTCCTGCAAACGCCTTTACGTATGGGACATCTTTGAACAGTTCACCGACTTCCTTCGCGATTTTTAGTACAGTGTCAGCCGAGTTAGTGGTCGTGGAGATGTTATATTTGGAGCTTGTTGATGGATCGACAATATATAGGGGTGTATGATGCCCAGCAGTGGAAGATACATTGCAAGTGGGCATGGTCGTTGCTGGGGTTGGTAGGGTGCTGTGTGAAGCGGGGAGTATGGATCCACTGATTGGGCACATTGCGTGCTGTATACTGTGTTGATGGTTTCGCACCGGAGGGATCTTCCCATCAGCCATTTATAGGCCTTCACTAGCACTTGATACATCGGATGCGAAGGGGAACTTTGACGTGACCGGGGAATCCCCAGTGTAACACTATGATTGCAGTGTCTAATATATTTATAGGTGGCAAAATCGAACAGCGGAGCTGGTTACGTCGATGGACGATGCGGGAAATATCTGCTCCACATGTACAGATAGTAATATCAAGCACACAGTCCGGGCCTGTCACGGAGATCAGTGCACAAAATGGCGCTAGACAAGGCTGGCAACACACCCCATCGACCTCCTCCCTGGCCTGCTCCTCCCTGCCCTGCTTTGTCCAATCGTTTGCACCCTCCCCATGGGCCAATGACGTGTTACCTTCACCCTCCAAGCACGATCTCAACGTGGCCCCCACCCATGGAAGCCGGTCAGGTGGTGAAGCTCTTAACGCAGCCCGGCTAACCCCTCAGCTTGGTCTGGTCAATTGGCTCACCCAACATCTCAAGTCCCCCCGTCCCTGCTTTTCTGACTGCCAATGACTCTCACCACCATATACGACACCTCTCTACAGGGTTGAATCGTCATCACGTACTGCCCATTTGAAGTGAGACGGAATGGCACGTCGCTGGCCCGCTCTAGCCAAAACGCACCATTGCGGTGTCCGCTGCTGATGTCCTGAAATGGAGAAAGAATTGCAAGTATTGGCCATCAGCACATCAGCGCTCAGCTCGCAGACTTCCTCTGCGACCTTGAGTACGGTGTCGGCCAAGTTGGTGGCCGTGGAGATGATGTATTCAGAGCTGGTTGGTGGATTGACGGTAGACGCGAGCATATGAGGCCCAGGAGTAGTAAATACGTTGCGAGTGGACATGGTTGTTGCTGAAGTTGGTGGGGTACTGTGTGAAGCGGGGGTGATGGATTCACTGATTGCATGCATTGGGTGCTGTGCGCTGCGTTGATGGATTCGCAGCCCGAGGAATCTTCCCATCTGCTATTTATAGGCCCTCACTCTGGAAGGGGTGACTGTGTTGTGGCCGGGGGGCCCCCGTATATCATACATTACTAGGTGACAAGGCCGAGCGGGGAAACTCGTTACATCGATAGATAATACAGGAAATATCTGCTATACGACAGTGTCCCAATTTCGACTATCGGACACACAATCCGGGGCCGTCGCGGAGCTCGGCACACAAGACGACGCTGGGCAAACCTGATACCACACCTCATTGCCCTCCTGCCACCTCCTAAACGAGCAGAATTGATAAGGTGACCCAGCCGGAAGTGGACGTATCTCCTCGAATAAGTGATTTTGACTAGGTTTGGCCGTATGCCACTACCTAGCGAGGACATTCCAGAGTTAGGGTGGTGGAACAAACGATAGTCACGGTGTAAATATACTCAGATGAAGCTGAATTTGATACCGTGATTAAGCTAAGGTAAGTTAAGCCATATAAAATCGTTCCGAAGCATATGCACGGCTCACGAGGGGAACCATCGCCGGTTTCAAAGAACACCGAGAGCATTTTCTGTGTCGCAGTGCAGGGAGAGTCTGATTAAGCCTTCAGAATACTTCGCGCCGCTTCTGATCTAACACCTTCATCCAGCCCTATTAATCCAGCACCATTCTCTTTAGCCTTTGCTTCGTCTCGGAGTCTGGTACGTGGGCGAGTTTGGAAGTTTCGAGATGCTCGCGTTGGATTGTCTCGTGGGTCAATTCGTCGAGAGCTTGTTCGGTGAAGTAGTTGTGCCAGGAGCGGTTATTTGGTTTTTTGGTATGCACGTTCGAGAAAATCGGCACGTTTGAAGATGATACGGAGTCATTTGTTCGTTTGCGCTTTTTGCTTTTTCGAGTTGGGCGACGTGCATCCCGATATGGCTCTCCGGTATGCTAACTATCAAGTTTTTTGGCATATATAATCAGCATACAATGTTGAAAAAAAAAACGACAGAGAGAAGGATTCTCACATCGAGATCATTCACTTTCAACGCCCCTTTATCAACCAACAGTGCTTCCTTCATCCATCCTCGCACTCTCAATCTTTATTTATTTTCTCGCGTGGGTGTAGTAGTGGTGGAAGGAGAAAGGTCGTCGAGACGCAGGATGGTGTTGTGGAGAAAGGCAGCGATGTTACTAAGCCTCATATGCACAGTTTCAACCAATAGTAAATGCATCAACAATAAAAGCAACACTTCCACGCCCTGACGGCCCACAGGGATACTCAGCTCTCTACGACGGGCACAACCCGTGATATACGCATCGCTTTCCTCCCCATCGAACACGGATTTTGCTTCCTCAGGTTGGCGGCTTTGAATTAGAGAGGTTGCACAAGAGCCAGGAGAGCGATAACTTTGACAGTAATGTAGATTTAGGATATTTGTTGAGGAGGCGAGAAAGGAGAGCACGTTGAATGAGGAGGAATAAGTAGTATCAGTGGAGAGGGTTCGGAGAAGGGGTGCAGTGGTGGCGCTGTGATGGTATTGGTAGGGTAGGTATGTAATGTGTGGCTCGGATAACCACTACCTATATCAACCAGTACCTCGAAATGCGATTCTGGGGCGTCGGAGACAGTTCTCGAAGAGAGGGATTCAACTTTACAAAGGGGGTTTTGGGGGAATATGAATATATAATGGGTTTTCTCGAAAATATACCCAAAGGCACCAAGTGTACTCTGTGGGTGGTTTCTGGGGTAGTAGTGACAAGTCTCCACTTGTAGCTACTGTCTCTGACTCTCAATATCTCTAATCTCGAAACCTGGGGGAATCTGCACTACCCCACTAAGTCTCTCTCTGTGTCTCTAGGCCTAAGGGGAATCTAAACTACCCCTGAGCCTCAATATCTCTCTGTGAGTCTCCCGGACTCAAACAATAGTCTCAACAAGCTCTCTTGACGATCACAGTTCGTCTCTACTGTCTTCTGGGTGGTCTAGGACCGAAGCTCTCACTTAATTTGCCTTAATGCACACAATAGCACAAGATAATGAAATCGTTAATTCCCAAATCTCGTGGTCTCGAAGCTAGGGCAGCGAGTGCTTGCCTTTCACCTCTCCTCCACGCTGTATTTATATGTTTTTGGTAGCTAGGAAACAGCCCGAGTAAATAAGGAAGTATTAGAGAGAGTAATGCTAGTATACACAATCGGTCCGATATTCCCCTGCGTAATAACGCTTTTCCACCCGGTATTGGTCCTGGCTGCCTGTTGTAGACTCATTTCGAGTCATCGAGATGCTGCTGGCGTCATTTCGTGGGTCATCGCGACGGCCTGCGGCTGTTTCAGCATGCCCGGGGAGGTCCTCTACCCATATACGCATACTTTCTACCGCTGCGCGTCTACCCTATTAGTCTCCTCCCGACCCGGCATTTTGGTATACTGTTAATATACCCTTCTAGTATCTTGAACTGGCCGCGCGTTGCTTACGCGTCATGCGGATAGGCCGAGATAGTCCAACTACTCCATCATTTGTCCTCTGATCCGCTACTGGACCCTGCAAGGCCTTTCAAGGTACTCGATCGGTCATCGAGACGCTATTGCACGTATTGTATTGCCATAGCTATCCTCTTGGGGCTGGCTGATAGGCTTACGCGTCCGTAGCTTAATAGGTTTTTCTATTTGTTCCACTCCTCACTCATCTCTATTGGTCCTCCTGACAATCGGCGGTCCTTCTGATCGTCGTATCGCGATCAGACAAGCTGACGCGGCTTCGGGTGTACATTCCTCGGCCGACGCTTTCTGTCTGTGTTTCTCGGGCAATAGCCATAGTCTCCCTCTTCTCGATAGAACATCATCCCTGCCCTTAATATAGCAGTCGGTACATTGTCTCTTAGTACATTGTATGCCATTTATTCGGGTGAGGGACACTGTTCGTTACTAATCGAGGTATCTCGAAAATCCGTCTACCAAGTGTCTCGATGCCGGTCACACGATCTTCTCGAAGGTTTCAATCAGCGCTAGACTGCTACACGATGTCCCCTTCGAGATAGTCGAGTTAGGGGCCCTCAGTCTTCTCAGGTCATCTCGATGGCCATTATATGGCTGTGAGCTCTTCCCTCGTGATCAGGGAGTCCTACTGACAACGTTCTCGATACCTGGTGCATCTCTGAGCATGTACAACTGCAATGCCGCCTGTTGTACCCTTTGTCCACTCTCGAAGCCATACAGTAGCTATTTAGTAGCCACTGGCTGACTCCTGGGGTGCCCTGTAGCCTCATAGAGGTCCTTACATGACATACCAGTCGGGTTAGGGTCATTGTAGGGGTGTTATGGGTATATCGAGATGATTACATCGTAGCTATTGCTGGGCCATGGGTATATAGGGGTATAATGGCCTATTTTAGCAATGCTTCGATTTTCGGCGTAATAGCGCAAGAGAGGATCGAAGGCAATTCCGAGGATCTGGTAGGTGCTGGGGAGAACCTGAAGACGTCACAAGAGAGCCGTACTCACGGCGCCTTTGGGCAATCCTGCACGAGTGGGCACACGGGCGAGATCGAAGGAGGGCACCCATATGGCAACCTGGGCTGGTAACTCTCGAGACACTCAGCCAAACAGCGCTCGGCATGCCATACCGCTACTTCAGGGTCCACCGAACCATGATCTCCATACCGGGACCTGAATGATGAGGTCCGAATAACAAGAGCTGTAGATGTATTTTCTGGCTTGGTGTGTATTAGTTGGGGGGGCATGCAAAATGAACAGCATAAAACACCTGCAGCTAGTGGTCCGATTTGTGGATTGGCACTCCGAGCTCTGTCACTGAAATTACGAGATCGACTTTGTTCAAGTCGGCTTTTTCCCTTCGCGCCTGGGCATGAAGCCATCCATCTGGACAAAAAGACGTCATGATGTGTCAGGGTCCAATCGTCGGGTAGGGATCCCATCTGGGCCTCTGCATCCCTTCTCCATCACTCGACCACAGCAGGTGAAAGTGCTATGCACCACATTTCTGTTACCTCACGTCAGTTGACCCTGCGATTCAACAGCAACGGGCGATATCAAGACGTGTATGCGGGGGAGGTATGGGAGGTAAACGAGCGAGGGAAGGACTACGTGCTACAGGTACCTAGCACGTGACACAATCCTCCCGGAGGTTATTTTTGGCGCATTTACAGCCCTGCCCCCCCAGAATCTGATGGATTCGGGTGAATGGTGGCCCAAGTACGCACAAAGATGATCGCAAGGCGGCTCGGGGCAATCCCCTATACTATTCGATAGCATACAACATTCATGCACTCCGGAAGCTGGCGGTCAAAGACTCTGATTGGGTAACTGTCGTTCTCGATGCCTGGGGCCCACAACCGGTATGTTCAAAGAAAGATCGGGAGCAGTAAAGGGAATGAAAAGAGTTAGTGTTGGGTGACTTGGATTCTGTAATCGGCACAGTAACACGCACTGCTGTGGTTTTATTTTCGTCCACGAAACTCAGCGGCGTTAGTTCATATGTTACACCTGGTATATCCTCCCAAATTCAGATCCGCTCTAGCCACATTGCTTTGATTGTTGAATCGCGACCACGTTGCCTGGGCCTACGCCGTATGATATCACAGCATGTACATCGGAAGTCCGAAGGATGAAACCCGAGAAGTAGCGCTGCACACAAAAAGCCCTGCGTTCGAATCCAAGAATCTGAGCCGATCCCAACTGATCTCAGGACAATTTGTTCCGCTGACACTTTGTTAGTTGGTAGAAGTCTAGATACGCAGCAGTATCCCTACCAAACAGCCTTTTTTTCGCAGGGGGCACCCCTCTATATGAGAACACCCCCCTTCCTACCGACTCCCTCCTTATTCCAAACAACTCACTATCAGTCACATCTTGATCCTCCTCTGCATTGGAATCAGCACACAGGTCAGTGGTTGTAATTTGTGAATTAATTAAGGAGCTCTGCAAGTAGGAGACCGATGTCGCAACGCAGGCGCTGTCTGAACACGCCTTTGCACTCTTCTATTTTTCTTTGTAGCGCTGAAGTGCTGAAGTCTTGAGCCTGGATCCCTCCTGATATGGGAATTGACTTGCGAACCAATGATCATGCACTGGGCCAGAAGAAACTCACCTACGGACCTCGCCTTTCAGACCCCAGGGCCGTGAAGACCACGGATAAATGGAGGGATGGCAGCATGGTTTGCCGAGCGCTCTTTGGCTGCACGTTTCGAAGTTACCACTGGTCCGGGTTTCCATAGTCTTTCCATGGATGGAACATGCAAAACTGGTTGTGGGTCCCCAGCGAAGCATTGTTGGAAGTACTGTTACGCAACAGCCGCCAACAAGTCATTTTCTTTGCTGCCGAGGGGATTTATCCAATATGCTTGCTCATCATCCACGGCACTTGTTTCTATGATCGTATTCAAACGCTGAGCCTGTCCTACAAGGTAGTATAAACGTGGTTTTGGATCCCAAGAACGTGTTCATACGCCGGGCCCCACCTCAAATCAACACTTCCAACTAATGCCTGCAATCAATCAATCTCACGGATGCCCATTAAGCTCATACAACTGTCACCGAGGCTCAGCGTTCAACGTAACGTTCAACTACTGCCGCGGGCTATCGATCAGATTATCTTTACGGTTGACCAGGACTCTCCACATCCGGACGCAGCCTCAGGGTCCCAGTCTTTATATATCCTGGGTTTCTGAAACATCGCCCATCTCTCCGCCCTCTCACTGTATCCAAATTCTATACACACACACACAAACCCCATGCCTCAAAGACCGGGAGCTTGCAAATACTTCAATAGTCGGAATGGTTGCCGTAGCGGTGATCAATGCACATTCTCGCATATCGGTGGAAGTGCAAGCTCGTCTCAAACCTCCTCACCATCGTGGCGAGCACGAACGCCCCTTCCCCAGTCAGCCCGGCCCGTGACCAGAGGACTGAGCGCTGTCCCTCGGAACACGTGTCAGTTCTTTTGGACGACCGGCGCTTGTGCAAGGGGCTTTTCGTGCTCATTCCGTCACATAAAGCAAACCGGAACCGCTACTGTCCAGGGTCAAGCTTCTAATGCCCCCGCTGATGATCGGGAAGACCCCGTTGATTTCTTCTCATCTGAGGGCCTTGCCATCGGCGCTGGGTCTGTGTCCCAGGACCGACATAACTTGAACCCGAGTGAGGTTCACAACTACCTGAAGGAATTTTTACATGATAGCTACCGCTTCGACACCGCCAATCAAGTTCAAGGCTTTGTCAGAGTGCTGGCAAGCGTCCACGACAGAAATAAAACATGGGTACGTGTAGAACATAATTGAAGCGACAGAATCCCTGACATTTTTGTACCCTCTAAGAATACTGCCAGTGCGCAAGAATTCTTGGAGGTCGTTGTCAAGGTAGGTCGCCCACGTGAGCTTTAAATCGCGTTTGCCAAGCGAGCAAGTAGAGCAACACACTCCATCGTATCGGCGATGTCCTACGTTTTGAGCCAGTTGATGTATCCATCGGATTCCACACAGGCGCTCTCTCATTTCAGAGGGGCTACTTTCCCATATTCCAGTTCTTTGCGTCTGATCTCATTCTGAAATCGACACTGCACAAGAACATCAAGTGAGTGGTATGCTATAATTTTTGCCAAATCTCTCCTAAACATACTTTACGCAGCATTTTGTACGCAATGATCAAAAACAACCACGAATATATCTTTGCAACGCTCCAAACCTGTCTTGCAGCAATGATGACTGCTAAATCCTGGAAGGATCCTAACTCAAACCTCACTTTATCACTACAAAATACTCTCGACGGTTTGACCGTCTTCAGAACCCTCACCATCATTTTTCTCCAGTGCGTTACGCCCCCCGCCTGGGACTGAGTTACACTAATCGGATTGATAGATACTTTCAGCGATACAAGGATGGTATCCGAAATCATTCTGACGTCCCGGGTTTCATCCAACAATTTGCCGAGTGGTTCAGCGTCTGGGCAAGTGATGTCTCAATGACGCCTGCCCGTTTTCAAGATACCATCGCCTCCGCATCTGAGATTCACCGCAAGCTCACAATAGAATATATTTCCGAGGAGATCGATCGTCTCCTCATGATCGTTGAGCGAGAATCTGGAGTCGTCTTGAGGCTACAGAAGGCTCTGACCAAGTCGGCCGTTACTCCCGCGCAGCGAAGTCGGGCGCGCGTTGCTCAGCTTGCGCAGACATATGAACCTCCAGGCGAGCTCCGTACTGATGGGCTGCGCCATGATAACGACTTCAAGGACATCGCGGAAATTCGCATTGCCCCTACCCACTCAGAATTATTCTCCCCGGTTGCACCATACATGCCCGTCTTCAGCCCTGATGCACCCCACCATCTCCCAGCGGGCTCTATGGAGCGCCACCTTGATATTCAATTCCGCCTCCTTCGCGAGGAACTGATGTAAGCATCAGTCTGGCTTTGATAGACGTAGCTGATATTCAATCTTTAGTTCGGCAACTCGAGCATCCATTACTGCCATCCACGATGATCTCCTCAAGAGATGGGAAATGAAGCAGCGACTCAGCGAGAAGACAAAGCTTGAAACACTCCTGGAACAGACCGGTGGTGCGTATCGTACATCAGGGCACGACTCTGTATTCTTCCATGTTTACACCAATGTCGAATTCCTTGCGGGGCCGCCGGAAGCAAAACGTAATGGAATCATTATCACTCTCGTCATCGACGCTCCTCCTAACGCAGCCGCACGCGACAACGATTCAAAAAAACGATTTGCGTACTGGGAACACAGTCGTCGTCTTCAGGGCTCTTGTCTTGTTGCACTCGTCGTGGTATCTCATCGCACTGTTAAGGCATATCTTGGAGTTATTGCATCCTTCGGTCAGAACATTGCCGAGTCTTCAAAAGTTGAAAATGGGCGTATCCAACTCCGGGTCTCATTTTTCGACTCCGAGGTCGAGCTAATGGCCCTTCGCGGACAGCGGCTTAATTTAAACAGAGAGACATTTGCGGTGCTTGTTGACAATAGCGTCATGTTTGAGTCCACGCGACCATTCCTACAGAAGCTCAAGACGATTGAGCCTACGGAAATCCCTTTTTCACGATACATTGCCCCTGGAGGATCCCTGCAAGGCGTTGGAGTTCCTCCGCCAAGATATGCGCTCGCACCGGGATTCAAATTCGACCTTCAGTGCTTGGCTCGACCGGAGGTGACTGGCATTTCTGATTTAGATACATCAGATCCCATGTCCGTTGCAAGAGCACGTCACCAGCTGAGGAAGTATAGTGTGCTTGACCCAAGTCAGGCAGAGGCGGTCGTAGACACGCTTACTCGAGAGGTATCACTCATTCCAAGGGTGAGTACCTCAATTATGGCGTCGTTCGGCCTGAAGACTAACGCGCTTACAGGCCACCCGGGACAGGAAAGGTATATAGTAGCATAGTAATTGACGGTCAGATGCATGCTGACTTGGAACTCACAATAGAGCTACACCGCAAAAGAGATACTACGCGTTCTCTTCACCAGCAAGATCAGACCAATCGGTGAGCAAGAACAATAAAAGCTATTTCGGGTTTATTTCTAAAATAGCCCATGAGAATATAGTGCTAATTGCCTTCACAAACCATGCCCTCGACCACATGGTCACCTCTGTCCTCGACGCGAACATCACCGAAAAAATTGTTCGCCTTGGTACACGTTCATCCGATGAGCGTGTCGCACAATATACCCTGGATAAACTAGAAAGGCTCGCGTCAGCGCCAGTACTGGATCGTTCCATCAAACAGCAGTATTATACCATGAAGCAATTGGAGGAGCGCATGATTGAGACTATGATGTCGATCCGACTTCCACTCTTGTCGTGGGATAAGGTCGAGGAGTATTTGGACATCCACTATCCTGAGCATGCTGACATGTTCAGGACACCGCCGTTCTGGATTGGAGAGCTCGCTGACTTGAAGTGGCGGAGAGGAGAAAGACCAGGGAGAATTCCAGGAGGTGAATTACAAGAAGGGTAATAAACAGGTGGTTGAATCCTCCATCTCACGGACGATGTATGGATTCTGGCGGCAGGGACTTGATCTAGAATTCATCCAGCAAACATCGCTTATGCCTCCCAGTCAGCAAAAGAGGGAAGCTGCCAGCGGACGCAGGCGCAGAAATACCAACCGAGATGGCGCAGTCGCTGCTCATGGATCCGACGGCATTTTTCATGTCCTTGGGGTTCGGAGGGCAAATACCTCCAGTGCCAGACAAGGACAGACCGCTGACCGCACTTCTCCATTACGCCAACGTCTGGCTCATGTCAACACGTGAACGCACAAGGCTAGCGAATGATTGGGAGCAAAAGATTCGGAACCTGGCATACGAAAATAATCTTGGCCAGTACACCCGACTTAGGGATGAGTATCAAGGGGCTTGTAAAGAGTATGACGACATGCGGGACGAAGTACGATGCTTTTATTTAGTTCCACCGCAGCTACTTGTGACTGATCGCTTTGCGTTGCACTTGACTCAGATTCGGCGCCGCATTCTCAGCAACACTGACCTTATTGCATGCACCACGACAGGTAATTCAATTGATCTGAGTGTGAGAATAAAAGAAAAGGAGATGCTGATTGATTCACCACAGGCGCCGCTTCTCTGACATCACTTCTTAGTGTAAGAACTATCTAACAGTCTACTTCGTGCGCCTTCATTACCTATATCACATTTTAGAGCATTCGTCCAAGGGTTCTGATGGTTGAAGAAGCTGGGCAGGTTCTTGAAGCCCATATTTTGACCTTCCCTGGTGTCCTCTGGTGTGTCAGTCGTTGCTTTCCCTTTTTCTTGAGCTTGCTGACATTTTTGATAAAAACGTAGTCCACCACCTCATCTGTATTGGTGACCCCCGTCAACTTCGGCCCTCGTTAGCAACGTATAGTACGCGATAACACACACTGTTAGAAATACATCTCTGACGCTCTTCTAGCACTATCCGTGGATAGCGTGATTGGAAATGAATTGTATAAATTTGACCGCTCGCTCATGGAACGGCTTTCGGACGCAAAGTTTCCAATGTCGCAGATAAACGTACAGCGCAGGATGCGCCCAACAATTTCGCACTTTATCCGGTGAGTAGCTTCCGCACCACCGTCTTAGTGAGTGCCAACGGAAGAATTCCAGGACGATTCTTTATCCCAATCTCGAGGACCATGAACTCGTTCTCACATACCCAGCAGTACAAGGCATGCAGAAGGATGTCTTCTTTTTCAATCATCTCCACAAGGAAGGCGGTACTGAAGATTCTGTCTCCAAATTCAATATGTTTGAGGTGAGAGCGTATCGGCTCGGGTATTTGTTGAAGCTACTTAGCTTTCATTGCTCAGGTGGAGATGATTCGCGATCTCGTTGTGTACTTCCTACACCAAGGCTGCTACGACGGTCCAGGAGATATAGCAGTTTTGTGTGCATATCTTGGTCAACTACAGAAGGTCCGCACGGCATTGCGCAATCTCAAGATTGCCGTCACCGTCAACGAGAGGGATGCAGAGCAACTCGCTCGACAAGGTATCGAAGAAGATATAGAAGTATGAGGAAGTTTTAGTCGCAAAGCACGTAAGTTTTGTTTAGATCTAATTGCCAGGGCTATCTGGGACTGAATGGATGGCAGGTACGTCTAGGTACCGTTGACATCTTTCAAGGTCAAGAAGCAAAGATTGTCATTGTCTCGCTTGTGCGGAACTCTGGACGAGTTGACACTGGGTCCGCACCGATAGGTTTCCTCAAGGTCTAGCCCAACTTCTGTTCCCTTGACACTCGCTAATCGTACATCTAGAGTCCAAATCGTATCAACGTCGCATTATCTCGAGCAAAGCACGGCTTGTATGTGTTTGGAAATGCTGCAAACTTGCGCCAGAACCCGACGTGGTCTACAATTCTCGACGAAATGGAAGACATGGACCAGATTGGAACTGCATTTCCGATTATATGTCCAAGACATCCTGAGCAGGCGAGACAAGTGTCACGGCCGGGAGAAATCCCCCTCTATGCGCCTGTCGGTGGTTGTACCCTCCCGTGTGGTTCTCGTCTCTCTTGCGGTCACATTTGTCCTTCCGCCGTACGTGTGGTAACATGAAAAAAGCACAAGTTTGAGCTAATGCCCTGATTAGTGTCATGCAGCGTTAGATAACCATCGTAGCACAAAATGCATGGAACCATGCAACAGGACGCCATGCCCACGCAAACATCCTTGCTCTAAACGATGCTCTGACGACTGTGGTGATTGCCGATTCCCGATGTATAAAGTTATTCTACCTTGTGGTCATATAGCAAAAAAAGTACCTTGGTTAGTACAGATTTCAAATTTCATGTGCAAATTTCCATACTGACTTTGCGCGCTACAGCCACATGCTCGAGGATCTCGCAGTCTGTCAAATGCTACGCTGAAGTCCAAAAGCAGCTTCCGGGATGCGAGCACACTGCAGCTATGGCATGTCATCAAGACCCAAGCGAGGTTTCGTGCTTGGAGCCTTGTGCGGAGCCCCTTCAATGTTGCACGAAGGCGTGCAAGTCCGCTTGTTCCCAATGCCTGTCATTCACCATTCAGAAACTCGAACCCGCCTCTCAAGTAACGGGCAGGATCTCTCGTCGTCATCATGCCCCCCATCCTTGCGAGCGCTTGCTGTACTGCAACCACAAGTGTGACCTAGAATGCCATTCGAAAGATCAAGATTGCAATTCTTCATGTCGACAACAGTGCCGCCAGGAATGTGTCCATCACCAGTGCCCGAAGCCTTGTTCTGAGCCTTGTAGTCCTTGTATGGAGCCTTGCACTTGGTTTTGTGCACATATATCATGCCCCGTTCTTTGCGGTTCTGTGCGTTGATCTAAATACTTCTTCCATATTGAATCTTTAATCACTTCCTATTGTCAGATCTGCTCACGCCTACCGTGTGATGAACCTTGTAAGAAAACCCTGCAATGTGGGCACCCTTGTCCGTCTGGTAAGTAGCGTACTAGGAGTTTGAAGGCTGCGAGCCATGGATTCTGACCTGACATCCTTCTTGCTGTCTAGTGTGTGGAGAAATTTGTGCTACGCAAAAATGCATCAGTTGTTTGTCAGACGAGAGAAGGACGACATCGTCGACTTCATCATGCAGCGCCGCCTGGCCGACATCGACCTGACCTCTACCGATATCAGTGATCGCCTGATAACTCTCGCTTGCGGACATATTTTCACTGTCGAGACACTCGACGGTCATTGCGACATGGCTGCATTCTATAACATTGACAACATGGGTCAGTTCCTCTCTACAAAAGCGCCGCCCGTCAATTATCAGAAACCACCCACATGCCCGACTTGTCGAGGCCCCATTACCGCGCTACGCTATGGCAGAGTCACAAAGCGTGCAACACTCGATATCCTGGAGCAGAACGTTGCTGGAACTATGTCCCGTGCCTTGAGGGACTGCAGTCCTACCATCACGGAATTCACCTCTGTATTGGCCGCTTCCCAGGAACGAGCCAAGAAACTTGACTTCCGGTCCAGTGGCGACAATATCACACAACGTAGGCCTAGCCAGGCACCACAAGCTGACACTCGTGGGCCTCTTCCTGCGAACTCACTGGACCAGGAAGGAATGCAAAAAGTACACGGTTTTACTGTGGAGGAGGCTCGCGCATGGTACGCAATTGTGAAGCCACTTGTTGTCACCTACCGTCGTGTCTTGAAGATCGCGGGCACTCGTGGAGCGCATGTCAAAGCCTATGAAGCCGCTCTCTCTACCCTCTACCGACTTGAGTTGCAGGCGATAGCCGACGACCCCGAGAGAGCGACTAGTGCCCCAGAGCCCCTCGCTCTTGCCATTGTACATCAACAAATCGGACAGCCGCCTCCCAAGGCTGATGTACGTTTCCAAGTCGAGGCTTACTTCCTCTCCCTCGAGATACGTGCCCTCATCGCCCAGCTCGCCCAGGCACGGGCAGAGGCTCTTTCCCCTACTGTGGCAACCAAGGATTCGAACGCCATATATCATTACGAGCTCTGGGTCTCTTTTGTTACTTTCTTGTACAGCTCATGTGTCATTGACGCAGAGAAGGCTACAGCTATAGCAACAGAATCCTCAGCATCTCGACAAGCTGCGCGCGCCTCTGTTCACATACTTCGCTTCAAGTTTGAACTGTTCAGGTGGGAAACTATGATGGAACATGCGAGTATGCTACGACAGAACTCTTTTGACCTGGATGCTCGGAACGGCTTGACAGAGAGAATCAAAAGTCACAAGAATCTTATGCTCCAAAGGTACAACCTCACTCAGAAGACTTACATGCGGGGCTTGTCTTCCATCTCCACGTTGAGAGGCCTAATGGATGCCCGAAAATGGCTGAGTGAAAATTGCGGAAAGAAGGTCGATACGTGGCAGGGCGAGTGCGATAGGCTTGAGAGATCCATCGCGAAAGGAGATCTGTACCAGCCATTATCGACACAGGAGCAAGAAGACATAATCCGTTCATTTAACTTCTGTATGTCTGACGTCTTCAATGTCAACACCGCTAGGCTAATGCCTCGCTTAATAAGCTCATCGTGGTCATTTCTATAACTGTCAAAATGGACATACATTCGTCATTACTGAGGTGTGTATCGCTGCAATACTTTCAGTCTGAGCTCTGAATAACCACGCCTTGTATGATAGTGTGGTGGTGCGATGCAGAGTGCACAATGCCCAGAATGCAGCGCCCCTATTGGGGGCTCAAACCACCATATTGACTCATCAAACACACAAAACACGGAGCTTGAAGAGATCGCCAGGAGGCTGGGTGCCGCCACCAGCCCGTGGGCCTGGGGTCGAGGTGTATAGACGTTATCATGGATGCTCGAGATCAGGATACTGCTGCAATCGTATTATGGAGTAGTGATTTTGGATGGAGTGGTCGTTTGGACAACATACAGTATCATGTTTGGCTGTGGTAGCAGTGTCAATTTGCTTGATATACATTTTCATCTGCTCTGAGTGTCATTACATTATTGTCATCTCGAAAAACCGAGCTTTGAGGGATTCAGAATATCTCAACTCAAGCCATGTGTGCAGTATGAACGCAGGGGTAGGGCCTGGCTTCCGACGGGGACCGAAGGTTTAGGCAAAGTTCGACGAGAGGGCTGTTGGGTGTAGCGTCCCTCGACCGGACGGCTACCGAGCCTCAGTTCACAGGTGGTGCAGACACTGCCCAAAATAAACATATTATATTGCCGCACTGGCACAACAAGAGTAAGCCAGATTTCAAAAAAAAAAAAGGGAAAGAATATATAGACTCGAGTCACACTTAGTCACGCTTGCTGAGGGAAGCAAAGGGCGAGTTTGAACGCTATTGTATGGAAAGCAAGAGCACCAAGCTTCGAACGCCCGTCCAAACATTGATGGCCGTTGATGGTCATTCCGTTGCCGGTGCCTCAGCGTCTGTCGGAACGTCACGGACATCGTCATAATGAATTAGATGCAATCTTTATTCAAACCGCATATGTACATTTACGAGAGCGTGTACTGTAGACGACATAGCACGTTGCATTGCTGATATTGTGGATAGAATAAGTACTCGGTCAGAATGGCTCAAGCTTGAACCAATCACAGTACAAATTACAGTCATGCTGAATAGTGAAATTGTCGAAGGCCGTCCCAACATTGCCCTCCCCGAAAATTGATTCCTTCCTCCCTGTCAACAAATCTGAGTTTGTGATTTCCCTAAGACAATGTTAGTAGAGATATTATGGTATAAACCAAAAAACAAACGGTTTTGTCATGATCTGAGGATCGGTGAGAAGGTCCTTAGAGCCTAAATCAAATTAGATAAGGCAATGTAGCCACAAAATAAAATTTTCTTACCTTGAAAATCCGAAATAAAAACCTGCGCATGTGTCTGAACGTATTGTACATGCTGCAGGAAACATAAAAACTCGGCCAACTCATATCCGGGTTCATCCGGATCAGGAAGAGGCTTTGCTGATCCGTTATGAACATATTTGATGAAAGGGCCGAGAGATGGATTGAGCAGCTCCTCCAATAGGTAAACGGCGCGGTGGGAGGTTGTAACTTGATTCGAAGAATCAACCAACCTCTGTGAGTATGCAAGCGCGGCATGAACAAAACGAACACAGGGGATTTCAAGGGGTGGTGGCTGAGATGCATCTTGAATAAAATTATCAATGAACCTATATGAGTATTTGAGTAGGGACTGTGCCCAGCCCAATAGTGTAGCTTCTGTATGGAGCTTAGCGCTTTCATCAACCATACTCAGCCGTTTGATGTTCCCACTCCGTTTATTTGCAAATGGTCGCTTCAGGGCAATTGGGATGTGCACACTTGGCAGATTTGCACCTAGCCCCGATTCAGGGGGTTGATTCCATGAAAGGGTCGCCTCCATTGCAGTCTTGAAGGAACCTCGACCAAGAAAGCGTCCAGGCGATTCATAGAATAAGAATGCGTTGCGAGAAGCCTTGCTGATGATATGTACTGGCTCTCCTGTCGTACTGCAAAGTGTTGCAAAGGGGAGCACATTGACTAAATAACAGGCAACGCGCTCGGTGGTTTGCTTATCACCTATCATGAAATCAATTGTTAAACTATCAAACTGAGAACCTGAGTACATACGTTGCTTCTGGTCCTCAGAAATCCGGGATTGGCCGCCAATGTGAATTATTCCACTTTTAATGCTGTCCGGATCAACTGGTTCATATACGACCTAATCAAATTAATTAATTACATTGAGATACAAGTCACTTGCCAAATGTAATACCTTTGATTGTGACAGTTGGGGCACCGTTGGTAGGTTGCTTGGATGAACAGGGATCAATGTAGAAAATGGGACTGGAGAGTGGGAGGCCAGACATGATGGTTGGGGCTCTATGGGTGGGTTGGTTGATTGAGACGGTTGGGGTACCACAGGACGGTTGTTTGAATGAGTGGGGATCGATATAGCGGATGGCATTGGAGACTGGGAGACTGGATTGTCCGAGGTTACCATCATATGAACTTTCTTTGGAAGGGATTCACTTGATGCTTTTAATCCCGTTTGACCTTTCTCTGGGCTTGGTGGCACCTTGCGTTTCTCGGCCTAGGTAGAGAAGGCTAGTGTTTGTATTAAAGTGCTCAGAAATTAAAAAAAAAAACAGACCTGTTTGGTCTGAAAATCGTATATGCCGTCCATATGCTCCTCTGCTTGCTGCCAATGTTGTTGACTGATAACAAATTGAAACTCTATCGGTTTGGCGGGTGGGGCAAAGCTGGGGATACTAGATTTTGCACCAGACCTTGCTTTCATATACCGGTTTTCAAAATATGGCCTTCCTGGGTCCTTTCTCATAACGTCTTGCCAAGTAACAACTTCTCGAAATGTAATTGCTGAGAAATCCCAGGGAAAGCCTGGGCAGAGCTTTGTCATTGGTTTGGTAAGGAATGACTTTGCAAATTCGAAAAATGCTGGGGGGGAGATCCTGTAGTCAACGGACGTCCCTTCTCTTATTCCCTAAATTTCAATATTAGCTACTTGAGCTTGATAATCATAATAAAGTGAGCAACCAACCGTAGACATCGGTTTGGCCTTTCTAGTCTCATAGGATACCTCAATCACGATGTTTACTAATTCTTTTTCTGTTTGAGCTCGTGTAACGCCCTACGTGATACGCTACCCTGACGCCTGTACGCGTGGTCGTGAGATATTATAGTAGCCTATATAAAGTAGTTACCACGCACCTGTAGAAGGAGTTTTACCCCATTGCCCCTCTCGAATATAGAGACGTTGCAGATTGACCTGCTGTGCCACTACGTGTAAGACCACTCGGAACCCCACGGGTTTCACTTTTTTCAATCCTCGAACTCTGTATTCCATCCCCGGAACCACCCCAGCCGCTGTACTACATCCTCCACTTGCCACGTCACTACAAAAATGAGTAACCACGCACGAGTAACACCCTCCCCCCGATTAGAGCCTGCAGCTCCACCTGGACTACCACCTCGCCCATGGCTAGGACCACCCGAATTAGACCGGCCTACACAACCTACTGGAGACTCCTGGCCCCCCAACTACCCAACGAATAGCCAACCACCTGGATCAGCTAGCCCGTCTAGTACTGTTGGTGACCACCAACAACCCTTTATAACAGCAACAGACCAGACCAGGCAACCGATAAGCAATGAAATCCCTATTCCTATACCAACACCTAACCGATCCACTGCTGAGAGCATTTACACAGAAGGCGCTACAAGACACCAAGGCTATCGACGTGAGCAACATGAACACCCACCCGAGTCAGCACCATCACATATACCCACTAGTCAGACATCAAATGATGAATTTGATCCCCCCGATATTCGACTACACCCTATATGGGACACATATGAAATATTCGATATACGCCAACGACTATTTATCATAGACAAAGCCGAAATTGCTTTACAAAATTCGTATCTGGATGCAGGTATCGAAAACCCATCAGCTTGTACTGAGACCTATTACCGAGTTCTTGTTGGTATCATTAGGAAACTGGCATCCATTTACACCGAACTGAGGGAAACAAAGGCAAGCTCACAATCATCCACCCCAGTTGATCAAATCATGCACCAATTCAACAGGACTAGCCTAGGATTTTCAGATCCACGCGATACAGTGCCATCAACAATAGCACACGCTATAGACCTAGCCCATGACAACCTGAATGGCCCACAAAGGGACAATGAAAACGACAACAACTACCGCCGCCGTGTAGCCGCCCAAGAGCGTCATCGATGATATGCGCACCCTATGGGTATACCCCAAAGCACGCCACGTTGACCCCCACCAATGAACACACACCAACCCCCACCCGCAGCCAGCTCAACCTTTACTACTGAGACACTGGCACCTCAAACAGGAGGATCCATTACTCAAATCTACAATAGCTACGGTAACCCCGATATAACTAATGAACCCTTACCAGCGCCATCTTCCCCCAGTACTACTAGAGGACATGCACCGGCTTCAGTCCGCTTCAGTGAACCCCCACAAATTGCCAGTTCACCCATATTCCCCCGCCATCTCCTACCACCTGATCACCCGGAGTTTCCAAAACCAACATCCTCATTGCGGCGCAATCCTGGACCCCCGCCTATTGTGTTTTGGGACTCCAAACCTAAACCGTACCAATATATACCCCCCAGACAGCCGCAATATCGACCTGATATTACCCCGGCAGCGCCAATGCCCATACCAATACACCAACCTCAGCCTTGGACACCTCGAATTATACCATCAGCAAGGAGTAATCTGTTTCAAACCACGCCTGCAGATAAACCCATACCACGGACACAATACTCACTACCCCATACTCATGCGCCAGTAACTCCGTCCACACGGACCCCTCGAGCAATGTCACTAGTGAAGGACGCACCCATTGGTCGAGCACCTGGAGTAACCGAAGCTACACTAGCACATAGAGATTGTATGCATGATAGACTAAACGAAATAATTGATCGATATTTATCATATGCACCCAACCCAGCTGAAGCCAAGTCTGAATCGAGTAAAGGTGTCATTGACCGAAATATAAAATATAAGGGTACACCTCACTTTGTTGATTTAGAGAGATTCATAACGATGCTATGCATGAACTATAACCTACGAGGCCTGGGAGGACCTGGGCATGATCGTGACCAACGCCGATTATTTAACCTATTACCACACTTAGAAGGGGAAGCCAAAGACCTTATCATGCAACACGTCACAGGATCTATGAGCACTAAATACAACTGGAGCTTTAAAGAAACAACCCATGCACTATATGACCGATTTGTACAGCCTACAGCTACCTTTGAAGCACGTGAAAAACTTCGACAAACATGCTACAGCTCTAAACGAGGAGTACAATCCTACTATGACGAATTAATTGAGCACTCGAATAGCATGACAACCCCCCTAGATGGGTTATCGCTACTTGAACAATTCCTAGCTGGACTACCCACGGAGATGCGTCATGAACTAATAGTAAATGTTGGACTACAACCAGAACTACACTCACTGGAAGAATTCCGTGATTACGCAGCTGCTTATGAATCAAAGGTAGAACTACATACCGCTTATCAAACACGTTGGACATCTTCAAAACAGGATGAACAACCTCGGCAAACTTCAAATGAGAATAACCAAAAAGCTTACAATTGTATAAGGAAATCACCAACCTATAATAAACCCCAATCAGGACAACGATACAACCAGTCAAGACCGACTGTTGAGCGTGATAATAAACCTACACAAAAAATTCAACCACATATAAAACCAAATCAAACCCAAAATAAACCATGGTCGTCAAAACCCCAATTTGTAACAGGAACCCGACCAAGAGACCCTGTAAAGGGGAAAGGACCAACCGATGGATGCTACTTGTGTGGACAAAAGGGTCATTTTGCAAAGGAATGTCCTCGAAAGAATAACCGAGCTCACCTCCGAGCAGCTCACACTGACATAGGAAGCGAGGGAGAGGAAACCGACCCAGCCCACCAAAATGACCTAGAAGAAACACAATCAACCTACACTATGATTAATGAGAATGAACCTGAATATAACCATCAGGAGGAACCACATACCGAAGGCCTAAATGATGACCATACAGATATTGAAGTACCAGATAATGAATGGTATGAGGATGATGACACATCTGACATCGACTTCATGAGTGCCCTAACAGTACTACCATCACACATAACAAACGAAGATAATGAATCAGTAGAAGATCAACCAATAAAAGTAAAACACATAACCTTACCAAAAGCTAAGGAAAAAATTATGCGGCCACAACTGACACCCCAAGCAAAGCAATGCCTAGCATCACTAATTCAAGTCGGAGAAATTGAGGCATGGGCGTTGTGGGACTCAGGAAGTACCACCACAGGAATAACACCTGCATTCGCCCAAGTAGCAGGTATCCATGTCAACGAACTATTAGACCCTCACATCCTACAATTGGGAACAGTAGGTAGCCGATCAACGATTAAATATGGCGCCCACGTACCAATATCTCTTGGGAATACTAAAGTAACCACCTATGTGGATATAGCTAACTTTGATCGATACGATATGATCATAGGAACACCATTCATGCATGAAAATGGTGTAATCCTAGACTTTAATAACAACTCCATCATTATGAACGGAGAGAACATACCTGGACTATCAATTGCAGGAGAATCAGATGCACGCATACGCCGCCACCGACTAACCGAGAAAGTCAAACATTGACTATTAAAAGGAGTACCAGTGCAACCAACTAAAATTAATAACAAGTTACCAAAGGTAACTGTGGAGGAGGTAGACGACGAGGCCCAAAAAAACCAACAAGAACGATTACCTGTGACTAGTATACACATATTAACAACAAATAAGGAAAAGAAACCTTCATACGAACCTAAGACAACCATGGAACGGAGACCAAAGAACCAATGTATAGACAATACACTTTATTGCCAACCAACCAGCTCCAAAATACGAGTGGAGGACCTAATAACTGAACCCAATAAAGTAAATAGTCAAAAAGTCAAACACACACCAACAGAACAACGCACATTAACTGATATCCCCACCCGACAGAACAAATATGATCTATACTTTGACCCAAGGATGCCTGAGGAGTGGAATGCAATGGTGTTAGACACATACCAAGCAACGACACAAACACCAAAACTAACCTATAGACAACCACAACCGCATGAAATATCCAAACCTCAACTATTCACATCCTGCACCACCTCAATTAAGACCATCGAAATACAACGCACACATGTATTTCGGCTACCTGAACCACAAGATCCCTTCCAAGACATACGAAAAATACTGAAACCATGATCTGATACCATAAAAGTCAACCCACCACCAGATAAAGGTAAAAGAAAAACCGCTACCTTATCCAGTGAGGATATTCCCCAACTACGAGCAAAATGGATGTCAGACTATAGTGACATGATGAACAGAGTACCTAACCAATTACCACCAATAAGGGAAGTGAACCATGAGATTAACCTAATTGATGAACATAAAAAGTACCGGTATCACTTACCTCGATGCCCTAATGCAATGAAAGACCAATTTCGTGAAAAAATGAACCGATATGTCAATGCAGGATGGTGGATACCGAAACCTGTTAGTCAAGCAGCCCCCCTATTATGTGTAGCCAAAAAGGATGGCACCACTCTACAAACAGTACTGGATGCCCGACAAAGGAATGATAATACTGTAAAAGATGTCACCCCACTACCAGACCAAGAAACTATCAGAGAGGATGTTGCTCGAGCACGATATCGATCAAAAATTGACCTATCAGATGCTTATGAACAAGTACAAATAATTGAACGAGACATCAATAAAACAGCCTTCGCAACTATAACAGGGACCTATGTTAGTAACATAATGCAGCAAGGTGATTGTAACGCACCTGCCACATTCCAGAGACTGATGACACACATCTTTCGAGACGTCATTGGTCTATGTGTGCATGTATACTTAGACGATATATTTGTCTTCTCCGACACAATCGAAGACCATGAAAGGCACCTAAAAATAGTGTTTGACCGCCTACGACGGGAACACCTATACCTAAAAGCCTCAAAATGTGAATTATATGCAGACGAAGTGGACTGTCTGGGCCATGTGATTAACGACCGCGGTATCCACCCTGACCAAGATAAATTAGCTCGTATACGTGACTGGAAGGTCCCAACAACCTATAATGATGTTCAGAAGTTCGTAGGCCTTATCAATTATTTAGCAAACTTCCTACCAGACGTAACAGCATATACTGGCCCACTCATGGCCATCACCCAAAATGGGACTCCATTTCACTGGCGTCCCCTCCATCAGCGCTGTTTTGACATGATTAAACAAATATGCTGCAAAACCCCAATACTAAAACCAATAGACCCACGTACCTCAGAACCTATCTGGGTAATATGCGATGCATCCAAGACTGGTATTGGAGCCATGTATGGCCAAGGCCCATCTTGGGATAAGTGCCGACCTGCAGGATTAATGTCAAAGAAATTTTCAGCAGCACAGCAAAACTATGCTGTACACGAACTAGAGACTCTGGCCATCCTAGAAGCCCTGATGAAATGGGAGGACAAATTGATAGGGTACCCTATCCACGTCATCACCGATCACAAGGCGCTCGAATTCTTTAATACCCAAGCACACCTATCCCGTAGGCAGTATCGATGGAGTGAATATCTGAGTCGCTTCAATTTCGACATTACCTATATCAAAGGAGAACAAAACAAAATTGCTGACTGCTTGAGCAGATACTTCGAAAATGAAGATACCAATGACGCACCTAATATACACGACCTTGTAAATGCAGATCACCGACTTGATCCTGAAGGAGAGGATATACCCTCAGAACGAACAAATGAAGCTCGTGCCCAAATAACCCAAATAAACATGATTAATGACCGTCAATTACGACGGAGTACCCGACTACAGGAACAAAAAGATGAACGTGACCAGGAAGCTGCCCTCATGAAGGCTAATAAGCCCCAGAATACTCGAAAATCACCCCCAACAAACAATGCTGAGAATAGATGTATTATCAACTCAGAGAAATTTCAACCAACAGAAAAGGAACTAACCCTAGCTGAGGCCCTACTTGACCAGACCACTGTTGAAGCTCCAGCACCGATGCCTGACCCTATATTAACCACAATCCAACAAGGATACAAAACTGACACTCTGTTCCGATCCATTTTAGCAAGCCCAGACGACCATAAGAGGTCATTCACAATTAAAAATAACTTACTTTATAAGCCAAATGCACGAAACGATCTTGCCCTATGCATACCAGAAGACAGAAACATCATCACCAAAATAATAGAAACAGCACATACCATTGTTGGTCACTTTGGTGAAACCAAGACCAGTGACTATATTCGACGATGGTACTGGTGGCCAAAGATGGCTAAAGACATACGTGAATTCTGTAAAACATGCAGCATATGTCAAACAACAAAACCCAGTAATCAAAAACCGGCAGGAAAGCTGCACTCACTACCTGTACCCACCAAACCATGGGAATCAATCGGAATGGACTTTGTTGGCCCATTTCCGGAATCTAAAGGACATGATTACCTATGGGTCATCATATGTAGGATGACGAGTATGGTACACTTGGTGCCCATAAAAACAACAGACACCGCATCCAACCTATCATGGATATATATTAAAGAAATTGTCCGCCTCCACGGTTTACCTCAATCCATAGTCAGTGATCGTGACCCTAAGTTCACATCAAAATGGTGGAAAGACGTACATCGGATCCTTGGAACGAAACTCCTAATGTCAACATCATTCCACCCACAAACAGACGGACAGACTGAACGTGCAAATCGTAATGTCGGCCAAATCATCCGAGCAATTGTCCAGCATGACCAATGAGACTGGGCAAATAAACTACCCCTAGTTGAATTTGCAATTAATGCCAGCATATCTGAAACCACAAAGTATGCACCTTTCGAACTAAACATGGGATATATGCCGTCAATGATCAAAGAGATAAGGAAAGATAATGCATTACCCCGAGGAATAAAACAGTTCGCTGAAATGGCACTTCAACATCTGACTGAAGCACATGACGCCATAATTGAAGCACGGGTACACCAAACAGCGGCTGCCAACCGACGACGAAGCGAGGACCCCAACTTCTCTATTGGAGAACTTGCATACTTATCAACAAAGAATCTAAACCTACCAAAACACCGTGCCCGAAAGTTATGCCCTAAAATTCATCGGACCTTACAAAATTATTCAGTCCAACCCAGCCACGTCAAACTATACATTGGACTTACCAACTGCATTGAAAACACGGAGAATTCACCCCACGTTTCACGCCAGTCTCTTAAGACCTTACCACCCATCTAATGATGATCAATTCCCTAATAGAATGCAACCTGAGCCATATGATTTTGGTACTGATGAGGACCAAGAATGGTTTGTAGACGAAATTGTCGGACATCGATGGAAAGGAAAAAATGTGGAATTCGAGGTCTGTTGGAGCCTAGGGGACACAACCTGGGAACCCCTTAGCCACTGCAATGAATTAGCAGCGCTGGACCGCTATCTTGAACTACACGGAACTAAGAAGGTCAGTCAATTACCCACTAGAGAGCATACAAAAGCATGAAGATAAAAAGACGCTCACCACACAATACTACTACCTCGCTCCCCCCCTTACACTGACACACTGGCCAACGAGTGACTGAATAACCCATTATGTCAAATAATCGCTATACTGCCCTTGATCCTGACAACGTAGAGATGATTAATCGCAAGGAGGGGGAGGGGATTGAAGCACACCTGAAGAATGCAGGACTCACCCACGCACTCGAGCTATATAATCAGAAAGAGTTCCGTGGAACGATTAGTCATTTGCTCGACAAAATTGAAGCTCAGCTCAAAAGTCAGCACTCTGACCCTCAGGACCCGAGGCCACCGAAGCGACGACTCCGGACCAACTCACACTCTGACCGATTAAACGAACACCCATGGCTGATCAGCGAGAACGCTACCACTACCCCTGCACTACTCTCACGAATCGCAGATCAACATGACCTGGCCAATACCTACACCTACAAACGATGGCTCCACATAGAACCCACAATAGACGACCAGAACATCGTAGAGACACAGCCCAACCTCACACGAATGTTATCCCCCCATGTCTACTGCTCAGCAATAACTGGTATCATATACACAGGACGAACTGCCGCAGCTGCCCTGAACCACGAAGTCAGCACCAGCACCTCCTTTGTCCCAAACTGAGCACACCCCATCTATGCAGCCGCACCACTTGGCATACCCACCACTCCAAACGAAACATCCCACCTTATGGCCCTACTACGCAACCCCAACACACTAGGTTTCATCTGTGCTGAGGCATATATGCTTATCTATGAATTATACCTAATAACTACTCGATTACATGCAGCCCACCACACTGACGCAATGACCTGGCTCATTCAGTCATCGGAATTCGATCCCACTACCGACAAACCAACTCTAATGACCCGCGATGCCCCCATGCCAGGCCTCACGAAACAACGTTCGACAGTAATCCAACCCCTACCTGACCTTCGCATCTATCAACTACTCCAACTTGACCAATATGCCAGCCTACTCCTCGGACAGAGCCACCCAGGGACTCCAACCGCCATTCGTGGAGTAGTCATCGACCACACTCTTCGTGTCGATCGAAGATCCATCTTTGGTTTTAGTCTAGCGCGGATACTATGCCAGTCAGCACACAAGGACAGGAAGAACCTATTCATCCATACCTTTGCTCTAGTAGTCGCTCGACCTAATCACTACTCCACAGTGACTCAACCTCAGTCCACTACCTTCAAATCAGAACCTAAACTATCCATCAAACCCATCGATCTTGACATGAACCCCCCACCCTGCATCGACGAGCGCCTGATAGTTGCAGTACTCGCCCGAAACCGGATCCCTCCTAGCTGGATTGATCACGCCTATCCATTCGGCTACAGCTATCTTGACACCCAGTTCACTCACCCCCCAGCCGACATCACTCTCATCCAGGACATAGACGACCAACGGATTCGCCTAATAGATGAATATGGAGAACCTCCAGCCATACCCGAATGGGACGGCTGGTATACCCCCTGACCTGCCAATGTAGCACGAGTCATGATCTCGATTGACCAACTTATGTCGCGGACCCATGTTGACCCCCGGACCAACCCGGGATGGACCCTCGCCGGTGATACCACTACCCATCGACACCTCCGTCACCGTACCTATCCAATCCCCATACCGCCATCTGATACCATTACGGTCCTCCTCACCTCATCACTCCCCACTGACGATGGACGGACTACCCCCATTGAGGAACGACTCGACTACGGTGACCAAGACTATGACACTGACCTCGACATGAACCTGCGCGAAACTGATTCCACCCCTCACCGATCTCGGAGCTTATCCCTCTCGGCAATTGATACTACTTACCATTGAATAATCTACATCTACAGCCACGACTACCAATTAACTACCAACACCCGGAGTACACCTACCTCGATTAACAAGTAATCACCTATATTTTTCGTGTATGATTCTAACTCGTTGATACTGACAATTCAGTCTGAAGAGGGGGTATTGTAACGCCCTACATGATACGCTACCCTGACGCCTGTATGCGTGGTTGTGAGATATTATAGTAGCCTATATAAAGTAGTTACCACGCGCCTGTAGAAGGAGTTTTACCCCATTGCCCCTCTCGAATATAGAGACGTTGCAGATTGACCTGCTGTGCCACTACGTGTAAGACCACTCGGAACCCCACGGGTTTCAGCTCGAGACAGAACTTGGCGTGGCAAGGCTGGTAGTGGAGCTCGTCCATATGCATGGGAAGCCCATGCCTGTCGTTGTGCAGCATAGTGGTCATGGGATTGCGAGTATCCAGAGGTTTGACCAGGATATGGTATTCCAACTGGCATACAACCTCCAGATGTCCCAGAAAGCCCCTGAAGAAAAGATGGGTCCCTTATAATCGGTACTGGCTGTCCACTGGGCGATGTCTCAATTGGTAACGGTGTAACGCGACCTGCAGGCATATGAGCACCTTTAAATAACTTTAGCTACAAGATATATGATGCAGAAAATAACAATACCCTGTCTCTGGGACTCGTTAACATGTTGTCTAATTGCTGTGAGGTCAATTGACATCCCAGCTACAGACGGCATTGCTCCTGCACTGGCAGCCTTTGTCACTACTATAGAACAGAGATTAGATAAAGGTATTACCAATAAACCAGAAAGTACCTGATGCAGTGCGTTTCAATGTATCCGGGTTCCTTTGGTAGTGCTCATAGCACCTCTCACAGACGTATCGTCCTCCCACTGCTCGATTTGTATTAGCTACGTAGAGGCGGCGCTCACCAGGCTGTATGATAACTGCACAGCTGGATCGTTCACACGGAGTAGGGGCATTTGTGAAAACATCGGTTGAGAACTGTCGTTCAATAATACCCTCCTGAGATGACATGTGAACAAGCTAGAGAGTTGGAATATGAGTGGTGGGCATGTTCTGTTCATGCGGTGGCTTTTTAAAATTGGAGGTGAACTCTACATGGTACAGTACCCTACTATAAGTTTATTTACATTGATTTGGCCTCAATCAACAAACTTCTTCACCCACACTTGCCACATCAGCAGGGTCATGCCAAAAATACCTGGATCTAAGAATACCACTCCTGAGCTTCGATCTCTCATTTACCAAAAGGCCAAAGAGAATGTTCCAGTGCAGGAAATTGCCTCTTTTGTTGGAAGGACCCGTCAGACCATTTACCAGATTCTCAGGAATTACGATACCCGTGGCCATTTCAATGATGCACCTCAATCTGGTAGACCTCCCAAATTGGATAACAGGTCAATTCGTCATCTCAAGATCTCTCTTTCTGGAAACAGGCGCCAAACTCTCTCTGAACTCACCCAATCTGTCAATAATTCTCGGGACAGCCCAGTCCATGCCACCACTGTTTGGAGGGCCCTAAAGGATGGTTTGGGCATGCAAGGACACATTGCAGTCAAGAAACCATTTTTGAAGGCTGAACATAAGAAGGCACGGTTGCAGTGGGCAAAGGATCATTTGGGCTGGGGGGAAGAGGACTGGAGTCGGGTCATTTGGACAGATGAAGCCTCTGTGGAGATTGGAGAGCATTCTAGGGTGATCTGGGTGTGGAGGGGATCAGATGAGAAGTATGATGAACAATGTCTTGCCCCCACATTCAAGTCTGGAAGGCAGAGTATCATGATTTGGGGGTGTATAGCATATGGGAGGCTTGGTCCACTCATTAGAATCCCAAAGGATGCCAGAAAAGGGACTGATTATGTTAAATCAGTCCTCAATGGTCCCCTCTGGGATATCTATGAGGAGCTAAGTGAAGAGAGGGGGCAGGTAGCAGTCATGGAAGATGGAGCTCCAACCCATAGGTGCAAGGCTGCAAAAGAATGGCGCACCAACCAGAATGTGGTCACCTTACCCCATCCTGCACAGTCTCCAGACCTTAACCCAATTGAACATGTTTGGGCTGTGATGAAAAAGAGGATCAACCAAAGACCTGATCTCCCAAAAAATGTAGATCAGTTGTGGGAAGTCATTCAGGAGGAGTGGGCAAAGATTGACTTGGATATTGTAAACAACATAGTTGATAGCATGCCTACTAGGGTAGAGGTACTCCTGAAGGCCAAGGGAGGGTCTACCAAGTATTAGATTGCAGGTTTATAGAGTAGTTCTCATATAATAGCCAATTTTTTCGAAGCAATGTTTTTGTTTGTTTGGATGTAAATAAACTTATAGTAGGGTACTGTACATGGCACATGGTACTTCCCCTGTCACAAAGTCCTTGCATGTCAGCAACTTTTGATAAACAGTCCCGGGTGACTCAGTACAGCCGAGATTGAGACAATAGGCTGCTCTGGCGTGTTTTCAATTAAAGTTGGAACTGAATTTTACATGGTACATGATGCATGGCACTTCGCCCGCTGCAAAGTTCTTACATGTCAGCAATTTTTGATAAATTGCCTCGGATAACTCAGTACAGCTGAGATTGAGACAACAGGTTGCTCCGGTGTATTCGAAATTCCTGCTAAATACCCCAGATGACTCATTGTGATTAGTGCACTCGGATTTGACTTACCTTTAGATGAGTCAAACATAATTACCTCGTTCACTCCTAGACTTCAAAAAAACAACAACCATGCGGCAGAAACACTGTGCTGCAGTTGAAAAAATTGGCTCAATGAGTAAGAAATATTTAGTATATCTGCTCGAGATAAGAATCACAATTCAAGCAATAAGAACATGAGGCAAGCACATGTTTTATTGCCCTCTGAAGATATTGAGCACTCGGCCGAGAATTCACTATCCTCTATGCCACTTGTTGAATACCATATTCACAAATTACATCTTCTGTGCAGAGTAAATGCTTGAGGCAGCCCAACGCGTTTGAGGTTTCAGCATAAGGGTTGGAATATATAATCTACAACTCTTGCAGTCGGTTCTGGGACACCCAACCTGTATTGTCCTGTCTCCTTCAGCTATCTCCCACTTGCATACACTACATATGCCTCAATCAAATCAGTTTAAGCCACTGCGTTTGTGCCTTTATTTGACTCTGAGTCATTTTACTCACCCAACGTTTAGCACCAATTGATGAAATTGCACCGCATATCTTCAGGTATTGGAAAATGCGCAAATCAGACAAGGATATTGTTGAAAGACTGCGGGAGGACCATATAGATTTGAATGTATATGGGATTGGGTACATGTGAGCTTGATTTGGGTTTTTTATGTTTGGGCTGAGGAATTGTTGGTAGACTCACCTCGTTCCGCAAGGTCTGGGAAAAGCTCGGCCTCTTTGGAACACGAAAGCAAGGCCACAATGTTGAATCAATTCACGATAGCATGGTTGAGCTTCGGGTGCGATTTCCGAAGGCTGGGGCAAGGGAGATGGTGAATCTCCTGTTCCATGAAAAGGGGATGTCAGTCTCACGGTAGGTGGTTGATATTCGAACAATGTACTTTGCTGATCAGAAAGTTAGTGCCCTGGTAGTTGTTTGGTTTCGTATCAATGAGCCTGAGCTTGTCCAGGAGCGGAAAGCAGGACAACTCAAGAGACGGCGTTTCTGGGCAGCTGGTGTGAATGATATGCTATGTGTTGACCAGCATGATAAGTGGAAGAGATTTGGGCTCGGTCTTCACACAGGAATTGATCCATTCTCGGGACGCATCCACTGGCTTAAAGTTTGGTGGACAAATAGTAACCCAAAATTAATATTATCTTACTACATCGACTTCATTCGAGACTCTCAATGTGAGTAAATCTATTATTGCTTCATCATACATTGACAAATTATCTGGCGCCCCTAGATATTCCACTTATCACTCAAAGCGATCTCGGATCAGAGAACTATGGCATTGCAAATGCCCAAACAACGCTTCGACAACTACATGATCCCAGCTTGGCTGGAACTATCCAGCATCGTTGGATGTGAAGTAAAAAGAATGTCAAGCCTGAAATCACTTGGTCTCAGCTGCAGCGGCGCTTTACTCCCGGATTCAAAGATATACTTGAGCGTGGAGTAATTCAGGGCTGGTATGATTGTACCCGGCCTCTTGACATGTAAGTTCTCCCCTGTCCGAAATCACACATCTGCCAAAGCTTATTATATTTCCAGCCTTGTATTCCGATGGCTTTTTATTCCGTGGCTGCAAGTAGAGCTGAATAATCATGCCAATCGCGTCAACTATTGCTCAAGACATGCAGACCGAAACAAGATCTTACCTCATGGAGTACCAGATGATGTTCACCACTCACCACATCACTTTGGATGCCTTGACTTCAAGGTAAGTGCTTCTAACTGTGTACAGAGCTCATAAAATAATAACTGGTTAATGTAGGTGTCTGTTAACCTTGAAGCTGTGGATCAAATAGAGGCTATCTATGCTCCAAGATCAAACCCAGTGTTTGAGCTCGTCCCTCCTCTATTTGCTGAACATGCAAAGATCCTGTATGATAATATAGGGAGCCCCCAGGTCACCTCCGATAATATCTGGAATATCTACTATGAACTCTGGCGACAATTTGAAGACCTTGAAAATGCAGCTGACTTCCTAGAGGAATGTCAGACCTATATTGGACTAACTGCTGATGATGACGACAATATACAACCTCCAGGGGGAGTAGAGTTGAGTGGGGGAATTGAGAATGCTAATGCCGAAGGTCATTACTATATGGGAGGTGTTAATGGTGGCCGTGGTCTAGGTCAGTCTATGATTCTCCCTCAACAAAAACTAAGCATAATATTCTACAGATGAAGAAAATATCAGACAGCTAGATGATATGGAGGAGGCAGATACTGAGTTTGAGGTAATTGAAGCCACATTCTCAGACGAGGAGCCACTTGATGAAGAGAACTGGGATGAGTGGTGATTTGCAGACTCACTATGTCGTCTACAGTACACGCTCTCGTAAATGTACATATGCGGTTTGAATAAAGATTGTATCTAATTCATTATGACGATGTCCGTGACGTTCCGACAGACGCTGAGGCACCGGCAACGGAATGACCATCAACGGCCATCAATGTTTGGACGGGCGTTCGAAGCTTGGTGCTCTTGCTTTCCATACTATTGGTGTGAATCAACGCTCGGGTCTAGATCTTGTCATGTTCGGTACCGCTTGACACGTTGCGGGCACAAAAGATGCCTGCGACATCTCAAGAGGTTGAACAGTTGGTTGAGGAGACGAGAAAGAAGGGCGCGGAGGAGGGGCAGGTAAGGGGAATATGTTGCATTGGCGGAGAGGGTTTAGAGGAGGGGTGCAATGATGAAGCAGAACGAGAGAGGGTCGAATGCGACTTTGAGAATGGTTAAGAGACGAAGCACTCACAACGTCTTTGAGCAATTCCGTGTGAGAGACCGAGGAGGGCACTCAATGAGCGCGCATGCCTGCCCTTCTTCGACTCTGCAGTTTTAGTCCAATAAAAACTTGGGCTTGAACGCCTGCTGTGTGATTTGCTGCGGAGGGATAAGAGACATATCTTATAGCCAGGACACGGGGCGATACACCTAGTAGATTGTCTTGAGCGGCGAGCCAGGCATCGTTTTTCAATGTCTCAAGCAACGTGTGAAAGTTCTCCCAGAGAAACTTGAGCCACAGTACGAATGCGCATTCAGTGCAGTCCTAGCCCTGGTCTGCACTAAGCGCTCCCAGCAGAATACTCTCCGGAGTCTTGCCAGCTTTGAGGTCGTGGACGAAGAGCCGTAAAGAGTCAATGGCACCGCCACCAAACTCAGCCGGAAGACGCCAGTGTAGCTAAACACCCACAAACTCAAGCTCAAAGCACTCAAAGACTTAGTATTCTATATTCAGTGCTCAAGATTCATCGTCAAATTCACAAAACTAGGCATTCTGGATGGTACTCACTCCACTCTAAGTCGCCCACATACCGATCTCCAACGATCCGGACGCATTTATCGTAACATCCGTAGGCATTCCGCTGTCAAATGGCACAAGGAAGGAAACTATGTCTCCTAGAGGCGCTCAACATTTCCTGACCAAGAGAAAGATTGAGCTGGGGAGTTCAATTGCCTGGAGATCAAACGCAGAAGGGCTCGACGTGTGGTTGATTTACCTTGTGAGATTAGGTATTCCAATCCCCAAGCATTTAAAGATGGCAAGGAAGATTCCAAGCATGGACGCTATATGGGGAAGCGAGGGATTGAGACTGCAGAACTGCCAGTGAAGGTAAATTCGAGTATAGAGATAGCGTATGCGTGTGTGTGTACACGGGGGCACGAGCTCCTTTTAGAGTGCTGCGAAAAGCAGGAGGGCGGGGGCGATCGTTCCCCTATAGCCCACACTGGTATTCAGAGTCCTAGTACGTGATACAAACGTACTCTGAAAAGGTGCAAGTCAAGATCCTTCCACACCAGCGAGAAAAAACAATACTCACCATCATCAGCCGTGCCCATATTGTTTTTTCCCTCTCTACCCACAATATGAAGGCGGTTAGACAGGGCAGCCATGGGCACTGGGTCGGTACGATGCCCAGGGGAAGAAGGAAATATGGGGGCTAGCAACCATCGCAAGGCCCAGGAAGTAACAGGTAGAGGACGAGAGGGGTGAACATGGCAGACGATACTGCATACTTGTGTTGACGCGTTGACGTTTAGCTCCGTTGATTGAGTAATGCACAAGAGCGTCCCCAGACATCACCTTACTTTACCACACCTTCCTGTCACCTGTGTGTCCCATCCATTAGGCATACATAAGAGAGTTGTGACCCATGATCTCGCTCGGCAATGATACATCAATTTGTAGTATAGTACGCATACACATTTTCGCACTGTAAATTTCGCAGTATAGCAAAAGGAAAGACGAAAGGAGAAGCACAGAAAATGAACAAGTGGGCCTCCTCAACTTCACGTTCATTAATGTACCGCGCTCGGAGCTGTTAATACGGTGGTAATGGGGGCAAATCAGATAATATAAAAAGTAGGGTAGGGGGGATTACTTAGGGTGTCGGCGGCGCTTCTCTGTATGCCCGAACCTCTTCAAGCAAATCCAAATCTATTGCTTCACGACGTGGTGCCCGGGATTGTCGATGAAGATAAAGAGCTCGAGAGAGATATTTTTCGGCACTGGCTAACTTCATCTGCTGCAAATAGACCTGTCCCAGGCCCTGGAGAGCATTTGCCTCGCCAAGCACAGAACGTGCCCGCTGGTAAAGTTCCATGGCTTTAGTGAAACATTCCTCAGCTTTATCCAGCTGATCCCGCTGCAAGTACACTTCCCCCAGATCCTGAACATCGTTTGCTTCACCAAGCACAGAGTGTGCCTGCCGGTGAAGCCCCATAGCTTTGATGAAACACCCCTCAGCTTCGTCCAGCTTTTTCCGCTGTAGCTGCACTTGTCCAAGTTTCCAGACATTGTTGGCCTCACCAATCACGTCGTGTGCCTGCTGGTAAAGTTTGATAGCTTTGGTGAAACCCGCCTCAGCTTCGTCCAGCTTGTCCCGCCGCAGGTACACTTCGCCGAGATCCTGGACATTGTTTGCCTCACCAAGCACAGAGTGTGCCTGCCGGTGAAGCTCAATCGCTTTGGCGAAACATGCCTCAGCTTCGTCCAACTCACCCCGCCGCAAGTGCACTTGTCCCAGTTTCTGGACATCGGTTGCCTCGCCAAGCACAGAATGTGCCCGCTGGTGAAGCCCCACGGCTTTGGTGAAACATTCCTCGGCATCATCTAGCTTGTCCCGTCGCAGGTGCACTCCTCCCAGTTTCTGGACATCGTTTGCCTCACCGATCACATCGTGTGCCTGCCGGTGAAGTTCCATGGCTTTGGTGAAACATGCCTCAGCCTTGTCCAACTTATCCCGCCGCAGATGCACTTCTCCCAGATCCTGGACATCGTTTGCCTCACCAAGCACAGAGTGTGCCCGCCGGTGAAGCCCCATGGCCTTGGTGAAACACACCTCGGCTTCATCTAGCTTATCCCGCCGCAAGTGCACTTGTCCCAATTTCCAGACGTCGTTCGCCTCGCCAATCACATCCTGTGCCTGCTGGAAAAGCTTAATGGCCTTGGTGAAACATGCCTCAGCTTCATCTAGCTTGTCCCGCCGCAGGTGTACTTCTCCTAATTTTTGGACATCGGTTGCCTCGCCTAGCACAGAATGTGCCTGTTGGTGAAGCCCCATGGCTTTGGTGAAACATTCCTCGGCATCATCTAGCTTGTCCCGTCGCAGATACACTCCTCCCAGTTTTCGGACATCGTTTGCCTCACCAAGCACATCCTGTGCCTGCTGATGAAGCTCCATGGCTTCGATAAAACACCCCTCAGCTTCATCCAACTTGTCCTGTCGCAGGAACACTTCTCCCAGGTCCTGGACATTGTTCGCCTCGCCAACCACATCTTGTGCCTGCTGGTGAAGCTCTATGGCCTTTGTGAAACACTCCTTGGCTTCATCCAGCTTGTACTGTCGCCGGAACACTTCTCCCAGGACCTGAATATTGTCGGCCTCGCCACGTACATCATCTATCATTCCATGAAAATCGATCGCTTCCTTCAGAGATGACTCGGCATCATTGAGCTTATCCTGGTACAAGTACACGCGTGACAGAGCTGAGATACACCGTGCGTAGAGGCTTGGTATGCCAGTCGCTTTCTGTTTCGCCAAGTTGATAACTTCCAATGTCGGATTGCCAACGTAGATAGACCAGCGGGTATAATGGACGGAAGCATTTACCACCATGTCATCCACCTGGTTTTTGTTCAATGCCTTCATCAAGACTGGGGGTATATTAGGAAGTTCGGGTGGGATGATGTTGTGGCTCGCAGGAGCTGCGTAGTTGTAAAATCGAACCATAAGCTCGCCATAGAAGGTAGCTAGACAGTCGTCCAGCGGAGATTCTATTCGTAGCCCCATGCCAAACTCCCGGATTGGCACAAGCATTCGGTATCTCGCCTTTCCCTGCAATCCCTCCACGTACACAAGTGAGACGCGCTGCAATGTTCCTAAGATTTCTAGGAGCTTTGGGTGTCCAGGTAGGTGTGACCGCAGCCCTTCGATGGCCTCCTGTCGACATGGAAACCCATTCGGAAGGTTCGACAGCATAGCGAAAACGCGAATTGCATTGGGGTCTGCCTGCATACGTGGACTGTACACTGAGAGGTGAATGGATGTGTCGAGATTGGATAAGCGATGCTTGCGACCGGTTCCTATGGCCTTTGTCTGTGTCTCGCCCCATCGAGCCCACAATAATTCGGGCGTCTCGCCATCCTCTCGTAATTGAGCAGCAATGAGTTTAATGGCGAGGGGAATGCCATCGGCAACTTGAAGCAGCTGGTTAGTAAACTCATCTGCTGGCGTGTGTGACTCCTCAATTATCAGTTTTGAGTCGACATCACTCAGTCCCTTCAGAGGAGGGAGCAACGGCTCTGACCATGAAACTCCGCTTGGGCGCTGCGTGCCCCGAATCGTCATAATGATGGCCAGGTGCGGTAGGTTATCAAGGTGGGATAAGAACTCTTCTATGTCGTACCGGATTCCCTCTTCCTCCCAGACTGTTTCAAAGTTGTCTAGACAAAGAATGCTGCTTCCGCGAAACGAGGAAAGGATGGTCTTGGGTAAATGTCCATCGTGCTCAGGATCGGGGATGCATAGCGAATGTGCAATTCCCAAAATCAAATCACGATATGATGCGATCGCTTCGCAAGAGACAAAGTACTGTGAAGGATATCGCTCGATCACCGTATTATTATGGATGACGGTGAGAGCGAGTGTTGTCTTCCCCATCCCACCTGCTCCCAGGATCGCGACGCGCGGTGGTATCTGGGTGAGTAGTGTTTCAATAATCTTGGTCTCTTCGTGATCTCTTCCTATCATCCGACCCGGACGTGGGGTGGGCTTATAAAAGATGCTGGATAGAGAAACGCTGTTGAGGGCTCTGGCTAAAGACAAAATGGTGTGATTTCACCTAGCAGGGGCTAGCGGCGCATGAGTATGTTGCAGTGGATCTATCAACTTGAGAAGCAGCTCAGTCTATGAAGATAGAATGAGCGCAAGCGATCAAAATCCGGAGTGTACATACCATGAGGTTGGTGTTGAAGTCATCTATAAGTCGGTTATACTTGGCTATCGTCTCAATCCTCGAGTTTCTATTCACAAATCGATCGAATTTGGCCCATGCGCCCCTTGGAGTTGCTTTCTTGAGCGTGTTAAGGATTTTTTCAAGGAGGCTAAGCTGCAGGTGAGCTCAGTAGATCGATAAACTAAAGATACCATATGTTGAAGCACCGGTTGAAATCATCCAATGTCTCCTTCGTGTCCTTCAGTCGGTCCTTGTTGGGCGATGCGGCAGCTTTGCGCAAACCGTCGAGGATAACCTTTGACTTGCGCACTATCTTATCAATCAATTCCTGGCACCGGTCCTTTTCAGTTTGAATTTCCTAGGATGTACTCAGATCGACATTCAATTGTAAGCTCGGTTCTACATACATTTCTGATTGTGATAATGTGTAGTAAAACTCCTGCAAAGACTTTTACGTATGGGACATCCTTGAACAGTTCGCCGACTTCTCTTGCAACTTTGAGTGCGGTTTCGGCTGAGCTGGTGGTCGTGGAGATGATGTATTCGGAGCTTGTTGGTGGATTAACAGCAGACGGGAGTGTGGCTTGGAGCCCAGGAGTAGGGGATAAATCACGAGTGGACATAGTCGTTGCTGAGGCTTATGGAGTACTGTGTGAAGCTGATGGCTCCACTAACTGGGCGCATCGAGTGCTTGTATGCTGTGTTGATGGCTTCACAGCGTTCCCATCTGCTATTTTAGACTTATTCTTTCTGATCCAAGGGCGGGCCACCGTGACTTTTCTGTGGCCGGGGGATCTACATGTAACACTACTGCAGTATCTAATGTGTTTATAATAGGCGCTAGATTTGAACGAGGAGACCGATTATATAGGTAGGCAAAGATGCAGTAATGACGGCGCCATGGCTGTATACCGTACTTCATCTGGATTCTCCATCACGAATATAAGCCGGTGCAACTCATACGTCGGCGCCCAGGCGATCGACGTTTGAAAATTGAACGTTTGAACCCTTATCCAGTGATTACATGCTATCCGTTGGGCTCTCCCAAGAAAAGTTGCGTAGGCAACTCCTCCCCTGTGACTCAGAACGATTACTCGAATTCTCGCTTACCCAAATCAGCATTGTCGGGGTCTTTGTAGAAGGATTTATAGTGGAACAGTAGGCTGGCGCCCTCAGCCATTTCCTGTGATAGAGTGAAGTCGCGAAAGGGCACTATAGATGTTCTTTGACTCTTGTGAGCGTCTGGCTACTTCAGGAAGATGAGGCAGGTGGCGGTAGCTACGAGCACGATCCTGTAGTATCGAAGCAAGGCAGAAATACACATACGAGAGAAACGGTTGGAACTGCGAGCGTGGGAGCAGAAGGTGAAAGTGTCGGAAGGGCTTTCCTGCCTGCGCAGGGCATCCACTCTGGGGCGAGAACGGTACAAGGGAGGGTGAAGAGTCCAGCAGGACTGTATCCCAGCCACGACGAGCCAACGTGGTGTGGAGAAGGGAGGAGGTCATGACCGCCTCACTCTGCTCCATCGTCCTACTCAGTTGTAGACCTGTCCTTGGGGTATCTCGCCAGGCATTGGGGCCAGAGTAATACCATACCACTTGTCCTTCCCTTTCATTTGCTGTGTTTATTTCAGTGGTACATCATGGTCACTTACACTCAACCAGTGGGTTGGAGCGAGATTACATGTCATGAGCAGAATTAATAGTAGTCAGGTAAAAAGGCACGCGACTCGGAGTGGACGTACTCCATCGAATGGGTGATTGTAACCAAGCATGATCGTGTGCTATTCCCTAGGAAAAACATTCCGGAGGTAGGCCGATGAAACGAAGGGTGGTCACGGTGCAAGGAGACGAAGCTGAACTTGATACCGTAACTAGGCTGAGGGTAGGTTAAGCCTCATAAGATCCAAAGCATCTGTATAACTCACAAGGGGAAACTTCGCTGGTACCAAAGGCCACCCAGATTTCTGCAGGAGAGCAAGATCTGTGTCACAGCTTGGGGAGAGTCTGGCTAGTCCTTCATTATGGCTTCCCTGTGCAATATTTTGTTTGTTAATAAGGACGCATCCCAAGATCAATATAAGCCTAACCAGAAAATATAACCAGTTGACGAATTTCGAGAAAATTGATGGTAACACGGGGACCAGGTGACAGAAGTGGAATAGACAGAGCTCAGCTATCACACTAGCGGTGGCTTCATCCCTGTCACGGATGCACGAATCCCAAACAAACCTCTTCACCGAGGAGTCCAACGACCTAGTAAGCCAATCGTCTCGTTTCCCAGGGTCAAATGTGCTCCATTTTATCTCTAGGGATGAATTACAGCACAGGCCCCTGTCTGCGGAAAGTTGAAAACTAGGGTCGTTCCGTAGATGCGGACATGGCTCACCGCCCAATGAGAATATACAATGAGGCTCGTTCAATCGATCATGCCACCGGAGCAACAAGGCCGTAACTTCGTTGCGGACATTCTCCATGTTCAGTGCATACTGCCCGGAACGACTTGGGTCCTTGAGAAAATCACCAAATGAAGCATGGTAAAACTGTAAATGGTGATGGAGGGCTTCAGTGGGTGGGGGAATGTACATAACGGAATGCAATTTTCGAAGAGAGCTGTAGAATGTGCTCTGGCCCAAGCAATAGAAGTTCGAGAGTGTCTGCGCCGGCAATGATGGGGAGTTAAGGAGGCAGAAGCCCAGAATGCGCATTGTGGTTGGAAGCGCGTGGACAGGAATATCAGAAAGGATTCGTCGATAAAGAAGGTCCAAGGCGTGTAGAGGATTGACCGCTCCAAGCATCTGCGATCCGCCAACAAATCTCAAGCAAACTTCCAGCTGTGCAGGCGGGTCACCGTGGTCCTCATCACCAACGAATTTGAGAACGGTCGAGGCAAAAATGAAAAGTCCGGATGCTGCAGCAGCCAAATAAAGCAACTTGGTTTCTGGGGGCCACGGCTCATCCTCCCTGACATCGATGATATCCCAGTATCGCCTGCGAATATCGTTGAAACCGTCTCGAAGAACGCGACGGACATCCTCCTGGGCTCCGGGGTCATTAACAAACAATTCCTCGCGCCTGCATTCAATTTCGAAATCTACCCTCCGAAGTAAGCGTTTCAGGTGCCACTCGGGCCGACTGCAGATCATCCAAAGCAGAGGAAATGAGTCCATGAGACGGACATGTTCGCTGATAAGCTCGATGAATTCACATTGATCCTCCTCTCCCTCGCACTCGTCTAGTCCATCCAAGATGATTAGCAACGGCTGGTCGACACTAATGAACCCGCGAGCCTTCAAACCCACAAAAGGCTCTATAAGGAGCTTCTTGAACTGGGAGCGCAGGTTCTTCTCGAGAATGGTAGGGTCGTCTGCAAGTAGCTGTGTGATCAGGCGTTTATACTCGGGGAAATTGACGGCAAGTTGATGTGCGAGAGTGGGAATGACACGGAGAGGGTCGTTACGGTCGTTCAGCCTGGAGAAGAAGAACGCGGCACCAAGTCGACCAATGCTTCTGCTGTCCTCAGCAATGGTCTGTGCGACTGCAGACTTGCCAACACCAGCGGGGCCCAAGAGCCAAAGCATACGCCAGTGCCGCTGGGGGCTGGTAAGCCATGTCATAATTTTTCCCCTAAGTTCCTTGCGAGTATCGGGATGGCATGTAGGCGGAGGGTGCCGAGCAGAGGAGTCAACCTCTGCACCAGATATCCTGTGGAGTTCAAGAAGTCGAATTGCTATTGATGTATTGGTACCCTTGGGCATTGTGGGTCATCGTCCACGTACCTTGCCTCCCGGACTCAATCAGGTACTCAGTCATAACAGGATTGTTGATTACGAAGTGGTGAGCGCCCACAAAAAAACTGGTACCTTGGCTTTGGGGTTGCTTTTCTAAAGAATAAAGCTGATAACCTAAGTGACACTAGAGTTCAACTCGATGCGTACCGGACGTTTGCCCAGGGACTTGATTTCCTACATCAGCGGTGTTAGGTTGCAGGGCGGATGTAGGATTCGGTACAAAAGATGCAGCTTGTGCTTCGTCGATGGGACGAGTCGAAATTTGGAAAGTTGGAAGATCCAGTAGCATGACGACGAGAGAGGGGTGGATTGGGCCAGGCGCTATTTTGCAGAGCGGCGTCTAGTTAATCGTGGGATATTTTGCCTAAATCAGCGTTCGGTGTAGCTCACCACTCTGGCAACCGAATCATGGGCATTTGCTTGAGTAAACACCTCAGAAGCCACTGCCCATATCATTGTGCACAAGACTCCCCTGCTATTCGTTTTTGATGCCGTTGATGTGAGATGAGCCATCGAAGCGCCAAAGCCTAGAGAACATACAATAGACAAAACTTGTAAGCTGTAATAGTTCGATGTTAGCTACGTATTCACTGGGTGTGAGCTCGTAATCTAGCATGCTGGCCCGATGGTGGATGAGGAGCTGGTCAATCGAAGCTGTCGTCCAGGTACACCTCAATATTCAGTTAAATACCGAGGGTTTCGAGAACTGCAATTATATCTCATCACCTAATGGTATAAGTATTGACCATCATTAGGAGTTCAAGTTGGTATAAAAAGCTGAAAATACACACCATACCACGCTGAGTCAATCCAGGCCAGAACTGCCCGATACTGGTTCGTTTATGGCATGGATAGGGATTGCGTTTGTACGTAATCTTGTCTTGTTTATAGCTCCTCACGATAAAGGTTATGTTGCTAGAGGGCAGCGAGATTATTTCACCATGCCAATTACACGCAAAATAACCTTATCTGGATCTCTGCGTCAAAAATCCACGGGGGCTCTATGTTTGCATGTAGATGCCACGGAATGTCATCTAGAACAGCTGGAAAATAGACGCTATGATAAATCTATCTACGAAGCCTCTCGGACACTGGTTTTGACTCGCTACGAGGAAGAGTGTAACTTGTTATCGATTTAGCCTGAAATAAAGCAAGCGCCATATGTTGTTCCCTAGGTGCCGCAAACAGATATAACATTCTATCTTGCCTTCCGGCGCTCTTCCCGCATATCCAAATCGAAGACAAATACCCCAGAGGCAAAGACCAAAACTCAGGCTGGCACTCTCGTGCGGGATGAAGCTCCAAGAGCACGGAGTGCAGGCAGGGGACCAAAGCTATCGCGGATGATTTAGCAAAGGAGCTCATAGAGTTAATATAACCACCGGGTAATGTGCAAAGGACATTTTCCCCGCACACACATAGTTCGAGATTCTGTATTCAATAAGCCCAGATCATGATATGGAATCAGGCGATCCCCGAGAAACGCGAGCTGGTAACATAACTCATTCTTTCCTTTTTCGCATGCTTGCGACATATAATCTCCATCCTGGCTTCCAATTCCTCCTATGCTAACTCTCTTCTACCTTTACCTTCCTTTAACTCCCATTCCATATTTAGGAAAAGGGCTCCCAGTGGAGAGACCGCAGTAGACAGACAAAGTGGTGAAGATACGCCGAAAGATTTGTGGTGAAGGATAGCCACACAAGAAAAAGATAGGCTACTCCTTTCCAGACAATAAGCGTAAATCTCTCCAAGTGTTTGAGTTTACTCCAAAAACATCTTTAAACCAGGGGAGAGAGGCACTCGCCACTATCTTTCGTTTTCACTTCCACATATCACCCCCTTGCAATATATTGTTTGATACCCAAGGCCCGGGTACCCATTCCTAAAAACTTCAAAGCACTGGTGAGAAAAATAGCGGAGAGAAGTCTCACATAGCAGACTATGTGTTGGTGGTGAAGGGAGCTTGAGAAGGAGAAATTGTTCGTTGAGCTTGAAATATCCACACTCACCACCCGCCCTCTGGGACCATCCTCTACTCGTTAGACTCGGACCAAGAGAGCCACAACTTGCTGGCCAACGCACAGGCATACTTCAACCATGAACCGAGGTTTCGTCGAATAGTAGATAAGTATTGCAAAGTCCTATAGGGTCTAGGAGTCATACGTCGGTTCGTCGAGTGTCCATTGATCGTCGAGCATATAAGCCTCGCCTACGATTTCACCCATCAAACGCAATAATTGTCTTACATATCAAAATACATGTTTTATCATTTCTACTCGAGAGAGACAGTACTCTTTGATTGAAGAAGTAGCTAGTCGAAGGGAGTCAAGCTGGAAGTAGTAAAAATATGAACAAGTGGGGTTCCAGCAATGACCTTGTCCACGAACGTCGGCGCAATCTAAGTGTCACGATGCTGATCTGTCCTAACAAGAAAAAAAGTGGAGCAAGAAAACGTAGGCGACTGAACCTTCGACCTCAAACGACTTTAATCACAGGAAAAAAAAAACGTCAGTCATACACCAAAAAGTAAAACAAAATTCCTTACCCAACTACGGACCAAATTTTGTGTCTTGTACTACTCCCAGCTTACTTCCCCGTGTTTATCTACCAGCTCCAACTGAAACCCATCCTGGACCATCTCGTTAAGCACCTCCGCTACGTCAGGAACCAAATCAATATCGAGTGAATCAAAGTCGAGAGTAAAGGTGGAACCAGGTCCAGTAAATCTCGTTTTGCAAACCTCTAATATCCGAGTAGAGACTTCGTCGTTATTACCAAGGTCCGTGAGTGCACGCGTGGACTTTATTATGAGGTGTTTGAGGAAGGGAAGATATTTCATTACAGGGCCGTCATTCGTGCCAAGAGAGAGGATGGAGAGAATGGTGGCCACGCTGCCCCCGTCGCAAGAAGTCAGACACAATTCCTGCATGGAAGGGCATTGACGAAAAATATATTCAACCAGCGGATATGTCAAATGGGAAAAGCTTTCAAGATGAAGGACAAGTAAGGCGTCACCCAGGCTGCGAAACAGCGCCAAATGCTATCCTGGATCTCTAGGTTGCACATTTTGCTCTGCAAGGTGAGTCTGCGGAGTGTTGGAAGTCGTACGTGCCGGAACGCAGCAAGAGACCAATCCCTCTCGTTAAACGACCAGTACAAGCGCTGTAGATTACAGAAGGCAGTGCATGGGTTGAAGTCGGCTGGTGGTGTATGAACCATGGCAAATTGAGGGCATGTTGATCGGAATTTGATGAGGCTGGAACATTGAGTGAACATCTTGGCGCAAACATCGATGGGAGTACCAATGAGCTCAAGCTTGGTAAGTGATTTCCAAACGATCTGCTGGAACAATCTGTGGGGGGGATCACGAGGCATTCCCACAGAAAGTTGCCACAGGAGAGAGGTGTAGTGGTTTAAGTGAGAGTCTAAGAATGGCTCTTCGATCGAGACGTGTTCGAGTCGAGGAAATTCTCTTGAGATTCTGTGCACCAAACTCATTGGTACTCGGGTCACCTTGAGGGTTTGGATTTTGCGGGAATACTTGGGATCGAAAAGTACCGGCTCTAACGAATCTAGCTTCTTCGCCTTGGATTTCGAGACAAATTCAAAGCTGAAAGGAAGGTCCCTGGAATACCGCAAGTGAAGGTCAAGGATCCTGGCTATGCCGTCCGTAGTTCCTTCGCCCTCAATATAGAAACCAACATGGTCCCATAGTTGAGGAGTCAACCATGTAACTTGACGCCAGTGTGACGAGACGTGGCTGAGGGTAAAGGCCCAGGTACCATTTTTGATAGAGTCCCAGTCAGAGTCGAGGGAGTGTTTGAAGATGAGTGCGAGCATCTCTGATGGAAGCGATCGAGTCGACGCCTGTAGATCATTTAGCCTCCCCAACAGTACAAGACGTTCGAGTTGGAGGTGATGAGCTTGCTCGTCGATCCGCGCGATACGGTTTTGAACGAGGTCGATTTCATCTTGAGCCTTGTGCGCAGATAACATGTCCAAGTCAATGCCCAAGACTCGGAAATTTGATGGCCTTTATCAACGCGGAACATTGTTCCCACGGCATGCATCGCTTGATCAGCACCGTCCGCTTCGCCGGATAGCTTAACAATTGAAAAGGGCGTCGTGGAAGTGATAAACGCTTATGCAGTTTATTCCAATAGATTTCTCAAATGACAGCCGTTTGGATAGGATGCACACAGTCAACGACAGAGGGGTGGTTTATTAATGGAGATTTTCCTGATGCCCGACCTATACTTCGTGATCGGCCGGACCTGGTCGTCTTCATCGCCATCACGTTCATCCTCCCTTCACAATGTTTAAACTAGACGAAAAAAAAAACAAACAAGACAAACTCCCTACATCCTCCTGTAACCAACCCAAAAGTCGTGTTTCACGACTCCCAGTTTACTTTCCCATATCTATCTACCAGCTCCAACTGAAATCCATTCCAAACCATCTCATCCAATTCCCTCCTCACTTCGGGGACTGAATAGATACCAAGCGAATCAGAACAAAAGGTGAACGCGGATCCAGGCCCAGTAAATCTAGATTTGATGACGCCTAATATCTGCAAAGCGAGCTCGAGATCTCCTTCAAAATATGCTGAATCCTCCATACGATTGATCGTTAAAGATTGGAGGGAGGGAAGGTATGTAATCCTATCACCGCCAATATCAGGACCAAGCACAGTCAGAATGGCGCCCACGCTAGTCTCGTCACAACGAGACAGACAAAGCTCCCGCACGAAAGGACACTGATAAAAAACGCGTCTGACTAGAGGATGCATCCATTCGGAAAGCCCATCGAGGTGGAGGACATGCAAGGTACCACTCAGGGTACGAAATAAGGCCGCAACTTCTTCTTTGACCTGCTCACCACTGACGCGGTCATTTTGCCAGGTAAGCGTGCGGAGTGCTGGGAAATGAGCGTGATTGATCGCGAAAAGACACCAATCACAATCACTCCAGTAATACGCCCAAGAGAGGTGTTGTAGGCGGTGGAAGACGACGTGATTGGACAAACCAGGGTCTATTACATTACTGATAGCGCAATGGGGTGATATCGATCGGAATTCGATGAGATTGGGAACAATGCACAAACATCCGGGCACAAGCGTCAATCGGAATATCGGTGAGCTCAAGCTTGGTTATTGATAACCAACGGAGCTTGATGTTCCAATCAATCTGCTGAAATAGCCCACACAAGGAAACATGGCACAATTGCGGAAGGGCCGCAAGAGAATGTTGACGATAATCTGAGAAAGGGTCTTTGATTGAGATGCATTTGAGCTGGAGAAGCCTCGTTGAGATTCTATCCAGCCAACTCAGTGGCGCTTGGGTCATCTTGAGCGTTTCGATCCTGCGGGAGTGCTCTGGATGGAAAAGGATCGTCTCCACTGACTGTATGTTCTGCACCGGCCTTTGTGAGACAAATTGAAGGCTAAAAGGGAAATCCTGAGAGTTCTTCAAGTGAAGTTCAAGGATCTTGGCGACGCCATCCCCAGCTCCTTTGCCTTGATAATGGAGATTGACGTAGCTCCAGAGTCGGGGGCATGACCACGCCACCTGTCTCCAATGAGTCGAAACATGGCTGAGAGCCAAAATGCAGCCGCGATTTTCGATCGAATCCCGAGACAAATCGGAATCGGCAGCATATTCGAAGATAAGGGTGAGTGTCTCCGACGGAAGCATTCGGGTCGTCGCCTGTAGAGTGTTTAGCTTTCGCAACAACCCAGTGCGTTCGAGTGCGAGCAAGCGAATATGTTCATCGATCCGAGCAATTTCGTTGTGTATGAAGTTGAGGTCGTCTTGTGAGTTGTGCGCAGACATTGTCGATCGTCAAAGAACCCCAAAGTATTTGTAGGGGCCTTTTATGAACCCACTGTTCCCACGGTCCAGCTTGGTGGAGTTTGAAAAAGACAATGGAAGATAATAGGTAGGTGCTTGTATACCAATAAACTCCTCGAATGTAAAGGGCTTCCGACGGAGACGCCAATAAAGCCATACAGGCCAAAGCTGGCAGGCCCACCAATATAATCGACTAGCAACACTCCCCTTTGAGCTGGGTGGGGTAGTGGTACGGACCCACCACAATTGTTCCGGCGGTGCCCTACCATCCTACCACGATCGAGAGATATACAAAAGGAACGCCTCGGGTATGCCAGACCGTCCTGATCCAAGAGAATGTCCAGCTGGAAGTCTTTCTTGAATATGCTGAATCAATAGCTATGAAGGAGCACATCCCGCTCCGACACTAGATAGAATAGAGTGCTTAGACTAGTCACTAGCGGAGAAAGGAGGGGCATGCTTACCTCTTATTCATTGACATAAACTCCAATTTTCACCGGATAACCCCTCTGAGGAAAGCTACCGTCGCCCCGCCCATACAAGCAGCACAACATCAACGTCCATCCCTCCTATCTTCCCCGTGGGTGACAAAATCCGGTCGTGGTACCATGCTAAGACCCCACCCACTCTACACAACATCCACAAGCAGCCAATGGAAGTGCAGAAGGGCGAAGCAGGCGAGATCGCAAGGATCAGGGTCGGTGCGCCTCACAAGGGTCCCACCAACACACTCAAACCTCTTTACGCGTTTCTTCGCGTCATGGACGCGATGGCGCCCACGTTTTGGGGTACATTTCGTAGAGCTCATTACAGCGGTCATTGGGATGCCACATGTACGCGTCTGCACGTCATTAAGCACCAAGCAGGTACGATGGGGTGGCGAAAATCAAGGATGATGATCTTCAGTGGGGAATCACGGTTTGACTGTCGATGAAAAGGACACTCGAGTATAGATCCCAGGAGCGCCCACATAAAGTGCTCCAGCGAGATGTACGTGAGTAGTCCATAGAACGCGTGCCGGGGCAAATGAATTTCGAAGGGTAAGAAGACACCGTATTGGAGAAAGGGGCACCATCGCGCCCAAGCACCATAACCACGTTTATATGCCACAAAAATAACCACGGAGGCAGCCACATGTCTTACGAGCATCTAGCTGACGTCCCAGCCATAGACATGGAGAAGTGGCTAGACCCGGATGTCTGATCTCGATCACAAGGCCCTGCCTATAAAGCACCCCAACTCCTCTTCCTCTTCTCACCACCACTACTGCTTGCCTTGCATCCCATCATCACAGCTGGCAGAAGCGGCTCAGGCTCCAACGTTTCGGTCCGCAGCTCACAACCGAACAGCGAAGATCGAGGTAGGTACTTGCAGGGTACTTCGATGATGCCCACGCCTCCCCCGGGCCACCACGAAACGGGCAGGGAAAGACACCAGGCCCTAATAGGTAGGTGTCAAAAGAAATAACTTCACATTCAGGAGGCGATTTCGGGTAACCATTCGAGAGTGTACGCCGCACGTCACGCGACGCGACCTTGAGCATCTTCTTCGCATGTCGACGCGTCTATGTCCTCCCGCCGAGTGAACCACGCATAGGTAGGGTGTAAGGTTGTGGGGACGGGTTGATAGTGGAGGAAGAGTGCGAACTGACGCGATATAAACGTTGCTTGAGCATCGTCCTAAGCGTTGCCGACGTGTTCGAGCCTTCTCCGGGCGTGAACAATGTTCGAGGTAGGTTGTAAGAGACCGTTAGAGCTGCGTTGATGGGAGAAATTTCGTCCCAGTACGCAAGATGGTGGTGACCTGAACAATATGAGAGAAGACACGGGCGCGCGCATGCACGGCATTCCCGACAATGCCCGCATGCCACCCACGTGGTGGGCAGGAAGACTACATCGGTGGATAGGCTTCAAGAATGACGACAAGATGGTTAAGACAGGGCACTGGGTCGTGTAAGAGTAATGTTTCCAAGTTGCATAGCGGGTCAATTAAGGCGCCACTATGAACACCGCGCTTAGTATCATCAACGCGTCCGTGCCTTCGTTCCGCGTTAAAAATGTCAATGACTGGATCGCAAGTGCTTTGCCGGGACGCGGTTGGCAGGGAGGCAAACTGCCATTCAAAAGACAGGAATACGCGACCTCCACAGGCACGCACAGAATGGGATATATCCACAAAAAAGAGAAATATCCTGAGATTGATTGATACGGTAGAAGGTGGGACGAGCAGAGCTTCGAAGGACGAGGGGTCGATGGGTCCAGTGACTCCAACAGGACGGGTACCTTGCAGGCGAAGCACTCGACGGCAAGGATAATTCAAGTACGGAGACGTGAAAAATCGAGGCCGCAGAACTACCAGCAACGGTAAGTCCCGGCTCGAGCATAAAAGGGCAAGGGTGCAAGAGTCTGCAAGTCCCTTTCGGAGCCCTGCGAAGGGCAGAGGGAGGGGAACAGGGGGCGATTGCGCCGCGATCGTCTGCATCGATATTCAGAGTTCGAGTCCGAGAAACAAGCGCTGACGAGGGACGAGTCAGGACTCTTTTACACCAAGGAAGGAGAAGCGTTGCTCACCATCACCAACCACGCCCGTACTTGTTCATTCTACTCCTAATCTCCTGGCACAGCATGGCACGCCAGGCAGGCCTTGAGCCATTCAGCGCACCGAGCGGACGGCGCGGGGCTCGCGTGAGAGGGTTACAGACCAGTTGCGATGGCGGTTAAACAGAGGCAGCCACAGGGCGCCAATGAGTTGTCATAATGACCAAGGGAGGAAGGAACCAAGGTGGTTAACAACCATAGCGGGGGAACCCAGGAAGTAACTAGATCCAAAGGATTCTAGGTAAACGGGTGAACACGGTAAACGAATTAACCTGCGAAAAAAAAAAAACCCATACACTCACCGAACCCTAATCCCTTCCCAATTAACTTGCCGCGTACACACGCAAAACAGGAAGAACGCCCCACGCAGAAATGAAAAAAAACAGCTGGCTATGGGAGAGGAGAGGAGAGGAAAGAAGTAACAATACAATCTGATCTCTCTCTCGCGCGCGCGCATGCGTGTGCGTGTTGCGTATATGGAGGGGGTGAGGAAAAGGGAGAAGATCCCCTAGAAGATCTGATGATACACTTCTACATGTAAAAAAGAGCATTAGGTTGACATTTCGTGGTAAAGAGTCCAAAGTCCTCTAGTTCCGTTGATTGCCGAAAGTTCCAAAAAAAAAGGGGCCCAACAAACCCCAAGGTTCAAAAAGGTGTGTTTGCCCAGGGATTTCTCAGAAGGAGGGAGGGGGAACCCAAGTTCGGAATAACGCACGTGGGCTTGAAAAGCACCATCACAACCCCAAATTTCCAACCCTTCTCACACCAGGGTAACTTCGGAATTAAAAAAGTCGACATCTTAACCTCGACTCGGCCGACAACAACAACAGCAACCCCACTTTATCGGGCGTTGTCTAAATTCATACCTTGCAATCACTGAACACCGACCACATGTCCATAGCCTGTGTCTCCCAGCCATTCACATGTTCTTACCGTGTCAATGTATGTACACCTCTCTTCCCACCATTATTACATCCTCCAACAACACTAATTGATTCATCTCTCACCTAGCTAAATGCCTACTACATCATATCCAACTATTCTCTTGCTCTACTCGACAAATCATTCACCACCTCTCTCCTCCTCTCTCCTCTCCAAATCACCTTTTTTCCTGAGCTTATCAACGAAAGCGAAAAAAAAAATAGCAAATCGAAAATAAAAGGCGAAGAAAAAAGAAAGGAAACAATAACCAAGAAAATACGAACTAGATGCCTGCATGATCCTGTCCTCAAACACAATATGCACGATCTAAGAGTGTCGTAATGCTAGTATGTACCAATAAAACGAGATGGAAAAAATATATATACATAGAAAGAGAGAGGGAGGGAAAAAAAAGCTTTAGGGAGCGGAACAACAATCAAAGCGACAATCAACAAATGACAACTGTACGACAAAAAGAAGACAGCGCGAAATTCACAACGACGATGTTTATGAGACATACAAAGCGAGCGGGGTGACGGCGAAAGCATATAAAAGGAGCGACAAGCGAAACGGAGTAATGCTGACCGAGAAAATAATACGCGGTATAGGGCCAGTTGGGTTATTTTGTTGGATATTTATACGTTGTGGATGGTTTTGCATCGACGGTATCAGCCCAGGTGCCGTGGCTTGCTGTGCGGGCGGGCGCCCGAGCGACCAAAAGCAAACGCGTGGAGATAGAGGTCAACGGAAGGACACGAGCCCAGTTCCAGAAGATGCATAAAAGGGGGAAGATGCGAACCAGGGGGGCGGAGAGGGCGAAAACTGGGGTGCTTAATGAGGGAAGGGCGTTTTTGTCGAGTGGGAACTTTACGAACGACCGACACCAGAATTCTTGCCCCTGGATCTAATTGTAATTGGCTGGATTTGGTCATCTTCGTCGTCACTATTCTCATCCTCTTCCTCCCTTTCTTCGTCTTCGTCCTCGCTCTCCTCTTCCTTTTCACTCCCGCGATCCTCGTCCCGGACCCGGACTCCCTGGATGGCATTATCGTCCCCGCGTTCGGCCTGCTTCTCCCGCTCTCGAGCCCTGTTTTCCATATGCCGGCCAAGATCCTCCCTTAAAACATAACTCCTCGCCGTCCCGCCTTCCAGCTCCTCCTCCCGATACCGATTCCTGTCCCAATCATCGTCCATAAGTACGCCAGACCACTGAGTCTGCCTGCGCACCACCTCCGGCTCCCTGTCGTCGTCGTCATCAAGGCTTAAAGTCGACGTCGCGTCCCACGAAGGCTGCCCATGCCTGAAGCTTTGCGTGCTGGGTCCCATCGGCATCCCGTAATAACCCCCAGGATGCCCATAAACATCATCATCCTGCCAATCCATCGACAAAGCACCTCGAGTATTCCCGCCATCATCACCACCACCCCCGCCATCATCCTGCCGAACATCCCCGCCGGACCAAGACCCGGACCCGGACCCGGATCCAGATCGAGGCCCCTCAGCATGGACATGGTTACCCGGGCTAAGCGTATGCGCCAACATCCCTTGAAGATGCTGTCCATCCATAGGCACCTGCACAAACAACGGCGCACGACACGGGATCGTAGACGGAGGCGGAGTAGGCACCTCCACGCCACCCGCACCAACCAACTTGACCCTATCATTCAGCTCCTGCCCAAGGCTCATCACACTCACCACGTCGGCAACCTCCATCACGGGGTCACCAAGTCCCCAGCTCGAGGCCCTCTTGAACGCAGCAATGGTCTCATTCGGCGTCAGCTCCCCCTCGGGTCCATAGATCCCCAGCATATCGTCCCCCTTGTCGCAGCCCGCCTTCCAAGGTGCTAACCGTACGCGCAGGGCCGAGCGTCCGAGCGTGTTCGCTCTGCAAAGCCGAAGTGTCCTCTGCATTGAGGCCGGAGAGGAGCGGAGTCAAAGAGGTCGTGGGAGTAGGGTACTTGGTAGGGCGCCAGTAGATAATGGAAAGAATATCCTTCCACCGAGGTTTCGAGTGCTCAGAGGTTGGACTAGGTTGTTGCGAAGACCCGCTCCATTGGCGTCGGTCCGTCGTCCCTATCTCGAGGCCTTGCCTCCTCGAAACTTCGAGACCCCCGCTGCTGGACCCGGCAGAAACAGGGCTACGGCCTCCAACGGAGCCTTGAGCCAGGCTTGGGAACCTGAAGCTGTGGGAGCTGATCCGCCTTACCCTTGCCCTTGTCCGATTTACCGCTCTGGCCAGTCCGCGTGTAAACGTGCACGCCTTGAACACCCGAAGTTGCCGGGCTCTTCCCGCCACCTACAAGTAGCCCTCCTTGTGGGTCCGACTTGACACCGGGCGCCCGACCATATCCGACAGGCTGCGGCAAATCTCTGTTTCTAGCTTTGAGTGGGCGGAAAAGGGCAGAGACCCCCCTCCCGAGGCCTCCAATGCCCCATCGAAAATGCACGCTCGTCATGGCCATGAAAAGCTCCGTTTTCGTCACCTCGATCCGGCGTTGAGAAGGGGAGGTCAGATTGAGCCATTCTTCGGGACCATCGAGGTCCTTGGTAATCCACACATGGCGCTATGGAAAAGAGGGTACATCTTGTCAGCCACTGATGGGTCTTAAAAAGGAAAATGGGGACCAGGCGAGAAAAATAAAATAGACAAGTCGAATCATCGGGGATAGAGAATTATAGTACCAACCTTGACCTCATCGAGGGTAATGCGCCTGGTTTGGTCCTTTTGGAGAAAGCGGTCTAACAGACCGACAACGATTGGACCTACAGCGTACTTGTACTTGCCACTCCTCTTTGGATGACGACCGCCCGTGGGTAACTGTTCCCGACCCATGAACTCGCTAACGTCCCAGTCCTTGTTACAGATGGCCTTGTAGAGAGCAAACTCCGTGGTACCGCCCTCGGTGATGGTCAAAAAGGGAGTTTTTCCGAAAAGAAGGCAATAGAGCGTGACACCGAGAGCCCAAACATCGATCGCCTTGGTGATGCGTGGGCGAGTCATTTTACCAGGGTGTTTGTTAGAGAATTTGGGTACGAGGGATGACATGATAAAATGTTTATTCTTCTCCTCGAAATGCTCGAAAATGAGTTCTGGGGCAAGGAAAGCAGGAGTTCCTGCGCGCTTGGTTAAATCCGACTCGTCCATGAGGAGTTCATCGAGTTCATCTTCTTTGATGCCTTCTTCGCCAGCGCCGGCGAGCCGCTGAGCATAGGAGAAATGAGACACGCCGAAATCGGCGATTTTGACATGGTGACGGTCCTCTGTCCAAAGCAAGTTGGCAGGTTTGATGTCACGATGGATGATCCCCTGGTGGTGCACTGGGTTCTAGGTTAGATGAAGGATGTGAGAGAAGATGTGAGCAACGACTGACAGTATTCGAGGCCAAGAATAGCGTCACGCAAGATACGGCCTGTCTGGGAGGTGGTGAGAGCGGGTTCGTCTTGGTCGGTTCTCCACTTGATCTCGCCTCCACCCAGGTATTCCATAACTGCAAAAGAAGATGTGGGTTAGCGATGAGGTCCTCATGAGACATTGAGAAGAGAATAAGGGAAGAAGTAAGCGGGGAGAGGGTCCAGAGAGGTGGTGCATGTGGAACATCGGACGTGGCCACTCACCCATGTAGATCTTCTCTTTCATCCGATCGTCTATGACTTCATAGAGGCGGACGACGTTGGGGTGCCGAAGCTTTTTCATGATAGCGATTTCTTTCTTAATTTTAATCTCTGTAGTATTGAGTTTATCGACGACGGCGGGGGCGGCCGGGGCGGGAGAGTTGAGGAGGGCGAGGCGGTTGACTTTGAGACGAGAGTACTTGTCAAGAACAGTGTCTCGTCTGACTGACTTCATAGCCTACAGGGTGTAGTGAGGTGGGGGTGGTTAAGGGAAGGGAGGGAGGGAAGAGATTGAGGCCAGAGGCAGAACGCGCGATGGATGGATGAGGACGTACGACGGGGAAGAACCTCCGAGGGTCGCCCTCTGGAAACTTTGGGTTTATTCTGAAGCAGAGGAAGACCTCGCCATGGTGGCCAGTGCCGATCTTGGCATAGCGGGTGTAGTTGTTGAGCATGGGCTGGCCGCGGTCGATGTATGTGGTGAGCTTGTGGGTGAGGACTACGCCCGGGGGAGGGTCGTATATGGGGAGCGAATGGGAGGAGGAGAGCCCATGCATGAAGGGAACATGGAGAGACGAAAGGACGAGGCTTTTGAAGATGTGAGGCTCCTGCCTAAAGCAGCAAGAGCCCCCCCATTCTATCTATTTTATTTACTCGCTTCCCCTTTCGGCCCCCGTTCACACCTGCACAGCGCCTCCGACGCCAGCCCCTGCAGCACCTGTATACATACCTTTAGCCACCAGAAGCATACCTCGTAGATAGAGATCTCAGTCCACACCGATTCAACATGTGCCCCGCATCCCTGAACAACACCAACCAACCAACCAACCCACCATCAGAAACCCCTCGTGCACGCCGTCCAGCAAGTTCAACCCACTTACCGCCCAGGTTATCTTTCCGCACTCGCTGCATTTCACCCGGTAACACTCATCCACAACCACGCTCGCCACGTAGATCATTGTTTATCGTGGAACTGAGATGGGAAAGCAGCCCGCCATCAGCAAATGGGGACACGATGACGCTGCCGATCGCAGGCACGATGTTAGGGCTGCCGAGTTTTTACTCACAAGGAGAGATCTGGCAACTTTAGGTAAAAATCATCGTCCAGATCTGCCGCTACAATACACAAAACACACACTCGCCTTTTTGAATTTTCCAACCGGGAGAGAATCAAGAACGCAATCCTCTTCCCAATCCGTCTCTCCCCCAGTTGAAAACAGTCATGCTTCTTCTCTCTCTCCCACAAGTGGCACAGTACTGCTTCGCCATCATCCCACCTATCCAGTTCTCTCCGAGTTCTCGACCCGGAGTCTTCTCATCTTACCTAAGTTAGCTGCCCGCGATCCCGACAAACGCGCCGTTTCCCTCCTCCTCCCATTGTAAACCGGATGAGTGGAGCTCGCTGGTCACAGCGCACAACTTTCGGGTCTTCCGCATCGGAGCCACTTCGGCCAAACGATCGATCAACCGCTGTCCCCCTATTTGATCCTCCCCCCTTTTGACAAATTGAAATTAGGGATACATAAACACACGCTGACTCAACCTATCCAAATGATAATTTCCAGACGCGGAACGAAGCCCTGTCAATCCTTCTCTTCAGGCAAATCAGCCGTTAAACTGAAAACAGAAAGATTTCCCCCCTTTGAATCCGGTGGTAATGTTTCAATCCATGCAACATGTGCACAGGAACCCGAGAGAAAAGAGAAATAGAAAAAATAGAAGGATGTGCATGTATGTACGTATGTATGTAAAGGGTTCAAGAAGTTACCCTTCGGGGGCCCCGTACTCGGATAATCCTTGTGGGTGTGGGTTAGCGTAATCTGAACAATGACACAGATGTCTAACCAACCCAACTTCATTTCCGAATCGAACTGAGCGTTATTTTTTTTTCCGTTTTCTTACAATCTATTCATTCGTTCCCCGGATCTAGACTTGATTGCGTTTTTTTTTTTTTTCCAAAAGGAACCGGACGAGAAGGTTACGCCGCTAAATCACCCTAACCCATTGTCTCTGAACTTAAATCAGCATCTCGACAAATCTAAGCCACTCCACAATGGCTCGTGGTTTTTTTTTTTTTTCCCCGTTGATAGCCTAGGACATGAGCAAATCCCGGCGACACGCCCCCTGGCGACAACAACACAACACCCCATCCCTAAGTAAGTCGTCATGTAGCTAGCTTCCTTCCCTCCCTCCCCCAGATCCAGAACTCCAACCAATCCGACCCTCCCAAGTCAAATGACACCCCCAAAATTGATCAAACGCCCAGGTCATTCATTCATTTGGCTTCAATTAGTGTCCAGTATATGACTCCGCGAAGGTACCAAAAAGAAACTAAATTCGTCAACATTACACAAAAAACACTTGACAGCAATTCATTTCCACATCTTCCATTCTTCCCCTCCTCCCCTCCCCCCGCCCAGGTCCCCACGCGCCCTTACTTTGTCTGTTTTTTTTTTCTTTTCCACAAACACCACACCTTTCAAGGGTTCACACAGCCCCCAAATCCGCTCTAGCCTCCACCACCGCTTCCCGCAACCTCCTCAGGGCCTCATCGACCTCTTCTTTGGGATTCAAACTAAATGCAGCACGCACATACGCCGTCTTAGAACCATTTGGTAGAAACACTTTTCCCGGGAGCGCCAACACGCCTTTATCGAACGCCCGTGTTCCGGATAACGGATTCAGAATCCCCGTCCTCCTTCCCGTCGTCCGTCAACTTCAGCTTGAACCTATCCACTCACCAAGATGGATTCGAGTGAAAAAAAAAAAATCGGACGAGATACCCGTAATAATAGAATAGACATAGATGATGAGAAAAAAGGAACCGAAAAGCGTTAGCACGAGGTCCCGTTGCTAAGACAGATGAATGTGAGGGATGGAAAGGGGGACAACCCACCAGAAAAACATGCCAGCTTCTGGAGTAGTCCATTCCGCATAGCCATCCATGTGCTTCTTCATCGCCGCCTCAAACACATCGCGTTTCGCTCCATAAAACGCAGATACCCGCTCAGTATGCGTCTTGAACCCTTCATAACCCCAAGCACTGAGCAGCTTATGTGTGATGACTTGGGTGAGGGACGAGGGCTGCAGATTCGAAATTGCTGTCTAGAAGAACAGAAGCAATGAGTCAAGTGCATCAAGGTATAGCGGTAGCGGCGTTTGGCTGTAGCTGTGCTGGTGGGAAAAGGCGTATTTTTGGAAGGAATGGGGACGGGTATGTATGTCGTGCACAGAAGGCCAGGCAGACAGACAGATGGACAGATGGCTGAGTGATATGAACAACCACCACCCCTCAAACAACCACCGCAGCTGGCCACGCACGCGTCCACGAGCCGGCGAAACATAGAGATAAGGATTCAATTCAAAGAAGCACCGCCCAAGACTATCACTCCCCCACACACAGGAATCACAAACCCGATAGAATGGTCGTGGGCATCAACGTGCAAAAGAACCAAGGGACAGACGCAAATATCTCTTGTGGTATTCCAACGAAAATTGCACGTACATGGCGCTCAATGGCCTGCAGGAGGATTTCAGAACCAGAAGCGAAGCCGATCCTGATACCAGACGACAGAATTTTCGACAGGCTATCGAATCGAAGCACGCGGCCGACCTCGGGTTCTTCCCTCTCCAACGAAAAGTAGGACGGAGAACGAGGCCCGTTTCCGTAGTACAGATAGAAATAAGGATCGTCTGTAGTCCCAAGAGGGGAAAACGAGCAGGGTTAGTTGCATCGAAGGACGTGACAGGATGTTGTTCGCGGTTCCGGTCGGGAGTGTGTGAACCGAATTGGCGATAAGTTGGTGGAACATTAATTGTATGTAATAGATGGGTTAACCAAATAAGCGTAATATTGGGGTGAGTTTCAGGAAATGAATTGGATGGATCGGGTCCGAAGTTCAAGACGAGTCATGATAGTTCACAGTCAGTGCCAAAAAGGTAGAAAGACGGTGAATGCGAATGCACGCGCCTTCAAGAATGATGAAGTTGAATTCTCGCGCCAACTTGAGGACTTCTTTGCGGCGTGTCAAAGTTGCTGTCATCCCAGTCGGATTACATCCGTACTGTTTGAAAAGAGGTCCAAATGTCAGTGCCACGATCATGAGAAGCTAAATGCATCATATCGGACATACGGGGACCGTATACAAGACCTTGGGCTTGGGCTTTCCTGCAGGCCAGTTCTCGAGCACGGAACGGAGAGAACTTGCCGAAATCCCTTGGGCATCAGTCTCAACCTCTAGTGAAGTGGTAAATAGTGGTTGAGTATATTCCGAGAGCGGGACCTATATGATGAGTCGCTCGGTCTAGGACTTGGACGGCACATTAGGCTTACCTATCAGATCACAATGCAAACTCTGGAACATTGGAAGAACGCCGCTGATGGCGGGTGAAAAATACGCCTGGATAAATTGTCGTGGTACCGAGGAAGGACCCATGCCACTTACGCATAGACAGGGCATTCAATGAGCACCGGATCTCCATCATCTACAAGAATTTGGACAGCCTGGAAGTGGAACATCAGCACTCGAGGCAGCTGGAGAAGTTACCGCCGCCGTTTGTCGGATCTGACCTTGTAAATCAGGTCCTGTGAACCCGAGCCAACCACGACACCCCACCCTTCGCCTTGCTTTCTACCATGACTGAACTCCTGTAGACCAAAGAGCCAATCACGCAGCTTCTTGATTCCGCCTGTGTCACTGTATTGCAGACCCTGAGCAAGTTCCTCAGGTTCGAGGGTGTACGAGCTTTCTTGCGTCGGGTCTATCGGCGAGCGCGCTGTGAAGCTGAGCGACGTAATGGGGAACATAGTGGGATTCGGCTTTCCCGCAAGGAGGGAGATGAGCCCAGGCGTAGCCTCAAGGGGATACAAGGAGCGGACTGAACGAATACGTATGGATCGCCAACGATTAGATCGAATGAGGACCGCCGATGTGAGTTGTGTGACTATCAACCATCGGTCAACACGCACTTGGACTGGGCTTTCGCTCTTTTGCTTCCTGTGAAAGGAATGAAGTGTAATATCCATCAGCCAGCCTCTTAAGACCTGAGGAGGGCGATTGGCATAAGATCCTGATTTCTTTCCCGCCATGAGAAAATTGAGGTGCCTAACCTGTAGCCGTCTAGTTCACCCCGATTTTAGCATCATCGAATAGTTTGCCGCAGGCATCCTCTTACCTCTACGACATCGTAGAATGTGGTTATCCATCTCTGATGCACTACTTGTAGATACGAAGTCGGGAGCTTTATCGCAAGGACGTGGTTGATCGAGCAAAGGAACAAGAGGTGCCGGCGACTTCATAATTCGCCGTGACCCTAATTCCCAAGAAGGGCTAAGCCTGGTGGCTTGGGTTGACTACTGCGAGCAAAAGAATCCCACCACTGTGGCAGACACTGTTTCGCTTTCGGGTCAAGTAACTCTTGGCCATTCGGCTCTGACTCAGGGTACTGGTATGCTGGACATCATTTTGAAATACTCAACTCTTCCTTACCACAAGTCCTACCTGGGTTTGGACTGATTAGATCGGTCATCCGATGTTTGAAACCAAAGAAAAGGACCTCGAAACCAGAGTAAAGAGCGCATTTTCTAGCCCCAGTATTGGCTACAGGACATGATCACCCTTTTTTCTCGCGGTTATCCGATAACGAGAACGAGTTTCCAAAAGGGCTATGATCCTCTTTCTGCAAATCCAATCCTTTGGCACACGTTTTAGCGAACAATTGGGCTGTGTAGCTTTATGAAGTCACCTTGATGATGAATTCTTCCCAGTCATCGTATTGCCGTCCTGATGGAGTGAGTCATTACGGCAAATGCATATATGTTTTCACAACAGCAATATGAGTAAAGGCCGCTCGGTGGAGAAAAGGCTATTAACAACAGATAGGAGGTGCATTACTTTTTGCACGTTCCCACTAGCAGATTGATCGCGGCCGCCGTGGGTAGTTATAGACGGGGATCCTAATTGTGAACTCGACCCAAAAAAAAACCAGCGGGAAAAGACGAGCACGAAAAATCAGCAGCCGAAACAGTTCGCCATTTTCGTCAATCTTCGGTGGACATTGAGGACTGGGTAGTAGTCAATATGACGTGCGAAACCATGAAGAGCTTCTGAGCGCCATTCACTGTTACTGTTTGGGGCAGGGGCTTGCGGCCACGCCCAATGATACAGTGTGTTCCTCGTGCACCTCTCAGGGGCTTGTTCGGGTGGCAAGCATTCGCGCTGATGTGGGAGAATTGAGGCCAACAGATATCTCGTCACCGACGTCAAATCGTAAACAAGGACCATGATTGAGACAATTAGGTCCTTGCACGGAGCGAACCTGATACCAATGATGCGATCTCGAGCAAAACCAGCCCACCTCGAGTAGCAGGCTGCAGCAAGTCGACTGCGGAATAACTATCGTCCCCAACAATATCGGAAGCACTGCCAAGGAGCCGTTTTGGAAGTTCAGCCGGGAAGGAAAAAAGAAATTTGAATTTCTGATCCCCAAAGTTTGTCTACTCTACAATGGATGAAATGTAGGTTGGAGCTTTTCACGCAGCTGTCGGAACCCTGACCTCAGGTCCCTGATTTCGGTAGTAAGAGATAGTCCCAATAGGTCCCAATTTACTCCCTTGTTGGCTGAAACACAAATCCCTCCAAAACCCAACATTCTGACCTGTATCTCTATCTCAAGCTATCTCAAGTGATCCTCCCTTTTTCAAATCTCCGCGAAGCCGTGGCGAAATTAATTGTCTCGGGCCGCTCGAGCCGCGTGAATTCCGGTTCAGCCGGTTATGACGTACACAACTTTGTTGCTACATGTTAGCTAACTATCGTCCCCGTTGTTTATCGAGAGTAGAAGACCACAAAACAACACACTTCAATGCGACATGCATCAACAACCAGGGCTTTGTTCGCTAATCCTTGAGTGCTTGGGCTACAGAGGGAATAGTGCTAGGGCTTTTTCCACACCGCTAATTGGTAGTCACATGCATATGCTACATACGGAGGAAGACCCACACCCAAATCGGAAACGCAGTTACATCATATCCTTTCCTCATACCACCATGGCCGTCGCAGATCAAGCCATCCCTATCTACACCAACTTGACCGATTTGTATGGGAACTTAGGAGCGTCTTTGAATCATGCTGAACGCTGGAATAATCTTGCCAAAGAGTTCGAGAATCGGTTCGGTCGACCGCCAGCCTATATCACAAGAGCCCCAGGCCGAGTAAAGTTGAGCCCGAAATATTCCTATTGGCCACGAGATAAGTATTAACCCTACTCTGCGTCTAGCCTCATCGGTAAGAGCACAATATTGCCGCGCACACACAACCCAGAGACGCCAAGTGATGTTTGTCAGGCGAGCATATCGACTACGCGCTTTTCGGCGTTCTCCCCGCTGCTATCGAACGCGATATCTTGATCGCATGCGCTCCTCGCGGAGCTACAAACACGAGTCTTGAACACGTTCCGGCAGGAGGTGTCTTCGCTGAGAACCTTAATCCTAAATACTCAAGACAAATTTTTGCGCCCGGGCCTAAACCAAAGTCAGATGATATCCCCGAAAATGTGCATGCTGAACAGTGGCATCTCGACATCAACACGAAGGAATTGCGATGGGAAAGCTACGTCAAGGCGGGGTACTATGTAAGCTCGTGCAGTGGCCAATTAATCGTTCGCCACTGATGTGCTATACGTTATTTTTGGGGTTAGGGAGTTCTCTCGCACTACTTTACTGCTCCCGGGGGGTCGATAAGTTTAGACTCTGAGACCGTAGGACCGCCCAATTCCCGTAGACCTACTCAGTTACAGGCTCGGTCCCTGCCGGCGCGGGACTGTCGTCAAGCGCTGCGATGGTAGTGGCAAGCACCTTGGCATTTTTAGCGGTTAATAACAAGGTGGACTTTACCTTTGCGGGATCATTCAGCGTGATTTTCGTGGCTGATATATCTTTAGCTAGACCAAGTAGAAGCTTCAGGGATACCGCCCCTGAACAAAGGAGCCTTAGTGTCAATGGCGATGGAAAACGAGAAGCGTGTTGGTAAGTGAAATTATCCGTTTCCCCAGAAAGTGAAAAATGGCGCAAACCATATTTTTGCAACCCCATAACCAGGTGTGAACAGCGGAGGGTAAGTTCTCGATTGCTACTTGTACTTTTTCGTCCGATCTTTTTTTTCTGGTGTCGGCTGATGATAGCAAATACTCTCATCCAGGATGGACCAAGCCGCTTCCGTCATGTCAGATCCATCTTCTGCCCTCTACATCACCTTCCACCCCCAACTCACGGCATCCCGTGTCCCACTTCCCCCACACGCGGTCTTCGTTTGCGCCAACTCACTTGTCGTATCTGACAAAGCTGTCACAGCTAAACATAGATACAATCTCCGAGTCGTTGAGACCCTCGTTGGCGCGCGGATTCTCGCACGAGACCTCGGTGTTAAGGTTGGCGAAAGGGAGAGGGTTACATATAGGGACATTTTGGGCCGACTGGTGGGTGAGAATGAGGGACGAGATATGGGCACGGAAGCGTTGATGGTTGCGCTCGAGAATATCGGCACTAAACTGGATGTACTCAAGCCGCCGCCAAGTCCGTCAGGTGCCGAGAAAAATAGGGAGGAATTGGGAGTTACCATGGAAGAAATGATTCAGATGTCTGGTTTGAGTCCAGAAGTCTTTCAGGATGTGTACCTTTCTTGGGTTGATGGTAAATTCGAAGCCCCTTCTCCTTCCCTTCCTCTTTCTTCCTCTCTGGTTCTGTCAATGAGAGTTCTGATTGGTTTTTATTTTTATTTTCCCTTCCCCGCGCCAAACGATATAGTTGAAGCGACCCGTTTCCAAATATACAAACGGGCAAAACACGTTTTTTCCGAAGCTCATCGTGTCCTTCAATTCCGCAGGGTCTGTCTGGACACTACTGCGTTGACACAAGACGTAGACGTCGGCTTCGGCATCGGAATAACCAACGTTCCATATTCTTCCCCTCCTCCTCCCCCTCCATCGGCGGTAGCGGCGGGGACCCAAACTTCCGCCGTGCCAGAATTGCCAGCGGTAGCAGCGATGGAACAGCTAGGTCGGCTGATGAATGACTCACAGATCAGTTGCGAACAGCTGTTTGAGTGTTCGTGTCCGGAATTAGATCTCCTTACGCGTTTAGCGAGAGAGGCAGGTGCTTACGGGAGTCGTCTCACGGGTGAGTCGCACCACTTGGCATTATGACTCAATTTCATTGAGTAAAAACCAAACACAACTTATCATTACTCTATCGTTTCAATTGCGATATGCGGTTGTGGCTTTGCGGCGTCTTTTCAATTGCAATTCACTGCTTTACGTGTAATAACGCTACTCTGTTTTGTAATAGGTGCCGGATGGGGTGGGTGTACGGTGTCCCTAGTCGCAGAAGCTAAAGTCGGTGAATTCATCAAACAAATCAGGGCGACGTATCCGCCGTACAAGGATCTGGAAGGGGAAGAAGCATTGAACGAGGTGATCTTTGCCACTCGGCCTAGTAGCGGTGCTTGTGGTATGTGGTTTTTCTTGCTTTACATGCTTCTTTCGTTTGAGGATATTGTCAATATACTCACTTGTTCCGTTGTTCCAGTGTACAAATTTGAAATGAAAGAGAAAGCGAGGCGAAACCCCTTTTAGCGAGTTGTGTACATACAGCTTGGAAGCCCTCGGCAAAGTGTTCGATTTAAATGTTTAAACATATAGGGGTCGTTTTGTAAGAAGCGTCGGCTACCTGTGCCGTCCTGTTATCATTTTTTCTTTCCCTTTTGAGCATAAGCGATTGAAAGAAAAAAAAAAGCTGTTGATCACTGCCACCGGCAGGACGAATACCATAGGGAGAGGAGCTCTTGCGTTCGTACAGGCAGTGCATTCTCGGCAACAACAAACTAATATGTATTCATCTGTTACTAAACTAGCCTACCTACAGACTACCTACTCGGACTATAGGATAACTAACAAACGACGAGGTAGAAAGCAAAATATCAAGCATCGCAAAAGACAGCAACTCGACTAGGGGAAAGCAAGGGAGGGGAGGACAAGAGAACAATATACGGGAGGGTATGTTGTATATGCTATTAGATCCTTTGAACAAGTTAGACTGGCGTATAAAGAATAAGCAATGAATGAGATTTTCAACGGAGAGCAAGGAGCGATTAAGGAAAACAAAAACAAGAATCAAAAAGGAACGAGTGAAAAAAGGAGTGGACTGTCCACCATGCCCGCGGGTAACCATTATGTGGGACCCCTCACCGCGGTTTTCTCGTGAAGGAAAGAAAAAAGGAAAAGGATGATTATACCAATTAAGAGCTAATTAACCTCCAAGTAGATGAGCGATGATGAAACCAAACCGACTGTGTTTACTGAGCCCGGGTATAACGACGTCCGCCTTGATCCATATGCCCATTACCCCAGAAGCTTACCACACTGGGAATGCTGCGGGCGAGGGCATGCATGAGACGAAGGTTGACAAATACGCCGGCTTTCCAAATGCCAATATCTCGAAGCGACCAGGTCGAAAAGCTATGTGCCGCAAGATCCGATTCCAGCTTCTACACAAAACAAATGCTTTATTAGAATCATGGCGGGAAATGGCTAAGGGGCGGGCTTACGGGTGAGATCGCAGGCTCGGAATCCCATGACTCGTCGATAAAGATGCTCAGCCGCTTCAGCTTCGGTAACCCTGTTGCGATCACATCCATAACCTCGAAATCAAACGTAGCAATGTTGAAACGAAGCATCTCCAGATCCTCGCACTTGTTAAGGACGTCCACGAGCTCCTTGAGTTCCGCGAGCTTCAACGAACGGTCCCGAACACAAAGCTTGGTAAGGGAAGTCAAGGCGTGGCGGACCGCAGCGAGGAGGATTGGCATACCCTCCGGAAGGTGAGTAGGAAACAGATCCAACGCGGTAAGGGTACCAAAACCTGTGGGTTCGTTGGCAAGCTGTGCGAGGAACTGCGCAAGCGGAGTTTCATTACGCTTGTCCGGGGCGGTAGGGTTGAGCCGGATTTGAACATCTCTAAGAACCGGGGTGGAAGTAGTGAAGAGCCTGAGGAGGGAAGTGGGGTCTTCCAAACATCTATTGTACGGCAGACGTATACGCAAATATCGCAGCTTGGGGAATAGGGGGAAGCGAGAAAAAAAGACCGATAAATCGAAATCTGTCCAGAGTCGGAACGTGAGGGAGTGGAGCTGGGTCGCGTGTTTCGAGATGAAGGGTGCAACGCGAGACTCGAGAGTCTCACGTTCCTCAACCAGGCAGCGGCCGACGTTGAATAGGTTGACTGTGACCTCTACTTCGAGAGTAGAGAGAGCAGGGAGAATCGGCGCGGACGCAGAGAGGTGCAGGAAATTGGTAAGGTTGACGTGAAGAGTGAGTTTGGTCAAGGTGAGACCAAACGACGACCAAGCAATGGAAAAGAAGGGGTAAAGGCTGTAGGCGGGATCAAGATCCCAGCAATCAACGGAGAAGGACCTGACATCGGTCAAATTCGGCATAGCACTGAGGAGCAAGTCCATTGTCTGCGTGAAGGTCGGGGGGGCCCTCCTGAAGAAGCCGAGAGCAGCAGTGAAGCACGAATTGGCGTTCCGCCTGATGCTGTGGTGAGGGCCTAAGCGACTCGCGGTGATGCCGGGACGGCCTTGGATGTCAAGTTGCTTCGTTTCACACATCCTGACATCGAGGTCGCGGACAAGCTGAGCGAACAGAGGCAACCTGGAGAGCCATATGAGTGGGCGACGGATGAGGTGGGTAGTGAGGTGAGAGACTCACTTGATGTGATCCAACAGCTCGCAAGTCGTCCTGTCGTGCCATTTGCGGATGCAGACCTGGGTGTATCTCATCCGGAGATAGCGCTGAAGGAAGGCGCTGTTGACAGAGTAGAGAGCTGCGAGGTCTTCGTCCGGGACAAACTCGGCGATGGCGTGCCAGACGTCTCTGGGGAGGACGAGATGGTCTGGAGGAGGTCGTTGAGAGAGAATGAGGAAGAGCATGGTGGGAGAGGTGGGGGGTGAGGGAACGGGTCCGGCGGGGCTGTTGGGCTTTTATTGAGCGGACGGGGAATCGGCTCCGGGTGCTGTAGGTGGTGGTTTGGGAGGTGGCGCACCTGGTGGAAGGGAAGGAGTGACTGGGCATTAGCAGGCGTATTCGTTAGTTAGTCGTGGTCGGTGTGTCTGTGTCTGTCACCCTTCCTTCTCTCGGACCTACAACTCGAGCATCATCATCCCACGAGACCCCCCCCCATCCACGCTAATTTTTTTTTTTTTCACCCTTCCATCCCCACCAACCCTGGCTGAGGCACCTTTCCCTGTCGTCATTCTCCTCGCGGGACTTGAAATGACCACCGCGTGCTTTACGACAACAATCTGTCCCGTTCATTGACACAGGGCATAGGCCACATCTCTCTCGTAACCCCCGTTGCTATCTCTCACTCGTGCACCCCCCCGCACGTAATTATTGCCTCAGCCCCAGTCACGTCCCTCTTGTCTCGAGAGCGCCCGCAGCATTGCCAATGCTTCTCGGCCCCATCTGCCCTGCACACCTCCGTGGACATGGACATTGGAAAAACCTCTCCCGGAACCCTCTCCCGAGTAGAATCTCTCCCCATACAGATTCCGGTGGAACGAAGAATTACACTGCCTATTTTCTGCAAGAATGCTATTTACTTTGAAGCGGCTATGTGTATCCCTGACCCAGCCCTGTTCCCGTGGACGGCGTCTTATCACCCTCCCCGCAGACGCCACATCTGCTATCCATTTATCCGTCGGTCTTCTTGTTTTTTTTTTTTTTGGGCTGCGTCGCGAATCTGCCCCGAGCCAGTCCTTGCCCCTCTCCCAGCCGTGTTGCCATGACGCTGGGAAGACAAGTTGAACCATTAGCCCGAGGGCACGAGTACACGTTCAGATCTAATAACCTTTTCGGAAGACAAAGAAAAAAACAGATTCGGTAAAATCCGTATCCGCATCCTATCCTAATTCACCATTTTATTCCCTGCCCCCCCGGGCTGTGGATTAGAGACACTGTACTGAGCAGTGTGCCGGCTCTGTGAGAGAGAAAGCCGTTTACAGGTGGGGGCGGCTTCGATCTGACTCAGATAGCTCTTCTCCGTCAATGACACCCAGAAAGTTTATTCGCCAAGCTTGAGCAATGCCCACTCGCCCGGTTGACCTATATCTAGCTCGTATTCTTGCTCAAGCACCGTCTCCCCTCCCTCCCCCCAAACGATAGGATCCCGAACAGACGGGCACTCGGGGATCGGGCGACACGACCTCTACATCCTCAGTATTCTGTCGCCATCAAAGTCGGTCGGGAACAAAGCCTCCCAAACGCTTTACAATTAGTGTGACTCGTCACCCGCCTGAGTGAACTGCCCCGTGCATTTTACCACCCGCCAATGTTCGTATTGCTCCCACTGCCCCAATCGTTTTGAGACAGGCAAGAAATCGTAGTGGTAAGTGGATCTCCCCAAACGGTTCCTCCACAGCCTTGCGTGTAGTCGAAAAGTGGACTTTCTTCTTGTGTGTGATCATGCGGCCTAAGTCAAGGCGCTACGCGCTGGGGGAAGGGATGTATTGAGCGGGGCGCTTAAATGCGCACTTGCTGACTTGAGAGGGAAAACGTTCCACAACCTTAGGTGTTGAAGGATGGGATCGTGCAGCTGGGTGTTCACTCGGGATTCCCACCCGGCGGAGTACCGGATCGACTAAAACAGCTGATGAACGTTTGAACGTTTGCTACACGATCTTTTTTGGATCAAGTTTTCTTGCATTGATCGAGATACGTGCTAATATGACCGAAAATATAGCCTTGTCGGGAGGAATGCCCGCAATACCGACCAAATCGTTCTTAGAGAATCTCCTGGAACTCGGGAGACTACAGATCTCTTGTTGGGAAGTGTCAGATGGTGGCCCAGACGTCCAATCTTCCCTGAGTGGAGAGGGTTGAGTCGTTTATTTCTAAGAATGGTCCGAGAGGTATGTGTCCGTTACGTCTTTGAGATGCGGCGTGGCTTCTTGTGGCTTCCCCCATATGACTCTTTATCTATACACAACATGCCATACCGAAAATCGTGTTGTTCATTTCGAGCTAGTAGTAGCCGGTGAAAGTTGCGGATTTCCTAAAAAACGAGCTAAAATCGGCTGGTCACTTGTCACGTGGTCACGATAACTAACGTGTGTGTGCCTCATTTCATTGCTGTTGTATTTGGTCCCCATGGAATGACTCCCGAAACACAGCTCGGTTCGGCCTCCGGAGTTCAGTATCAGCACTACATTCCACGGTTTATCCTGCGTACCTTTTTGGAAACGCAAGACCCGCCGAGGTGAGTTTTCGACCCTGCAAACCCCACAGCGCCATTCTTACTAGTGACTTCCCCCCTTCCCCATGTTCCACTTGGGTAGGACGAGTAAGCAGCGGAGCAAAGAGTACTGGAAGGCCCGGAAGAAGGGCGTAGAGCTCGAACCCCTCAATGTCTCATGATATCTCAACCAACACTTTGGAGTCACGTCCGATTGCAAAGAGTTTTGGGGAGAACAACCTCTACACTGATATTACGGACGGTATCCACTCTCAGCATGTGGAAGTAAAACTCTCGCGATTGGAGAACGAGGCTGCGCAAGTCATTACGACTATCCAGAATTCCCTTAATAAGGGCACTTTTGTCTTGACGAGGAGATCGCTGGAGGTGTTGCGCAAATTTGTGTTTATTATGCATCTGCGAGAGCCACGGAATCGAAGCATGTACTTCAACCCGATGCTCGACGATTGCATGTCGGATTGGATACGTCAGTATATGCAGACGCATAATATCCAGACGTGGAAGGAGATATGGCTACATGCGCTCGCGTACTATCTCGACACCCCACATTCAGCCATTGTCGCAGAAGGCGAGAGGATTCATGCTAACTACACTCCTGCACAGTGGACCAAGATGCTATCGACCAAAGTCGACCCCGACGTTGGAAATTGGTTCGCGTGTGACTACGAGGCTCTCGCGAATTCGCACTATTTTGGTGTTTGGGAAGCGGCCCCGGGACACGAGTTTGTTTTGGGGAGTAACAGCTTTGGACTTTGGGAGGGGTTGGTGTTTGGGTCGCCGTCTGTCCATCGGATTTTCGTGATCAGTCCGCGACTGGCTCTTGTCCTTCGGAATAATGTCCTCCGGGGGTCATCAGGAGCGATGGCTCGTTCAATGGTTACAAGTAGCCTTGCTGATATTCCTACTCCTCCACCTGTCACCAAATATGGTGGTACTTTCCGCACGGCAAAAGCTTTGGCGGCCCATCGTACGACGCCTGCTGCGCAGAAAGACACGTATACCTATCGGGCTACCAAGCTCACGGAAAAGCAAACCAAGTGCCTTAACAACGTTATTCTGCTCAATGTGCCGCAGAATGGGTTTTTGGTCTTTTCGTCGAAGCGAAATGTGGTCAAGGCGATTGAAAGCTATATCCTTACACTGGATGCAGGCTATCAAGTTTGGGGATCCGTATGAGCGGTATGCTGCGCTTGTGACTGCAATTGAAGACACTCTAGCTCCTTCGGATTTGGATACAGAGCCTGTGAAGATGGAGATGGGGCCAGAGGCGGAGGCGGAGTTGATTGAGAGGGAATTTAAGCGCCTTGGACTGAAACGGATAGGGATGGTTCAGGATCTGATGAAGGATTTACATCCCCAACTGGAACGGTCGGAGGTGGAGGCTGAGGCTAAGGCGGATACAGAGGGGGAGGCGGCTGAGGCGGCATACTGGCAGCGCAGACAGGAAAAGTTAGCGGAGAAATTGGTACAGACACTGGACACACCTCAGATTCCGGTGAAGGAATTGCGTCCCCCTAAATCTAAGCGTCGCTTCTTGTTGGTGTTGGTTTGTTCATTGGTGCTCGTTCTTGCACTGTTGCTGGCGATGCGCAAATAGTATATACTATTTTGCATTTATATGTAGTTATACTACTTTTTTTTTTTTTACCTGTGTAACGGCTATCCTTGGGAGGAAGGAATATTGATTCGATATTACCATATTGCTTGAAAAACTGCTATAATCAATTACGTTCCTTGTTAGTAGACAACATGTATCCACGCATGTCGAGCTCAGCGACATGGACAAACTGTGTTTTGTTTAGAGGTATTCATCACGTGGTTATAATAGGATTATTTCCGTCTTCCCTCCGTGCCTTCCATCTTTTCTTTTCTGCTCCTCCAAAACCGACGATAGCTCTTCCAATTCACGCAGCACAAACGCACACAAACGAGGTCCATTTCCCCCTCCTGCATCATCGTCGAGTTGAGCCCTGACTAATCTTTCTTCCAGAGCGCCAAGTAGAGCTATACGCTTCCATGTCCTACCCTACAACAGAAGGGTCTCTGTGGCACGTTGAAACGCAGGCATACGAGGGGAACAATCCATCAAGAGCCCCATTGCGCTAATTTTATGCCGCGCCTTGTGACTATGGGTCTTCGGGTCCGTGTCCTCACCAGATGGGCCCAAGCGCTGCCTCAGCGCCATCTGGAGTATTTGGTGGGCTATAGTTAATGTGAGTCTCCATTTATGTCCATTCAGTTGCCTATTTTCTTACAGGAGCAGATAGAGGAGCAGACGCAGAACTTGCGGGTTTTTCTCTGCATGCCCACGCTGAAGCTGGCGCTCTCTAGAATTATCAATTCGATGGTTTCTTTAACAGCTACGGTTGGCGGAGAGGATTTGGGGTGTAATCGAGTGATCTGTGTCTCAGCTCGTTCTCTCCTTACTCCGACGACATATGGGAGGGTTTTTGAGTTCTTGCTCATGCACCGCCGACTTGCGGGAAATAGCGCCACGCGAAGGAAGGATGCTGGCTAGTCTTTACAAGGGTAAGTAGGCCCTTCAAGTCATGTCAAGCGAAGAAGTACTTACTATCGCCTCAGAGGTAGCAAGTGCGATGAGCTTTGCCTTCTGGATTTCAAGGCGCCATGAATAAGCGCTCCTACATCTATTACAGGTCGTTCCACCCTCCTCACTAGGCCCTCGTCCTCGTATCCCCCCCAACCAACCCGACAAGCTCCGCCCCCCAGAAGTTAGCATACCTGCATCTGATCACTGCGCGTGTCGGTTAACTCTACCCCTGATTCCTTGGTAGCCCTCCCCCGGGCGGTGTTTTTTCGTCACTACCGGATTATTCGCGGACATCATAATATCCCTATTCATCTTCCTCGACCCCTTTCCTTTGAAGGGGTATGTCAGCGTACACGTCCAAGTTTTGTTTATGGCCAACAGCCACGGGCGCCCCCGGATGGCTTTTCATTGACCTTCGGCGCACTATTTGACTCGGCGGATTTACGTACCAGGGAACCGAGAGTTTTAACGCTGTATTATCGTTGAGCTGTTGTTGGGATCTCGTAAACGAGGATATTTTGCATATAAAGGACCGCACTGGATGGATGACTAGCGACCTGGGTTTCTCTCCTCTGTTGACGCCCTCCCATGAAGCGCCCGAGTCGACCTCATTTTTCTCAATGTTAAAGGTCCCATGCTACGAGCGGTCTTGCGGTGATGCGCCATAGTCCTCGATGAACACCTGCTCGGCACGAATTCGAATGCGTTGAGACATCGACTCGAACGCGGATGGGGAGTTTTGGTGCGGGCAAGGTGATGACTTTCTGACGCATAATCTCTCAAACTCCAGCTCAGTACTAGTTTATACAGCGTCCCAGTCATCTCCACTCGTATCTTGTGGAGGTGCGGCTCTTGGGGGACCGACATCGCGTCCGAGAACGCGAAAGCAAGCAATAATGAAGTTTTTCATCTTGGGCGCTAACCATGCCACATATCACTAAGGCCTCCGAATTGCCTCTATTCTCGTCGCCTCTTACCTCCGATCACCCACAAGAGATCTTCACAAGAATGATGGATGGAATCTCGTCCTTGGGTCGCGTGATGGTCTCAAACGACGCGTGTTTGAACGATGGACGGTATTTTTACCGGTTTTTCCCCTCTCCACCGAGTTTGCACTCGGCATTCGTTTTCCATTAGCCTTGCTGGTTTTGTGCTACTCTCTACCTTTCAGACCTTCCGTCTCGGACGGTTTTCGGCCCTTCCATGTGTGGGTCCACAACTGTGGTCGTGATGATTTCGTACCGATAAAGCCGGCCCAGCTTTCCTCTGTTACTGAGTCAGATTGCCTTCAGTTTTCTGTCAGAAGCGCCACCTAGTCCACTTTACACGCGTCTTGTATCACCTATGGCTTAGGGCGAACCAGAAACGCGTCGCAACTCCTCTTCCGCGGCGGTGAGTTTTTTTCCTCTTCTACCCCTCAGATTGGAATCCTTGATCTAGCACCTTACTCATTTTGGTCTCATGGACGCGTTTTCTAGTTCTCTCGTGTTTTCAGCACTACGACCTCCAACTTCAATCCCTCAAACCTCATAACCGCCTCAACCATGCCCATACGTTATGCCTCGGTCGCGATCCAAGGTGGTTCTAAAGTGAGGTGTCACGGTCGGTCGATGAAAATACCAAATGAACGCGTGTTATTGTGCAAAATCCGTTGCTACTGCTTTGGTTCTTGCTTGCCTGCCCGCCACCTGAAGGATGTGTCATCACGGGAGAAGATATTGTCCTCAGTGAATTGCGTACGTCGAGAAGATTTATCTCGGAGGGCTCTCAGACCTTTCGCGGGTGGAAGGGGTGATTCTATGATGTGTTAGAAAATGGCGAACAACGACACAGTTCTTTGGATTATTGGGATTTCACTATGGAGCGTTGGTATGACTTCCGTGCAGCTAACTTGTTTACACGGATTGATCCTTCATGTCACTTTTACGCGCAAGTGATGAACACGGTTTAGGCGGAGGGATTAAATATAGCTATTCGTTGAGCGCATTTCATGCACTCTCATGTAGCTGTCCCCTTTTGCATCTCCTCTCCAGGTTCGGCCAGCTTTTCAAGCTGACACAAACCCGGTCTGCAGCTTCCATGCCGTCTTGTGATGATAGAACAAAGTTGACGCCTCATGGTAGCGTGATAGGTGTGAAAGTACATTGTGGAAGCAGGTTGCGAATAAGGGAAACAGGCAAAAGCGGCTTTCCTGCCTGATGCGATGGATCCACCTCTGGGGATGAGAAACGCCACAACTTGTGGATGGGGCTGCCACCCGTGGTACTTTTACTTGGCCCAGTGCTGACACCCGGGGACCTGCACAGGATGTATTTAGAGAGCACGAAGGGTGGGCGAGAATAGAGGGTCCCGATTGTGCCAGCCGGCAGTCACGGTGGAAAGCGGTGGTACAGGAACGAGGTTCTTTCATTGTCTAACCATGTGGTTCTACTGAGACAGAACATTCACTACGCTCGTCGGAACTACACAACCCTCCTGCGATAGTGGTAAGCTCGGGCTTTAATGTACAGTACATGCCCAATGGTCGTACAAAACCTGCCTGTGTTGCTAACATGCATTACACACCATAATGTACAAAAGGCACCCAGAAAGTATACGAATCATGATTCAGCTCTCGCATCGCCCCCACAGCCTCGTGCAACGCTTGCGCCGCTCGACTGCTATCCGGCTCTCCTCCCGACAAAAGTGTCCCATACATCCCTGTGGCAACTCTTGAAGCCGCCTCATCCGGTATTGCCCACATCGTCCCAATCACATTGCGATATCCTGCACCCAACATCGCACCAGTAATATGCATCGCCTCGTCTGATACCTTCTCGTCTCCGGCTGCCGTTTGACAAGCAGACAAGAATGCCAGATCAGCATGACCAAATGAGTTGGCGACAATGTCCATGATGGTTAAACGGCGGTCGTGGAGGCAAAAACCACTCTGTGTGGGCTCATTCTTGTCCTGGATAGCGTGACATGCAAGGTGGACCCAGCTGCTGTTTGCCATGCGCGACAGCACCTGTTCTGCTGTTACTTGCTCATTTCGAAGTATCTCAGAGCTCCACTGAGAATCGCCAGGGAATAGCTGTTCTATCTTTGCAATTTCCGTTCCAGTGCCTGGAAGCGAGCTCTGGCCAGGTGTATTGGTCATGGCGATGCCAACAAGTCGGCTGAATGGCTGATGTTTTGCCAATCTTGCCTTGAGCAAGGCATTAATTGTCGGCGTGTATGACGAGACAACATAATTGAACGTCCCATCTATCTTGGCTCCGGTTATATGACAAGCAGCATGGAGTGGAAAGAAAGTGAGAGGACCGGTCGGACACCACCAAATGCGGGGAAGGCCAGACGGTCCAGATCTAATTGTCTAGACTCGCCAATCAGCGCATTTATTTTACAAGAGTGAGTATTCTTTACCGTTATATCCAAGGCTTGTAGGATAGGATAGACAATATTGGAGTAAATTTGACCCAGAATATCCGCCATGAGCGAACTGCCACCCATTGCCCGAGCTGGTCGACCAGCGCGGCTCTCCCATCTCTGAGCTCGATTCGGACCTGCAAGATATTGCCGCAGTGAGTCGTACATCTTCATTAAATCGCTATAGCAAAATTTGTTTAATGGGATATGAAGCACTTGGTCCCGCCTCCGGTCAAGCACCAGTGCATCACACCGGCGCTCATGAACATTGATGGCGACCACAGGACCCGATGCCGCAGCTTCCTTGAGAACAGAGACCTTTTTTGGAAGGAGAAAGTCGTGAAAATTTGGAAGTGATCGAATATTCTCCACAAGTGAATCCCACTTCTCCGCGAGGCGATGATGGCGTTGTGTTTCTGCTTCAAGTAAAATAGGATCCTTGACATTTTCGGATGTATTGAAGTTGTGACCTCGAATAGCTGCGTTGCGGAGCTCGCGTGAGACTTGTGTGAATTCAATACAAATATCTGGGTGAGCCTGTTGAAGCTGATTGACAGGAGTTTGGAGGTGGAGTAGTTGGTTCCAGATAACCGAACGTCCTTGCTCAAGCCACTCAAGTGCGAGATCTGGATGGCCAAGGTCGAGAGCGAATGCAGCAGCTTCCCTGGGAATGTCGGCGAGATCGGTGAGCTGTGAATGACGTGTAGAAATGGGATCACCGATCCAAGCAACTTGTGGAAGGAGATTTATAGCTTGGCTGTATGCGGCCAAGGCATCAGGAGGATTCCGTTTGATTTCTAGGCGAGCCCAGCGGTAGGACACATTGCATTGGGATGATTTGGGACCTATGTTGGAAGTGGCAGCTAATCGATAATATGAAATTGCTTGGTTCAGATGGTTCAACAACCCAGTATGCCTAAAACAGCTCTCAAAGGCAATTCCGAGATAACTGAGATATGATGGTTTGTCAGGATGACCATCCGGAGTGAGCAACACGGCCTGCTGGTGGTGATTGATGGCATCCTCGAAGTCACTAAGCTTCCCTGTGCGCCGAAATCGACTCTCCAAGGATTTTCCAAGATTATTGAGATATGATGGTTTATTAGGATGACCATCCGGAGTGAGTGATACAGCTTGCCGTAGGTGATCGATGGCATCCTTGAGGTCACTGAGCTTCCCTGTGCACCGAAATCGACTCTCGAAGGAATTTCCGAGATTATTGAGATGCAATGGTTTGTCAAGATGACCATCCAGAGAGAGCGACACGGCCTGCTGCTGATGATTGATAGCATCCTCAAGGTCGCTAAGCTTCCTGGTGCGCTGAAATCGACTCTCGAAGAAATTTCCAAGATTATTGAGAAGTGATGCTTTTTTAGGATGACCATCCGGAGTAAGTGACACAGCCTGCCGCTGGTGATTGATGGCATCCTCGATGTCACTGAGCATCCCTGTGCGCCGGAATCGACTCTCGAAGGAGCTTCCCAGATTATTGAGATGCGATGGTTTGGAGGGATGACCATCCGGAGTGAGCAACATGGCTTGCTGTTTGTAATTGATGGCCTCTTCGAGGTCACTGAGCTTTCCTGTGCACCGAAATCGAATCTCGAAGGAATTTCCGATATTATTGAGATACAATGGTTTGTCAAGATGACCATCTGGAATGAGTGACACGGCTTGCTGCTGGTGATTGATGGCATCCTCGAGGTCACTGAGCATCCCTGTGTGCCCAAATCGACTCTCGAAGGAACATCCGAGATTACTAAGGCGCGGTGGTTTGTCAGGATGACCATCCGGAGTGAGCGACACGGCCTGCTGTAGGTATTTGATGGCGTCCTCGATGTCACTGAAGGTCCCTGTGCACTGAAATAGACTCCCGAAGCAACCTCCGAGATTATTAAGGTACACTGGCTTGTTGGGATGGCCGTCTGGAGTGAGCAACAGCGCCTGCTGGAAATTCCTAACCGCCCTTTCTATGTCGTCAGGTATTCCCGTACACTGGAATTCCTCAAGCGCCCTAGCCCCAGCATCTCCAAATTCTGCCGACTTCTGCTCCCACTCGAGTTTGCAGGGCAGATCATTCATTGTTTTCAACTTGCTGCAAGCGGCGCTACTAGACCAGTAGTCACCCAAGGAAAACAATCATTCCGATATACTGCAATCAACATAAGATTTGAGGTACCTATCAGGGGTATGTATTGTAGCTGGATCCATGATCAGTAGGAAAGTTGGAGGAGGGAGCTTGCACTTACTTAGATGGTGGTACAACGACTGCAGTGGTGTGGCCGTGCGGCGGGCGCCACATGCGCAACGCCTTGCTGTACTGGCGCTCACAACACGCCTTTGCTATCAGCCCTCTATCATCCTTTGGCTCCCCTTCGATTACCAGCGCTCACCCATGAGTGGCACCCAATTTGTTCTGTATTACCATTCTCGTATATCCCTCAGCGAGGGTCGCTCTCCGCTGCTAGGCTCTAGCAGACCTAGCTGGATCATAGTTCTACCCTCAATTCTTAGCGGCCCTTCCCCACATTGTTTTTTCGTCATCGTCAAACTGTTCTCGACATTAAAACACCTCTGTCCATGTTCATTCATGCCTATCATCGATGAACACCCGAATTCCTCACACGTCCAGCCCTGATGATCTTATCACCCTCAGCACAATATTTTAATCGCCAAAATTACGTAAGACGGAACCAGTAATTCGACAGAACGCCTTGTTCTTGGGCCCCGCAATTGTCTTAAACGGCGTGTTTAGATGATGAGCAGTGTTTTTCTTGTTGGGAGGGAGTTTAAAGCGCTTCGAACTGTAGTCAATTAGGTTCCTTGCTAGTAGACAGCATGTATGCATGCAATGTCGAGCTCAGTGACATCAACGCAGCATGTTTTGTTTGGAAGTGTCCGTCACGTGATTATATTACCTCTTCCCTTCCGTGCCTTCCATCTTCCAAAAGCTGACGATGACTCTTCCAATGTACGCAGCCTGAATACGCACCGACGAGGTCTCTTTTCCCTCCTGCACCATCGTCAAAATTTAGCTCTGACTAATCTTCCAATGCGCCAAACAGAGCTATGGACTTCCTGCTCCTTGTCCTACCCTCCGACAGGAGTCTTTGTGCCACGTTGAAACGCAGCGTACGGGGAGAATGATCCATGAAGAGCTCCACTGCGCTGATATTGTGCCGCACCCCGTGACTATGTCCGTGTCTCATTAGATGGTCCAAGCACTGCCCCAATGCCGTCGCTTAACGAGCTATCGTTGATGTGAGTCTTCGCTCATGTCCTCTGAGTTGCCTATTCACTCACAGGAGCCGACAAATGACCAGAAGAACTTGCACGTTTTTCTTTACATGCCCACGCTGGGGCCGACGCTCTCTAGAACCGTCGATTTGATGGTTTATCTAACAGCTACGATTGGCGGAGGGGATGTTGAGTGTAACCGAGCAATCCATGTTTCAGCTTGTTCCTTCCCTTGCCCTGATGACGTATGGAATTTTGCTGCCTGACTGGATGGTATTTGAATTCCCGCTCATGCACTGCAGCACCACCGGTTTGTGGGGAATAGCACTACACGCAGGAAGTGATGTTGGTTGGCCTCTGGAATTGTGAGTGGGGCCTTCAAGTCATATCGAGCGAAGAAGTATTCATCATCATTTCAGGCAGCAAGTGTGATAAGTTTTGCCTCCAGCGATTTCAAGACGCCATGAATGCACCCTATATTTGTCACAAGTCGTCCCTACCGTTTTTATAGGCCTTCGTCCCCGTGTGCTCCCCCAACCAGCCCGACAAGCTCTTCTCTCAGACATCTGAATGTTGTCAGGATCTCGTAAATGTGAATAATTTGCATATATAAGACCGCACTGGATGGATGACTGGCTACCTAGGTTTTTCCCCTCCATTGACGCCCTCTCATGAGGCGCCCGAGTTGGCCTTACTTTTGTCAAAGGTCCTATGCTATGAGCAGTATTGCGGCGACACGCAATAGCCAACACCTGTTGGGCACAAATTTGAGTGGGTTGGGGAATATGGACTCGGACCCAGATGGGAATTTTCGATGCAGGTCAGCTGATAATTTTTCCGGGTGTAATCTCTCAAAACTCAACTGAATACCACCTCATACAATATCTTAACCATCTCTACCTTTATCTTGTCGGGGTTTGGCACTTATGGAGCTGTTATAACGTTCAAGGACACGAAAACAAGTCAATATTGAAGTTTTTTCACGACGGGCGCCAGCCATGTCACACATCATCAAGGTCTGACTTGCCTTCATTGTCGTCGTCTTCTACTTTTGATCAGCCACAAGAGTTTGTCACAAGAATAATGGATGAAAATTTGTCCTTGAACCGCGTGATGGCTCAAACGACGCGTGTTTGAATGGTGGATGGTATTTTTCTCGGTTTTCTCCCTCCACCCAGTTTGCACTCGGCGTTTGTTTTTCGTCGGCCTCACTGGTTTCATGCTAGTCTCTGTCTTTCATATCTTTCCGTCTCAAGGGTTTTTGATCCTTTCATGCGTGGGTCCATGACTGTGGTCATGATATTTTCGTACCAGTACAACGGTCCAGCTTTATCTCTGTTACTGGGCCAGATCGCCTTTGTTCTCCACCGGAAGCGTCATCTAGACCACTTTACACGCGTCTTGCGTCACCTATGGCTCAAGGGGAACCAGAAACGCGTTGCGTTTCCTCTTCTGTGGCAGTGAGTTTTTTTCTCTTGTACCCCTCAGATTGTACTCTTTGATTTAGTAGCTTGCGGTTCCATGGACGCGTTTTCTAATTCTCTCATGTTTTCAGCACTCCATAACCGCCGCGACCATACCCTACTTTATGACTCAGTCACGATCCAAGGTGGTTCCAGAGTGAGGTACCACAACAGGCCGATAAAAATACGCGTGTTATTGTTGCCCATTCGCCCCCTGATGAATGTATTATCATCATCATTATCATAGGAGAAGATATTGTCCCCAGTGAACTGCATACGTCGGGAAATTTTGTCTCGGAGGACTCCTGGGCCTTTTATGGATGGAAGGGGCGATTTTATGATGTCAGAATGCGGCTCACAACGGCATGATTCTTTGGATTATCGGGACTAGGCGATGGGGCGTTGGTGTATCTCCCATATAGCTAACTTATTTACACGGATTAATCCTTCTTGTCACTTTTACGTGCAAGCGATGAATATGATTTAGGTGGAGGGATCAAGGCATGTGCCTGCCCGTTCTCAAGTGCATTTTATGCAGTCATGTAGCTATCCCCCTTTACATCTCCTCTTCGTCAATGGCCGTTGTGGTAGCGTGATATGTGTGAAAGCACCCTATATTATATTATTGTAAGCAGATGTGCGAATAAGGGGGGCCGATTGTGCCAGCCGGCAGTCACAATGGAAAGTGGTGGTACAGGAATGAGATTATCCATCATCTAACCGTGTCGTTCTATCTGAGATAGAACATTCGCTGCACTCTTCAGGACTAGACAACCCCCCCCCATAGTAGTGGTAGCCTAAGGTTTTAGTGCACAGTATACACATATCCAGTGGCCATACAAAATCTCTCCTTGCATTACTAACATACATCATACACCGTAATGTACAAAAGGCACCCAAAAATTAAATGAGTCATCGTCTGATTCCCGTACCTCCCTCACAGCTTCATGTAGTGCTTGAGCTGCAGGGTCACTATCAGGTTCTCCTCCAGAGAGAAGCACCGAGTACACCTTTGACGCAATTCGAGGAGCCACCTCATCGGGTATTGCCCACATCGTCCCAATCACACTCCGATACCCGGCTCCTAACATCGCAGCAGTAATATGTACTGCCTCATCCGACGTCTTCTCGTCTCCAGTCGCCGTTTGACAAGCTGACAGGAATGCAAAGTCAGCATTGCCAAATTCCTTGGCTACAATGTCCATGATCGTTAAACGTCGGTCATGAAGGCAGAAGCCACTCCGTGTGGGCTCTTGCTCGTCCTGGACGGCATGACATGCGAGATGAATCCAACCAGTGCGTTTCGTGTGGACCAACCCAGACTCCGGCAAAGGAATTGCAGCTCCCCAAATCTAAGCGTCGCTTCTTGGTTTGTTTATTGATACTCATTCTTGCACTATTGCTGGCGATGCGTATATAGTATATATTTTACATTTGTATATAATTTTACTTGGTTATAATCTGTGTATGAGTCGCATACATGTATGTGTGTCGGGTTCCAAGGGTGAAGTGACATGGACGCCGTTTGTAAGCATTCATCACGTGGTTAGAATACCTCTTCCTCCAGTTCCCTCCACGCTTTCCATCTTTTCTGCTCCTCCAAAAAGCTGACAATGGCTCTTCCAATTCACGCAGCCCAAATACGCACTCACAAAGTCTGTTTTGCCTCCTGCATCATCGTCGAGTTTAGCTCTGACTAACCTTCCAGTGTGCCAAAAAGAGCTACTATTTCTCTATTTCTTGTCATACCCTACGGCAGAGGGGCCTTTGTGGCACGTTGAAATGCACCATACAAAGGGGGCGATCCATTGGGTGCTCCGCTGCGCTGATTTTATGCTGCACCTAGAGACTATGTCTGTGTCCTCACCAGATAGATCCAAGTGCCGCCTCAACGCTGTCTGGAGTATTTGGTGGGCTATAGTTGATGTGAGTCTTCGTTCATGTCCATTTGAGTTGCCTTTTTACTCACAGGAATCGACAAAGGAGCAGAAGAACTTGCGCATTTTTGTTTGCATCCTCACACCGAAGCTGGTGTTCCCTAAAACTGTCAGCTCGATGGTTTCTTTAATGGCTGTGGTTGGCGGAAGGTATTTTGGGTGTAACCGAGCGATCCGTGTTTCAGCTTGTTCCTTCCCTTGCTCCGACGGCATATGGGACCTTGCTGCCTGACTGGATGGTTCTTGAATCCTTGCTCATACACCATCAGCCTGCAGGAAATAGCGCCACGCGAAGGAAGGATGCTGGCTAGTCTTTGCAAGGGCAAGTGAGCCCTTCAAGTCGTGTCGAGTGAATAAGCGCCCCAAACATTTATCACAGGTCGTTCCTGCCGTCTTCACAGACTCCCGTCCTTGTATGTCCCCCAACCAGCCCGACAAGCTCTGCTCCTAAAGACCAACATACCTGCATCTGACCACTGCCTGCGGCGGTTAGCTCTACCCTTGATTCCTTGGCAACCCTCCCCCGGGCGGTATTATTTCATCACTACTGGATTATTCGCAGACATCACAATATCCCTGTTCATCTTCCCCGACCCCGCTACTTTTAAGGGGTATGTCAGTGAACACGTCCAAGTTTTGTTATGACCAACAGCCATGGGCGCCCCTGGATGGCCTTTCATCGACCTTCGGCGCACTATTTGAATCGACTGATTCACGTACCAAGGAACCGAGAGTTTCAACACTGTATTATCACTGGGCTGTTATCGGGACCTCGTAAACAAGAATATTTTGCATATATAAGACTGCACTGGATGGATAGCCAGCAACCTGGGTTTTTCCCCTCCATTGACGCCCTCTCATGAAGCGCTCGAGCCAATCTTGTTCTCAATGTTGAAGATCCCACGCTACGAGCAGTCTCGCGGCGACGCGCAATGGCACTCAATGAACACCTGTTGGACTCGGACGCAGATATGGATTTTTGGTGCAGGCCATGTGATAATTTTTTCACGTGTAATCTCTCGAAAGTCGACTAAATGCTAGTTCATACAGCGTCCTAACTATCTCTACCTTTGGCATGTTGAAGCTCGACACTTGTGGAGCTGATATCGAGGTCTTGAACACGAGAAAAAGCCGTGATGAAGTTTTTCACTACGAGCACTAAACGCGTCATGCACCATCAAGGTCTCTGAATTGTCTCTATTCTTGTCGTCTCTTACTTTTGATCACCTACAAGAATTTGTTGCAAGAGTGATGGATGGAACCTTGCTTTCGGGCCACGTGGTCACCTCAAACGACGCGTGTTTACACGATAGATGGTATTTTTCCCGGTTTTCCCCCTCTCCACCGAGTTTGCACTCGGCATTCGTTTTCCATCAGCCTTGCTGGTTTTGTGCTACTCTATACCTTTCATACCTTCCGTCTCAAAGGTTTTTGACTCTTCCATGTGTGTGTCTACAACTGTGGTCGTGATGCTTTTGTACCGATAAAACGGCCCAGCTTTCCCTCTGTTACCAGGTTAGATTGCCTTCATTTTCCGTCGGAAGTGCCACCTAGTCCACTTTACACGCGTCTTGCATCACCTATGGCTTAGGGCAAATCAGGAACGCGTTGCAACTCCTCTTTCGTGATGGTTAATTTTTTTCTCTTCTACCCTCGAATTGGACTCTTTGATCTACTACCTTACTCATTTTGGTCTTATGGGCGCGTTTTCTAGTTCTCTCGTGTTTTCAGCACTACGACCCCAATTTCCATTCCTCAAACCTCATAACCGCCTCGACTATGCTCCCTATTTTATGTCTCAGTCGCAATCCAAGGCGGTTCTAAAGTGAGGTGTCACAGTCGGTCGATGAAAATGCCAAATGAACACATGTTATTGTGCAAGAACCGTTGCTGCTGCTTTGGTTCTTGCTTGCTTGCCTGCCTGCTACCTGGTGAATGTATCACCACGGGAGAAGATATTGTCCCCAGTGAACTGCGTACGTTGAGAAGATTTATCTCGCAGGGCTCTCGGACCTTTTGTGGGCGGAAGGGGTGATCCTATGATGTGTTAGAAAACGGCAAACGACGACACAGTTCTCTGGATTATTGGGGTGTAGCTATGGAGAGGTGTGGATGCCTAAAGGTACAAACATTCTTGACAGTCTTGTCGAGCACATCCTCCTTTGGACGCTACCTCCACACCATCGACAAACTCTCTTTCAACAGGAACCTCGCCATATGGATTCAAAGTTGTACCAGACATGTTGCACCACCTCTCGATGGCACTGCACTTTTTTTTTTCGATTTGACCAGATCGCCGCTCTTCAGACACATAAAAGAACCTTTGTCACAGTGTTCAGGAATTCGTGGGTCTGGGCTCGCCAAACGGGGTGACTGAATATAAACATTTATGTTCGTGAGATATTGACATTCAATCGTCGGATGAGTTGTCTTTGAGCAAGATGGGTTGGGTAGAACAACTAAAAGTATAAAGATAAGACACCATGCATAAACAATAAACCACCAATAACCAAAGCTCCTGCTCTCGTCCCCATTCTCCCAGCATTGTTCGTTTGGGTAGTGGAGGGTTGGGCTGTCGTGTTAGGTGTGGTCACGGAAGTTGGCAGAGCACTCGCAACAGGACCGCTGATAAGACTGAGAGTAGTTGAGCTAGCTGATTCAATGACGGAACCAAAACCAGAAGTGCCATTTGGAGTTGGCTGTGTAGAGCTTCGCGGCGTTGTTGATCGTGTTTGTCCTTTGGAAGAGGATGTGGTGGATGTACGACTTGAACTTCCGCCACCACCGCTACTGCTAGTACTACTAGACGGAACCTCGAGGACAAAGCGATCGACATAAAGCTCTGCGTGGCCTTCGTCGTCGTCACTGATTCCTGCTCCGCTGATGTGGACCGTATGAATGCCGGAAGTGTTGAAGCGTTTAGACCACAAGAGGACCTAGATTCGGGCACCTATCAGGGCTTGATCCAATTTTCAGTGCACAGTTACTCTACCTGTTCCTTTCCATTGGTATCGGGAGCATTGAGGACCTCTAGAAGACCGGGTCTTGGGTGGGCAATATCACAGTCAACACAAATTCCTTGTGAGCCTTTGCCACCGGAGCCGTAGTAATAAAAAGCAGTCGCTGGTTCAGGGAATGTCTAGAATATCCGTGTTCAACTTCAGTCTCGTTGACAAGCACAACTTAGGAGGTGACTTACGAAAGTGATTGCGAAGGAATGTGGGGAAATTACGGTAGACAATGTACCATCAAAAGCGCCTGCTTGTCCCGTGAGGTGAGTCCAGACAGATGCAGGTTCATAGGTTATAGAGGAGCTAGTGTCATCAATGGACTTGTTGATAAAGGAGCCCATGGTTTATGCGCGAAAGCAAAGTTTGGGTGGTGTCAAAGTGGGAAATGAACAACAATGGTCAGCCCGACACCCGTGTCAAATATAAGGAACGAACAGACGGAGATATTATGCCGCTGAGACACAATCAAGTTTTCCCTGAGTTGCATCAAGCTAATAAAAGAAGTGTCTATTAATAGTTTTCGAATGCTGGGCTTATGCTCGATGCGTGGGAGTACTTAGAGAGCGTGATACTCAGGCGATCAGTAGCTCGGCAACGGTGCAGGAACTATTGTATTCGCCAATTAGATGCGTTTGTTCACTATAATCTCGTTAGAATAATCTCGTTGTCTACACATCAACTGGCGGTACTAACCCGATTTTCAGAGTGTTGAAGCGGATCAACGGGTATTTCTCGCATAGCATGAAGGGGTATCCACGCGCACACGTTCTCATTTCTGACTGAGGCAGTGACATTTTTCATTCTCCGTGCCCGCCGTAAGAGGCCTCCTTTTTCCGCCCAGTATCCTGAAGCTTGAACATGCGACTACTCTTGATTCCGTCGGGCTCGGAAAGGCGTAGTATTCTATTATTACTGTCATAGTTCCCCGGCTGAGTTGTCTGGATTTGGAGGGCGAGGTCCCATGCGTTCCCTGTTGTCTCCTAGGCTATGGGTACAGGATGCAAGTACTCGCGTTGAATGACTACTATGACTTCGCTTCCTCTGTTTAAAAAGGCCATTGATTAGTTTCAGTGCTTCTTCGCCTATGTGAAGGGAGTTGACGAAAGATAAGGCACAAGGCAATGCGATGGTAAGTGGACCGGAATGGCTTCAAGAGATTGTTGAATTCTCCTTTGAGTTCAGCCCGGGCTGATCTCAGGAGACCGTTGACCGGAAGCAGGTTTAATAGACAAGACAGATCAGGGATAGTCAAGACGTCATGAAAGTCAACAGCCAAGTGAGCAGTACAAGCGCCATCTTCGGCCGAGATGAAGACGAGGCGTCCGAAGCACCTATCAACGGGTGCCTGATGATTGCTGAGCCAGACGCTGAGCTCCAAGAAAATATGGGCTTATGATAATGCTTGGAGTCAGACTACGGCAGATATAGTGTTCGGGAGTCGTAGCTTGTTGAAGATACGGGTGTCTAGTCTTCGAAAGAAGAGGATCGAATGAACTGGGGCAGACATAAATTCAAAGCAGAGCCTACGTTCACTGTAGTTGTCTCGGTGTTTTTTAATAGTCTCAATCCAGGGTCTGGAAAGGTTGATCTTCGCCGCCACAGAATGATGACTCTCGGTTTCACACTTGGCATTGGTGATGTTGGTCGTGACGGAACTTGAACGGAACTCCAGAAAACCAAAAGGTGGTAAGCAATAAAGTGATCATGTGCACAGGCGCTTATCAGTGGTTCCAGCTATTGTGGCGATCCTCCAAACGAATTATATATGCAAAAGCTCCCATAAGTACTTAACCACACCATCTAATGCTAATTCACAAACTCCTACTCCCACTTCGACTTCGAGCGCCTGAGGCTTTATTCGACTGCCCAGCCTCTATATCCTCGTGAAATCACCCAAGCCATTACTGAACTATGGAAAGACTGAAACCTCCTGGCCAAGTCGGCACTGATGAAAGCGAGTTCTTCGAGATCGTCGTTCTGGGTGCTGGTATGTAATTATGAGAGAACGTGCTACTTCCTCTTTAACGATTCTGATCTTCTCTTGGTCCACAGGTGTGGTTGGCTTGACTACAGCGCTTGAGCTGCAGCAGCGTGGGAAGAGAAAATACAGGGTACAATCGTTGCAGACGCTTTCCCAGTACCGGCGTCAAATATACCAGCCAGTGGGCTGTACATATCCTTTGACTTCATGTCTTCAAACCGCTGACATTGACTACCGACACCTAGGGTGCTCACCACATATACGGTCCCCGAGATTGAACGCATACCCCAGTGGCGAACTGTATCGTACGTCTCTTCTTTCTTTCGTTTGGTGAAATGTGCCTCACCAGCCGGAATCAGACTTTGAGAAAGATACATTTAGAACATCATGGGAGTTGTCTGAGCCGAACACGGAAACAGAAGAGTGTTTCTTGTGTATCCCCTGACACACCGAGTACTGTTGCTATGATCGCGTGACGGAGAATGCACCTGGTCCAGAACCTTGGGAGGAAATACCATCTGTATATCCCTTCGTTCACCATTATTCCCTTCTAGCTTTCTCTCGCTTTATCCCTTGGCGGATTCTTACCCCAACAAGTTACAGTACCAACCTCTCTCCAAAGCAAAGCTTCTGCCTGGCACAACATCAGGATACATATTCCAGACAGTCTCCATCGACACACCCGTCTACCTCAACTGGCTCGGAGGCCGCACGGTTCGCGGACACGCCCAACACCTTGGCCAAATCACAGAAGGCGGCATCGCCATTTTCGGTGACCGTTATACCGCACAAGCTGTAGCGAAATGCGGCGTCCATACCCATGGTCTCAGCGGCAAACCCAGCCCATCGCCTTCACCATCGCCTATCCCTCAAGACCATAAAGGAGAAACCGCTCCTCCCACTGAGTTGGTTCATAAGGCGGTACACAAGATCCACGACTGGGAAGAGTCGATGCCGTGGTGGTTTGTTCTGGCTTAGGAGCTCGTGGGTGGGTGGAGTTGAGGATAAGGCTATTTACCCGTTGAGGGTTCAGACTGTGATCGTCCGCGCGCCTTGGGTTAGGTTCGTGAAAGTGGAGGCGAGGATGAGAAAGGAGAAAGGGTTGACACGTATGTGATCCCGAGGCGAAGCGGTGATGTGAGTGTTTCTGCCGTCGTTATATCCATGTTATATAAAGCAAGCAATCTGTAGGTGATTGTCGGCGGAACGAGAGCGGCTGGCGACTGGTGTGTATCTGTGCCTCCAGCTTTGGATACCGGCTAATGGCCCATGACAGGCACCCTCACCCACGCGAAGAAACCACCATCGACATCCTAATACGTAGCCTCAAACTCTGCCCACAACTCGCACCTCCTGAAATCCGCTCAGTTTGCGAGCCAACGATCAACGGTGTCCTACCACATGTCGTCAGCGAAGGACCTCTACTGCAAGAGACTACAAGCGAGTCGGTTAAGAAGGCGTTGGTTGTGTGTAACTATGGGTATGTATCTTTGTAAGGATTCCCGTGCCTTTGTTCGACTAACGTGATGTAATTTCTACAGGCATTCTGGCTACGGATATCAAGCTTCATGGGGAGCTGTTAGGAAGGCTTCGGATCTGTCGGAGGAGGGACTAAAGAATATCTAAATGCGAACCTAAATCGAACGAAGCTGAACTCAACTAATCTTTATCAAAGCTAATGCGATTCTGAGCACTCGGTGATATCATATGTAAAGTGCATTTAACCCGGGATCTAAAGACCACTGCTGAATATGTTCGCATCACTACCTCCACCACTCCCACCAGTCAAACCTCGTGTCGCAGTACTCCTCATATCATCTATCTCAAACCTCATCCGGTCTATCGTCTCCTTCGACGGTAATTTTTCTTGCTTTTGCTCATCCAGTTGGGCCACGTTCAACTCGGCCTCAAGGTGTATAATCCTATCTTCATAACTTTGCTGCTCCTTAGACCACTTGCCCATCTCGACCTCGTGCAGAGACGCAGCTTCGCGGAGAGATCGAATGATTTCTTCCCGATGCCGAAGATCATCACGATACTTTTCTGATGCAGTGCATTGCTCTTGATACTGCTGTCGGGAAGCATAGGCCGATTTAGCATGTTTGAGTGCCTTAGTGACTTGGGCGACCTCGAGTTCCAACGCGCTTATCTGCGTTATATTTTGTTGTTACACGAAAAAAGAGTTAGTTGTAGGATACAAGTATGTGAGCCGACGCACCTCTTTGGAACGGAGTTCCTTTTCTTCACGTTTAGTCGCACTCAGCTCACTCCGCATTTCTTCCAACTTGCTCTGCATCTGCTCGAGCTCAGACTCATGCTCTCTCAGCTTCCATAAGCTTTCTGCCAAGATTGGTGTTGACTCGTTGAAGTGCTTCCAGTCATTCCATAGGCTCCAGCAATGCCGTTGAACTCGCAAAATTCCGGTCAAGAACCAAACCGAGCGAAGAGTCCTCTTCATCATCTGAATCCGGAGTGGATGTCGGCATGGGTAGACTCGAAATCGTGTTCCCGAAGGAATCCTCATTCCGATATTCATAGCCGCCACTGGAGTTGATGATTGCGTCCCTCCAAATACAAACGTCGCTTCTTGTTGGTTTGTTCATTGGTGCTTGCTCTTGAGCTGTTGCTGGCGATGCGCAAGTAGTATATATTTTGCATTTATAAGTAATCTCTACTTTTTTTTTCTACCCGTGTGTAACGCCTATCTCTGGGAGGAAGGAGTATTAGTTCGGGATCACCACATCGCTTGAAAAAGTGCTGTAGTCAATTAGGTTCCTTGTTAGTGGATAGCATGTATGCATGCATATTCATCACGTGATTAGAATAGGATTATTTCCGTCTTTTCTCCATGCCTTCCATCTTTTCTGCTCCTCCAAAAACCGACAATGGCCCTTCCGATTCGCTCAGCACAAATGCACATGAACCAGGTCCCTTTCCCCTCCTGCATCACCGTCAAGTTTAGCTCTGGCTAATCCTTCTTCCAGAGTGCCAAGTCGAGCTATGGGCTTCCCGTTCCCCGTCCTAACGACAGAGCGGGTCGCGGCAGGTTGAAATGCAGCATACGAGGGGAACGATCCATCAAGAACTCCACTGCGCTGATTTTATCCCGCGACTTGTGACTATGGGTCTCCGGGTCCGTGTCCTCGCCAGACGGGCCCGAGCGCTGTCTCAATGCCATCTAGAGTATTTGGTGGGCTATAGTTGATGTGAGTCTTCATTCATGTCCATTGAGCTACGCATTTTCTCACAGGAGCTGATAAAGGGGCAGACGCAGAACTTGCGTGTTTCTCCCTGCATGCCCACGCTGAAGCTGGCGCTCTCTGGAATTGCCAATTCGATGGTTTCTCTAACAGCTACGGTTGGTGGAGAGGCTTTGGGATGTAACCGAGCAATCTGTGTTTTAGCTTGCTCTTTCCTTACTCCGAAGACGCATGGGACTTCACTGCCTGATCGAACAGCTTTTGAATTCTTGCTCACGCACCATTGACTTGCGGGAAATAGCGCCACACGAAGGAAGGATGCTGTTTAGTCTCTACAAGGGCAACTAGGCCCTTCAAGTCATGTCGAGCGAAGAAGTACTTATCATTGCCTCAGGGGTAGCAGGTGGGATGAGTTTTGCCTCTGGATTTCAAAACACCATGAATAAGCGCCCCGACGTCTATTACAGGTTGTTCCACCGTTCACACAGGCCCTCGTCCTCATATGCCCCCCAACCAACCCGACAAGTTCCACTTCCAGAAACCATTTAACCAGCGCACCTGTATCTGATTATCGCCTACGTTGGTTAACTCTACCCTTGATTCCTTGGCAACCCCTCCCCCGGGTGGTGTTGTTTCGTCGCCAACGGATTGTTCGCGGACATCATGATATCCCTACTTATCTTCCCCGATTCCGTTACCTTTAAGGGGTACATCAGCGAACACGTTCAAGCTTCGTTTATGACCAACAGCCATGGGCACCCCTGGATGACTTTTCATCGACCTCCGGCGCACGATTTGAATCAAGGGATTTACGTACCAAGGAACCGGAAGTTTCAACGCCATATTATCGTTGGGCTGTTATCGAGATCTCGTAAACAAGAGTATTGTGCATATATAAGACCGCACTGGATGGACGACTAGCAACCTGGGTTTTTCCCTCTCATTGACGCCCTCTCATGAAGCGCCCGAGCAGACCTTATTCCCAATGTTGAAGGTCCCATACCACAAGCAGTCTTTTGACAACGTGCAATAGTCTTCGATGAACATCTGCTGAGCACGAATTTGAATGCGTTGAGACATCGACTCGAACGCAGATGGGGAATTTTGGTGCAGGTAAGGTGATGACTTTCTCATGCGCAATCTCTCAAAACACAACTAAGTACTAGTGTCCCAGTCATCTCTGCTTGTATCTTGTAGAGATGTGGCACTTGGGGGACCGACATCGCGTCCGAGCACACGAGAAAAAGCCATAATGAAGTTTTTCACGATGGGCGCTAAATGTGCCACACATCATGGCCTCCGACTTGCCTCCATTCTCGTTGTCCCTTACCTCCAATCACCCACAAGAGTTTCTTGAAAGAATGATGAATGGAATTTTGTCCTTGTGCCGCGTGATGGTCTCGAATGACGCGTGTTGGGCAGTGGATGGTATTTTTCCCGGTTTCCCCTCTCCACTCAGTTTGCGCTCGGCATTTGTTTTTTTGTCGGCCTCGCTGGCTTCGTGTTACTCTCTATCCTTCATACATTTTCGTCTCAAGAGATTTTGACACTGCTGTGTGTGGGTCCACAACTGTGGTCGTGATGCTTTCGTATCGATAAAACGGCCCAGCTTTCTCTCTGTTACTGGGTCAGATTGCCTTCAGTTTCCCGTCGGAAGTGCCACCGAATTCACTTGACACGCGTCTTACATCACTTATGGCTTAGGGCAAACCAGAAACGCGTCGCAGTCCCTCTTCCGTAGCGGTGAGTTTTTGTTTTTCTACCCCTTGTATTGCACCCTTCGACCTAGTTCCCATGGACGCGTTTTTTAATTCTCTCGTATTTTCAGCGCTATGATCTCCAAATTCTATCCCTCGAACCTCATAACCGCTGCAACCATACACCCTCCTTTTGCCTCAGTCGCGGTCCAAGGTGGTTCCAGAATGAGGTGCGGCAACAGGTCGACGAAAATACCGATTGGACGTATGTTATTGTGCAAGAACTGTTACTGCTGCTTTGATTCTTGCTTGCTCGCCCGCCACCTAGTGAATGCATCATCGTAAGAGAAGATATTGTCCCCAGTGAACTGCATACGTCGGGAAAATTTATCTTGGAGGGCTCTTGGACCTTTTGTGGATGGAAGGGGTGACTCTACGACGCACCAGAATGCGACTCACAACGGCATAGTTCATGTCATCTTTACGTGCAAACAATGAACATGATTTAAGGGGAGGGATCGAGGCATGCGCCTGTCTGTTCTCAAATGAATTTCATGCGGTCATGTAGCTGTCCCCCTTTGCATCTCATCTTCACAAATAGTCAGTTTTTCAAGCCATCACAAAACCCGATCTGCAGCTTCTGCGCTGTCTCGCGATGATAGAACAAAGTTGACGGCTCATGGTAGTGTGATATGTGCGAAAACAAGCTACATACACTACATGAGAAGCAGATACTATGCAAATACGGGACAGTGGGCAAAAGCGACTCCCTTGCCCGATGCGGCGTGGCCTCTGGGGATGAGATACGCCATAGCTTATGAGGAGGACTCCCACCCATGGCATGTTTGCTTAGCCCAATACTGAGAGTCAACCAGCAGTCATAGTGGAAAGCGGTGGTACAGGAATGAGGTTCCTTCATCAAGCCATATTGTTCTTAATATACAGTACGTTTCCAAAATTCTGATGGTCTGCTCGCGTTATTGACATACATCACGCACCATAATGTACAAAAGGCACCCAGAATGTATATGAATCATGGTTCAGCTCTCGCATCGCCCCCACAGCTTCATGCAATGCTCGCGCCGCCTGACTGCTATCTGGCTCCCTTCCCGACAAAAGGGCTCGATACACCCCTGTGGCAACCCTTGAAGCCGCCTCATCCGGTATTGCCCACATTGTCCCAATCACATTGCGATATCCTGCACCCAACATCGCACCAGTAATATGCATCGCCTCGTCTGATACCTTCTCGTCCCCGGCCGCCGTTTGACAAGCAGACAAGAATGCAAGATCGGCACGGTCAAATGAGTTGGCAACAATGTCCATGATGGTTAAACGGCGGTCGTGGAGGCAAAATCCACTCTGGGTGGGCTCACCCTTGTCCTGGATAGCATGACATGCAAGGTGAACCCAGCTGCTGTTTGCCATGCGCGACAGCACCTGTTCCCCTGTTGCCTGCTCATTTCGAAGTATCTCGAAGCTCCACTGAGAGTCGCCAGGGAATAGCTGTTCTATCTTCGCAATCTCCGTTCCAGTGCCGGGAAGTGGGCTTTGACCAGGTGTGTTGATCATGGCAATGCCAACAAGTTGGCTGAATGGCTGATGTTTCGTCGATCTTGCCTGGAGCAAGGCATTAATGGTCGGCGTGTATGACGAGACAACGTGACTAAACGTCCCATCTATCTTGGTTCCGGCTGTACGGCAGGCAGCATGGAGTGGAAAGAAAGTGAGAAGACCGGTCGGACACCACCAAATGCGGGGAAGGTCAGACGATTCAGATCTAATTGTCTGGAGCCAATCAGCACATTCGCTTTGCAAGAGCAAATATCCTTTACCGTCATATCCAAGGCTTGTAGGATAGGATAGACAACATTCGAGTAAATTTGCTCCAGAATATCCGCCATGAGCAAACCACCACCCATTGCCCGAGCCGGTCGACCCGCACGGTTCTCCCATCTTCGAGCCCGATGAGGACTTGCAAGATATTGCCGCAGTAAGTTGTGCATCTTCACTAAATCGCTGTAGCGAAATTTGTTTAATGGGATATGAAGCACTTGGTCCCTTCCCCGGTCAAGCACCAGTGCATCACATCGGCGCTCATGAACATTGATGACGACCACAGGACCTGATACGGCAGCTTCCTTGAGAACAGAGACCTTTTTTGGAAGGAGAAAGTCGTGAAAGTTTGGAAGTGATCGAATATTCCCCACAAGTGAATCCCACTTCTCCGCGAGACGATGATGACGCTTGTGTTTCTGCCTCAAGCAACATAGGATCTTTGACATTTTCGGATGTATTGAAGTCGTGGCCTCGAATAGCTGCATTACGAAGCTCATGTGAGACTTGTGTGAATTCGACAGCAAATATCTGGGTGAGCCTGGTGAAGCTGATTGACAGGAGTTTGGAGGTGGAGTAGTTGATTCCAGACAACTGAACGACCCTGCTCGAGCCACTCGAGTGCGAGGTCTGGACGGCCAAGATCAAGGGCGAATGCAGCAGCTTCCCTGGGAATTTCGACGAGGTCGGTGAGCTGTGAATGGCGGGTAGTAATGGGATCACCGATCCAAGCAACTTGTGGAAGGAGATTTATAGCATGGCTGTATGCGGCCAAGGCATCAGGGGGATTCCGTTTGATTTCTAGGCGAGCCCAGCGGTAGGACGCATTGCATTGGGATGATTTGGGACCTATGTTGGAAGTGGCAGCTAATTGATAATGCGAAATTGCCTGATCCAAATGGTTTGACAACCCAGTATGCCTAAAACAATTCTCAAAGGCAATTCCGAGATTATCGAGATATGATGGTTTGTTAGGATGACCATCCGGAGTGAGTGACACGGCTTGCTGATGATGATTGATGGCATCCTCGATGTCACTGATCTTCCCGGTGCGCTGAAATCGACTCTTGAAGGAACTTCCGAGATTATTGAAACGCGGTGGTTTGTCAGGATGACCATCTGGAGTGAGCGACACGGCCTGCTGCTGGTATTCAATGGCATCCTCGAGGTCACTGAGCTTTCTGGTGCACCGAAATCGACTGCAAAAGGAGTTTCCAAGATTATTGAGACGCGATGGTTTGTCAGGATGACCATCCGGAGTGAGCAACACGGCTTGCTGCTGGTGATTGATGGCACCTTCGAGGTCACTGAGCTTCCCGGTGCTGCTGAAATTGATTCCAGAAGGAACTTCCGAGATCGTGGAGATACGATGATTTGGAGGGATGACCATCTGGAATGAGCGACACGGCTTGCTGCTGGTAATTGATGGCATTCTCGATGTCACTGAGCTTCCCAGTGCGCTGAAATCGACTCTTGAAGGAATTTCCGAGATTATTGAGACGCAATGGTTTGTCAGGATGACCATCCGGAGTGAACAACATGGCCTGCTGCTGGTGATTGATGGCATCCTCGAGGTCACTGAGCTTCCCGGTGCGCTGAAATCGACTCCAGAAAGATTTTCCGAGATTATTGAGATGCGATGGTTTGTCAGGATGACCATCCAGAGTGAGTGACACGGCCTGCTGATGATGATTGATGGCATCCTCAAGGTCACTGAGCTTCCCGGCATGCTGAAATCGACTCCAGAAGGAATTTCCGAGATTATTGAGACGTGATGGTTTGTCAGGATGACCATCCGGAGTGAGCGACACAGCCTGCTGCTGGTGATTGATGGCATCCTCGAGGTCACTGAGCTTCCCGGTGCGCTGAAATTGATTCCAGAAGGAACTTCCGAGATCGTGGAGATACGATGATTTGGAGGGATGACCATCTGGAATGAGCGACACGGCTTGCTGCTGGTAATTGATGGCATTCTCGATGTCACTGAGCTTCCCAGTGCGCTGAAATCGACTCTTGAAGGAATTTCCGAGATTATTGAGACGCAATGGTTTGTCAGGATGACCATCCGGAGTGAACAACATGGCCTGCTGCTGGTGATTGATGGCATCCTCGAGGTCACTGAGCTTCCCAGTGCGCTGAAATCGACTCCAGAAGGATTTTCCGAGATTATTGAGACATGACGGTTTGTCAGGATGACCATCCGGAGTAAGTGATACGGCTTGCTGGTGGTGATTGATGGCATCCTCGACGTCACTGAGCTTCCCGGTGTGCTGAAATCGACTCCAGAAGGAATTTCCGAGATTATTGAGACGCGATGGTCTGTCAGGATGACCATCCGGAGTGAGCGACACAGCCTGCTGCTGGTGACTGATGGCGTCCTCGATGTCACTGAGCTTCCCAGTGCACTGAAATCGATTCCAGAAGGAACTTCCAAGATTATGGAGATACAATGGTTTGCCAGGATGACCATCCGGCGTCAGTGACACAGTTTGCTGATGGTGATTGATGGCATCCTCGAGGTCACTGAGCTTCCCAGTGCGCTGAAATCGACTCTTGAAGCAATTTCCGAGATTATTGAGACGCAATGGTTTGTCAGGATGACCATCCGGAGTGAGCAACACGGCCTGCTGCTGGTGATTGATGGCATCCTCGACGTCAATGAGCTTCCTGGTGCGCTGAAACCGATTCTGGAAGGAACATCCGAGATTATTGAGATATAATGGTTTTTGGGGATGACCATCCGGAATGAGCAATAATGCCTGCTGAAAATTCTCAATTGCCCTCTCTATGTCGTCAAGTATCCCAGTGTGCTGGAATTTTTCATACGCTCTAACCCCGACCCTTGTAAATTCTGCCGATTTCCGCTCCCACTCGAGCTTGCAGGGCAAATCATCCATTGTTTTCAACTTGTTGCAAGCGTCCCTATGCCAGTAGTCGCCCCAAGAAAACAGTCATTCTGATGTACTACAGATCAATATAAGATTTGAGGTACCTATCAAGAGTATATATCGCAACTAGGTCCACAATCAGCGGGAAAGTCGAAGGAGGGGGAGTGTTGCACTTACTTAGATGATGGTGAAACGGCGAGTGAGTGCTGTATTATGGCTGTGCGACAAGCGTCACTACACTGGCACTCACAACATCCTATTTCACACACACACGCCTTCAAGCTTCAAGCTTCACTGGTCACCATTTATCGGTCCACTAGCATCTCGTTGTTACCCCCTTCGATTACTAGTGCTCACCTGTGAGCGGGCACCCAATTTGTTTATGTGTTGCCATTCTCATAGGTGTTGGTGCTCGTTCTTGCACAATTATCGATGGTGCATGAATAGTGTATGTTGTATGTAATCTTCACTTTTTTCTTTTTTTACCTGTGTGAACAGCATGTATGCACGCACGTCGAGCTCAGTGATGCGGACGCATGCAGTATCTATCACGTGATTAGAATAGGTTTCGTACTTTCCATCTTTTCTGTTCCCCCAAGAGGCGACGATGGTTCTTCTCATACAGCACAAATGTGCACGAACGAGGTCTCGTTTCCCTCATGCATCGTCATCGAGTTTATCCCTGACTAATCTTTCTTCCAGGGCGCCAAGTAGAGCCACGAGCTCCCTGTCCTACCCTACGACAGAGGGGTCTTTGCAGGACGTTGAAACGCAGCATAAGAGGGAAACGATTCATCAAGAGCTCTACTGCGCTGGTTCCATGCCGTGCCTATGAATATGGGTCTTCAGGTCCGTGTCCTCACCAGGTGGGTCCAAGCCCTGCCTCAACGCCGTCTGGAGTATTTGGTGGGTTATAGTTTGTGTAAGTCGCCATTCATGTCCATTCGGTTGTCTATCTTCTCACAGGAGCAGACAAGGGAGTAGACAAAACACTTGCGCGTTTTTCTCTGCATCCCCACATTGAAGCTGGCGCTCTCTAGAATTGCCAATTCAATGGTTTCTCTAATGGCTATGGTTGGGGGCGGGGATTTTGGGTGTGTTTGAGCAATCCATGTTTCAGCTCGTTCTTTCCTTATTCTGACGACACATGGGACTTTGCTGCCTGATTTTTGTACCCTTGCTCATGCACCACCCACCTGCAGCAAATAATGCCACACGAAGGAAGTGATGCTGGTTGGCCACTGGAATTGTGAGTGGGGCCTTCAAGTCATGCCGAGCGAAGAGGCACTTATCATCGTCTCAGAGGCAGCAAGTGGAACGGGTTTTGCCTCCATGGATCTCAAGACGGCATGAATAAGCGCCCCTGTGTCTATTACAGGTCGTTCCCGCCGTCTTCATAGACTCTCATCCTCGTACGCCCCTCAACCAACTCAACAAACTCTTCCCTGAGACATCTGCGTACCTGATCACTGCCTGCGTCAGTTAGCTTTAGCCTTAATTCCTCGCCAACCCTCCCAGGCGGTGTTTTTTCGTCACTACCGGATTATTGGCGGACATCACGATGTCCCTATTCATGTTCCCCGACCCCGTTACTTTTGAGGGGTATGTCAGCGAACACATTCAAGTTTTGTTTATGACCAACAGCCATGGGCACCCCTGGATGGCTTTTCATCGACCTATTTGAATCGACGGATTTACGTACCGAGGAACCAAGAACTCCAACGCCGTACTATCGTTGGGCCGTTATCGAGATCTCGTAAACGAGAATAATTTGCATATAAAGGACCGCGCTGGATGGAGTACCAGCAACCTAGATTTCTCTCCTCCGCTGACGCCCTCCCATGAAGCGCCCAAGCCGACCTTGTTGTTCTCAATTTTGAAGGTCCCATAGTATGAACAGTGTTGCGGCGACGTGCAATAGCCCGTGATGAACACCCGTTTGGCACAAATTTGAATGCGTTGAGACATTGACTCGAATGCAGATGGGAATTTTGGTGCAGGCAAGGTAATGACTTTCTTATGTATCATCCCTCAAAACCCAACTAAATACCAGTTTATACACATCCCAGCCATCTCCTCTTGTAACTTGTGGAGGCACAGCACTTAGGGACCTGATATCGCTTCCGAGAACACGAGAAGAAGCTATAATGAAGTTTTTTTTTACAACGGGCGCTAAATACGCCACGCATCATGGCCTCCGACTTACCTCCATTCTCATCGTCACTTACCTCCGATCACCCACAAGAGTTCCTCACAAGAATGATAGACTGGAATCTCATCCTTGGGCCGCGTGATTATCTCAAACGACGTGTGTTTACATGATAGATGGTATTTTTCCCGGTTTTCTCCCTTTTTCACCCAGTTTGCACTCGATATTTCATTTTTGTCAGCCTGCACTGGCCTCATGCTACCCTCTACCTTTTACACCTTTCTGTCTCACGGGTTTTTGACTCTTCCATGTGTGGGCTCACAACTGCGGTCGGATGCTCTCATACCGATAAAACGGCTTAGCTTCCTTCTGCTATTGGATCAGATCGCCTTTATTTTCTGTCTTAAGTACCACCTAGTCCACTTTCCACGTGTCTTGCATAACCTATGGCTTATAGGGAACCAGAAATGTGTTGCCATCCCTCTTCCGCTGACGGCGAGTTTTTTCCTCTTCTACCCCTCAGATTGGACTCTTCGATCTAGCATCTTGCTCATTTTTGCTCTCATGGACGCGTTTTCCAGTTCTCTCACATTTTCAGCACTATGACCCCCAATTTCCGTCCCTCGAACTTCATATCTGCTGCGACCATACCCTACTTTACGCCTCAAGGTGATTGTAGAGTGAGGTATCGTAACAGGTCGATGAAAATACCGAATGAGCACGTATCATTGCGTGAGAGCTGTTGCTGCTGCCTTGCTTCTTGCTTGCTTGCCCGCAACCTGGTGAAGATATAAATATAACAGAAGACATTGCCCCCAGCGGGCTGCGTATGTTGGGGAGCTTTATCTCAGAGTGCTCTTGGGCCTTTTGTAGACGGAAGGGGTGATTTTATGACGCATCAGAATGCAGCTCACAACGACATGGCTCTTTGGGTTACGAGGACTGAGCTATAGAACATTGGTGTAACTCCTGTATAGCTAAGTTGTTTACACGGATTGTTCTCAAGTACATTTCATGCAGTCATGTAGCTGTCCCTCTTCGCATAGAACAAAGTCGATGACTCGCACAGGACGTATTTAGAGAACATGGAGGGTAGGTGAGAACAGAGGGCCCCGATTGCACCAACCGGTAGTCATCGTGGAAAGCAATGGTACGGAGATGAGGTTCTTTCATTGTCCACTATAGGCTTGGGCTTTAATGTACAGTACATACCCAATGACTGCACAGGACCTGCTTGTATTACTAACATACATCATACACCATAATGTACAAAAGGCACCCAGAAAGTATATGAATCATGGTTCAGCTCTCGCATTGCGCCCACAACTTCATGCAGTGCTCGCGCCGCTCGGCTGCTATCTGGCTCTCCTCCCGACAAAAGTGTCCCATACACCCCTGTGGCAACCCTTGAAGCCGCCTCATCCGGTATTGCCCACATCGTCCCAATCACATTGCGATATCCTGCACCTAACATCGCACCAGTAATATGCATCGCCTCGTCTGATACCTTCTCGTCCCCGGCCGCTGTTTGACAAGCAGACAAGAATGCGAGATCGGCGTGGCCAAATGAGTTGGCGACAATAGTCCATGATGGTCAAACGGCGGTCGTGGAGGCAAAAACCACTCTGTGTAGGCTCATTCCTTGTCCTGAATAGCGTGACATGCAAGGTGAACCCAGCTGCTGTTTGCCATGTGCGACAGCACCTGTTCTCCCGTTGCCTGCTCATTTCGAAGTATCTCGAAGCTCCACTGAGAATCGCCAGGGAATAGCTGTTCTATCTTCGTGATTTCGGTTCCAGTGCCTGGAAGTGAGCTCTGACCAGGTGTGTTGGTCATGGCAATACCAACAAGTCGGTTGAATGGCTTGATGTTTCGCTGATCTTGCCTCGAGCAGGGCGTTAATTGTCGGTGTATATGACGAGACGACATAATTAAATGTCCCATCTATCTTGGTTCCGGCTGTACGGCAGGCAGCATGGAGCGGAAAGAAGGTGAGAGGACCGGTTGGGCACCACCAAATGCGGGGAAGGTCAGACGATCCAGATTTAATTGTCTAGAGCTAATCAGCACGTTAATATTACAAGAGCAAGTATTCTTTACCGTTATATCTAAGGCTTGTAGGATAGGATAGACAACGTTTGAGTAAATTTGCTCCAGAATGTCCGCCATGAGCGAACTGCCACCCATTACCCGGGCTGATCGACCAGCGCGGTTCTCCCATCTCCGACCCCGATTCGGACTTGCAAGATATTGCTGCAGTAAGTCGTGCATCTTCACTAAATCGCTGTAGTGAAATTTGTTTAATGGAATATGGAGCACTTGGTCCCTTCCCCGGTCAAGCACCAGTGCATCACATCGGCGCTCATGACATTGATGACGACCACAGGACCTGATACGGCAGCTTCCTTGAGAACGGATATCGTTTTTGGAAGAAGGAAGTCGCGAAAGTTCGGAAGCGATCGAATATTCTCCACAAGCAAATCCCACTTCTCCGCGAGACGATGATGGCGTTGTGTTTCTGCTTCGAGTAAAATAGGATTGTTGACATGTTCGGATGCATTGAAGTTGTGACCTCGAATAGCGGCGCTACGGAGATCACGTGAGACTTGCGTGAATTCAGTACAAATATCTGGGTGAGCCCGATGAAGCCGATCGACAGGAGTTTGGAGGTGGAGTAGTTGATTCCAGACAACTGAACGACCTTGCTCGAGCCACTCAAGTGCGAGGTCTGGACGGCCAAGATCGAGGGCGAGTGCAGCAGCTTCCCTAGGAATGTCGACAAAGTTGGTGAGCTGTGAATGGCGCGCGGTAATGGGATCACCGATCCAAGCAACTTGTGGAAGAAGATTTATAGTTTGACTGTATGCAGCCAATGCATCAGAGGGATTCCGTATGGTTTCCAGGCGAGCCCAGCGGCAGGACGCTTGGGATTGGAGTAGCTTAGGCGCAATGTTGTCGGTGGCAGCTGATTGAAGATAGGAAATTGCCTGGTCCAAGTCGTTTGACAACCTGGTGTGCTCGAAACGGTTCTCAAAGAAAATTCCAAGATTATTAAGATAGAGTGGTTTATCAAAGTGACCATCCGGAGTGAGGGACACGGCTTGCTGCTGATGATTGATGGCGTCCTCGATGTCACTGAGCATCCCTGTGCACCAATGACACAGCTTGCTGTAGGCGATTAATGGCGCCCTTAAGGTCACTGAGCATTCCTGTGCACCCAAATCGACTCTGGAAGAAAATTCCAAGATTATCGAGATATGATGGTTTGCTGGGATGGCCATCTGGAGTGAGGGACACAGCTTGCTGTAGGTGATTGATGGCATCCTCGATGTCACTGAGTTTCCCTGCGCACTCAAATCGACACTCGAGGGAACCCCCGAGATTATTAAGATAGAGTGGTTTGCCAGGGTGACCATCCGGAGTGAGGTACACAGCTTGCTGTAGGTGATTGATGGCGTCCGCAAGGTCGCCGGGCATCCCTGTGTGCCGAAATCGACTCCGGAAGTAACTTCCGAGATTATTGAGATACAGTGGTTTCTTGGGATGACTATCTGGAGTGAGCGACACGGCTTGCTGTAAGTAATTAATGGCATCCTCGATGTCATTGAGCACCCCTGTGCGCCGGAATCGACTCTCGAAGGAAACCCCGAGATCATTGAGACGCAGTGGTTTTTCAGGATGACCATCTGGAGTAAGCAAGAGAGCTTGCTGTTTATGATTGATGGCATCCTTGAGGTCACTGAGCGCCCCCGTGCGCCGAAACTGACTCTCAAAAGAACCTCCAAGATTATTGAGATATAAAGGTTTGTTAGGATGACCATCCGGCAGTGAGCAACACAGCTTGCTGTTGGTGATTGATAGCGTCCTCGATGTCACTGAGCATCCCTGTGCGTCGAAATCGACTCTCGAAGGAGTTCCCGAGACCATTGAGATACAATGATTTGCCAGGATGACCGTCCGGAGTGAGCAACACAGCTTGTTGTTGATGATTGATAGCGTCCTCAATGTCGCTGAGCATTCCTGTGCGCCGAAATCGACCCTCGAGGGATTTTCCAAGATTACTGAGAAGCGGTGGTTTGTTGGGATGATCGTCCGGAGTGAGCAATACGGCTTGCTGTTGATGACTGATGGCGCCCTCAATGTCACTGAGCACCCCTGTGCACTGAAATCGACTCTCGAAGGAACTTCCAAGATTATTGAGATGCTGCGGTTTGTTAGGATGGCCATCCAGAGTGAGGGACACAGCTTGCTGTTGGTGGTTGATGGCGTCCTCGATGTCACTGAGCACCCCTGTGCGCCGAAATCGACTCTCGAAGGAAGTCCCGAGATTATCGAGATACAATGGTTTGTCAGGATGACCATCTGAAGTGAGGGACACGGCTTGCTTGTTGATGATTGATGGCGTTCTCAAGGTCACTGAGCATACCTGTGTACAAAAATCGACTCCCGAAGCCACTTCCGAGATTACTGAGACGTAGTGGTTTATCAGGATGACCATCCGGAGTGAGTGACACGGCTTGCTGTAGGTGACTGATGGCGTCCTCGATGTCACCGAGCATCCCTGCGCACCTAAATCGACTCCAGAAGGAACTTCCGAGGTTATTGAGATACAGTGGTTTGTTGGGATGATCATCCGGAGTGAGGGACACGGCTTCTTGTTGGTGATTGATGGCATTCTCGAGGTCACTGAGCATCCCTGTGCGTCGAAATCGACTCTCGAAGGAAATCCCGAGATCATTGAGATGCAATGGTTTGTCAGGGATGGCCATCCGGAGTGAGTGACATGGCTTGCTTTTTGTGATTGATAGGCGTCCTCGATATCACTGAGCATCCCTGTGTGTCGAAATCGACTCTGGAAGGAATATCCAAGGTTCTTGAGATGCAGTGGTTTGTCAGGATGATCATCCGGAGTGAGCGACACGGCTTGCTGTTTGTAGTTGATGGCGTCCTCGAGGTCACTGAGCATCCCTGTGCACTGAAATCGATTTTCGACGGAAACTCCGAGATTATTGAGATATGATGATTTGTTAGGGATGACCATCTGGAGTGAGCGACACAGCTTGTTGTAGGTGAATAATGGCATCCTCAAGGTCGCTGAGGATCCCTGTGCGCTCAAATCGACTCCAGAAGTAATTTCCGAGATTGTTGAGATACAGTGGTCTGTTGGCATGGCCATTCGGAGTGAGCGACAACGCCTGCTGAAAATTCCAAATCGCCCTCTCTACATCGTCAACTATCCCTGTGTGCTGGAATTCTTCATACGCCCTGGCCCCGACTCCTGTAAATTCCTTTGCTTTTTGCTCCCACTCGAGTTTGCAGGGCAAATCATCCATTGTTTTCAACTTGCTCCAAACGGCGCTATGCCAGTGGTCACCCAAGGAAAACAATGATTCCGATGTACTATAGATCAACACAGGATTCGGGGTACCTATCAAGAGTATATGTCGTAGCTGGATCCACAATCAGCAGGAAAGTCAAAGTAGGAGGGAGTGTTGGGCTTACTTAGGTGGTAGTAGAGCAAGTGAGAGCTGTGGTATGAGTGTGCGATAGCAACCATCATGACATAAGTTTTATGAGTGGGTATCTTAGGCGTCCCTGGCGCTCACAACATCCCATTTCACACACACGCCTTCGCTACCGGAGGCTACCGGCCTTTATCAATCTGTTGGCTCCCCTTTGATCACCAACGCTCACGTTTTGAACGCAAGAAACAGCACGATGAGTTGTTTTTTTTGACGGGCGCCAATCGGTTCGTGCTTCACCAGGGCCTCCGACTTGTCTTCATTCCCACTCTTTCTTGCTTCTGGTCATCCGCAAGAGTTTGCTACAAGAACGATGAATGCTACCTTGTGCTTGGGCCACGCGATTGGCTTGATCGCCGCGTGTTTTGACGATGGGTAGTGTTTTTCTTGTTCAGAGGGAGTTTAAGTGTCTCGGACTGGAGCGGATAGGAACGCTTAGATTCCAGTGAAGAAATTGCGTTCCCGATTGGAACGGTCGGAGGTGGAGGTTGAGGCTAAGGCTGAGGCGACATTATACTGGCAGCGCAGACGGGAAGAATCAGCGGAGAAGCTGCAGTCAATTAGGTTCCTTGCCAGTGGACAGCATGTATGCATGCAATATCGAGCTCAGTGACACGGACGCATGCTGTATCCATCACGTGATTAGGATACCTCTTCCCTCCGTGCCTTCCATCTTCCAAAAGCCGACGATAGCTCTTCCAACTCACGCAGCACAAATGCGCACAAACGAGGTCTGTTTTCCCTCCTGCATCATCGCCGAGCTTAGCCCTGACTAATCTTCCAGTGCACCAAATAGAGCTACTAAATTTTCTTGTCCTACCCTACGACAGAGGGGTCTTTGTGACAAATTGAGACGCAGCATACAAGGGGAACGATCTATCAAGAGCTCCACTGCATTGATTTTGTACCACGCCTTGTGACTATGGGTCTCCGGGCCCATGTCCTCACCAGATGGACCCAAGCGCTGCCTCAGTGCCGTCTGGAGTATTTGGTGGATTACACTGATGTGAGTCTCCATTCATGTCCGCTCAGTTGCCTATCGACGCACACGAGCAGATAAAGGAGCAGACGAAGAACTTGCGCGTTTTTCTCTGCATGCCCCCGTTGAAGCTTGGCGTTCTCTGAAGCTGTGAATTCGATAGTTTCTTTCACGGCTACGATTGGCAAAGGGAATTTTGGGTGTAATCGAGCAATCCGTGTCTCAGCTCGTTCTTTCCTTATTCCAACGACGTGCGGGACTTTACTGCCTGATCGGATGGTTTTTGAATTCTTGCTCATGCACCACCGACTTGCGGGAAATAGTGCCACACGAAGGAAGTGATGCCGGTTGGCCTCTGGAATTGTAAGTAGGCCCTTTAAGTTGTATTGAGCGAAGAGGTACTTATCATTGTCTCAGAGACAGCAAGTGCGATGAGTTTTACCTGCATGGATTTCAGGACGCCATGAATAAGCGCTCCGCCGTCCATCACAGATCGTTCCACCACCTTCACAAGCCCTCGTCCTCATATACCCCCCAACTACAGTAGGGGACACTCAAACTCAACAACTTTGATATCTCGGCATTGGGTCGTTGGATTGGCTTGAAACTCCGGCATGGAACTCAGATCTCAGAAAGGAGCCAAAAAACACAACTCCGATATTTTTCCCACGCGTTTTGGGCCCGGCCATAATTTTTTGGAAAAATTTTGGAACATGACAGGGTATTCTAGCCTAGTTCTTTCAGATTTACTCACTACATCTGGCCCTTTTTTCCGTTTGACAGAACTGGGTTTCTGCTTCACTTTAATATCATTAGATGATGTATTGAGACTTTGACCAACAACACTCACATTTCCTTTTCTGTGTCATTTTCCATCTGAGCCTGCCCGGAACCCAGTCCTCATCATGGGGGTCATCCCCATAGCTGGCAGCCAGCTTCATCATCTTGGCCTGGAATTTCCTCTCCCTGAGTTCCTCTGACCAAACTTCTGAGTCACCTCCTAGCCCTATAGTCTTGGTCCATACTTCATCATTATCTGTTTCTTCATCAGACTCTGTTGCCCATCTCAGCTTAATGTCATCAGGGTGCCTATTCTCAACAGTGATGTTGTCGTTGGGTTCATCAATCTGTAATGCCGTGGTTTGGGCTTCTTGAGTTTCTGTTATTGATTGAGGTGCCAGGTTCTGATTGCTAGATGATACAACAGTGCTCTGGGACTGATTTCGAAGGCCTGAGATGTTCCTTTTGCACTTCTTCTTGCCCATGATCGGCTGGTCCCTGAGGTAGAGATGCTTTTTCCCCCTTGTAACCGCTCGTTGAAAATTTCTCAAACTCAGGGATTGTGCTCAGCTACTCAAAAGGATACGATTCCGCTATTTTCCAAGATTTATACTAATTTATTCGACATCCGGCCATAATTTTTGGTACAATTACCTTAAATGGATGTTTCAGGGAGAACGGCTCGTTGAATTTTTCTCACTCCAGGCTCGTTTGGAAGCCCTTGACGAGATCTATTGAATGAGCATGTAATCTCACGGTTTTCAAAGTTTTGATTTTGTTGGTTGGGTTTGAGTGTCCCCTACTGTAGCCCGACAAGCTCCGCCCCCGGGACCTGGCATATTTGCATCCGATCAGTGCCTGCGTCGGTTAGCTCTACCCTTGATTTCATGGCAACCCTCCCCCGGGCGGTATTCTCTCGTCATTATTGGTTTATTTGCAGACATCACGATGTCCCTATTCATCTTCCCCGACCCCGTTACTTTTAAGGGATACGTCAGCGAGCACGTCCAAGCTCTGTTTATGACCAACAGCCATGGGCGCCCCTGGATGGCTTTTCATCGACCTTCGGCGCACTATTTGAATCGACAGATTTATGTACCGAGGAACCGAGAGTCTCAATGCCGTATTATCGTTCTGTTGTCTGGATCTCGTAAATGAGAATTTTGGCATATATGGGACCACACTGGATGGATGACCAGTGAACTGCGTTTCCCCCCCACGGTCGGCGCCTCCTTAAAACGCTTAAGTCGACCTTATTTTTCTCAATGTTGAAGGTTCCGTACTACGAGCGATCCTGCGGCGACGCGCCGGAGTCCTCGATGAACACCTGTTGGGCACGAATTCGAGTGGGTTGAGGAATATGGGCTCGGACGCAGATGGGGATTTTCGATGCAGGTGGGGTGATGACTTTTTCATGTGTAATTTCTCAAAACCCAACTAAATGCCAGCTTATACAGCGTCCTGACCATATATATCGTTATCTTGTTGAAGTTCGGCACTCGTAGAGCCGACATCGCGCCCAAGAGCGCGAGAAAAATACATGATGAAATTTCTATCACGAGCGCCAATCACGCGACATATCACCAAGGTCTCCGAATTACCTTCATTCTCGTCGTCCCTTACTTTCAATCACCCCCAAGAGTTTTTCACAAGAATGATGGATGGAATGTTGTCGTTACGCCGCGTGATTATCTCAAACGACGCGTGTTTACATGATGGATGGCAATTTTCCCAGTTTTCCCCCTCTCCACTCAGTTTGCACTCGACATTTGTTTTTCGTCGGTCTGCTGGTCTCGTGCTACTCTCTATCTTTCATACATTTCTGTCTCAAGGGTCTTTGACCCTTCCATGTGTGCATCCACAACTGTGGTCGCGTTGCTTTCATGCTGATAAAACGCCCCAGCTTTTTTTTCTGTTACTGGGTCAGATCGCCTTCGTCCTTCGGAAGTGCCACTTAGCCCATCTTACACGCGTCGCGGCTCCTCTTCTGTGAAGGTGAGTTTTTTCTCTTCCGCACCTCAGATTGCACCCTTTGGTCCCTAACTCATTTGTGGTACTATGGACACATTTTCTAATTCTCTCGTGTTTTCAGAACTATGACCTCCAATTTTCATCCCTCAACCCTCATAACCGCCGCGACCATACCCCCTACTTTATGCCTCAGCCGCGATTCAAGGTGGTTCCAGAGCAAGGCCCTGCAACAGGTCGATGAAAATGCAGGATGAACTGCCGCAAAATGAGCGTTCAGCTCGATCCCGGCTCGATTTCCTTTCTTTTCGAACTGCGTATTCCATATTGAATTCCCTTTCGTCTCTACCCGCTGTGGGCGCTCTTTTGTTCCAGTAGACACGTAGACACATTTATTTCATCCTTTTAACAAATAGTTGTATACACGTCTCCTACATATCATGCCGATGTACCATACCCAGGATCTAGCTTTCCTGTCTGGACCCCAGGTATGTATCTTACTCGAGTCGCTTGTACTCTCGCTTACCAGCTTTCCTGTCTGGACCCCAGACTAGTTCTATGTACACCGTGTTTGACGTGATCTCCTGTGCCACCTCTCTCGTTATGAATGTGTGTTATTGTGCAAGAACCGTTGTTGCGGCTTTGTGTCTTGCTTTGTTCACCCGTCACCTAGTGAATGCATCATCATAAGAGAAGATATTGTCCCCAATAAATTACGTACGTTGGGAAATAATGTCGGACAGCTCTCGGGCCTCTTGTGGATAGAAGGGGCGGTTTTATGGTGTGTCAGAGTGCGGCTCACAACAGCATGATTCTTCGGATTATCAGGACTTGTGACTCCTGTATAGCTAACTTGTTTACACGGATTGATTCCTTTGATTCACTTTTACATGCAAACGATGAACATGATTTAAGTGGAGGGATCAAGGTATGTACTTGTCTGTTCTCAAGCGCATTTTATGCAGTCACGTAGCTGTCCCCGTTTGGAACTTCTCTACAATGGTCAGCTTTTCAAGCTGCCACCAAATCTGATCTGCAACTTCTATGCTGTCTTGCGATGATAGAACAAAGTGAGTACCTCACGGTAATGTAATATGCGTTAAAACAAGCTACGTACATTACATGAGAAGCAGACGTGTGAATAAAGGAAGTGAGCAAAAGCAGTTTCCCTGCCCGACGTGGTGCGGCACCTGGGAATGAGATATGCCACAACATGCTTAGAGAACGTGGAGGGTGGGTGAGAATAGAGGGGGCCGATTGTACAGCCAGCAGTCACAGTGAAAAGTGGTGGTACAGGAATAAGATTATTTCATCATCGAACTATATTATTCTACCTGAGATAGAATACTTGCTGCGCTCCTCAAGACTAGACAACCCTCCTGCGATAGTGCTAGGTTCAGGCTTTATTGTACAAAACCTGTTCGCGTTGCTAATATACATCACGCACCATAATGTACAAAAGGCACCCAGAATGTATATGAATCATGGTTCAGCTCTCGCATCGCCCCCACAGCTTCATGCAATGCCTGCGCCGCTCGACTGCTATCTGGCTCTTTTCCTGACAAAAGTGCCCTGTACACCCCTGTGGCAACTCTTGAAGCTGCCTCATCCGGTATTGCCCACATCGTCCCAATCACATTGCGATATCCTGCACCCAACATCGCACCAGTAATATGCATCGCCTCGTCTGATACCTTCTCGTCCCCAGCCGCCGTTTGACAAGCAGACAAGAATGCGAGGTCAGTATGACCAAATGAGTTGGCGACAATATCCATAATGGTTAAACGGCGGTCATGGAGGCAAAAACCACTCTGTGTGGGCTCATTCTTGTCCTGGATAGCGTGACATGCAAGGTGAACCCAGCTGCTGTTTGCCATGCGCGACAGTACATGATCTCCCGTTGCCTGCTCATTTCGAAGTATCTCGAAGCTCCACTGAGAATCGCCAGGGAATAACTTTTCTATGTTCGTCATTTCCGTTCCAGTGCCTGGCAGCGAGCTTCGACCAGGTGTGTCGGTCATGGCTATGCCGACAAATCGGCTGAATGGTTGATGTTTCGTCGATCTTGCCTCGAGCAAGGCATTAATGGTCGGCGAGTATGACGAGACAACGTAATTAAATGTCCCATCTATCTTGGTTCCAGCTGTATGGCAGGCAGCATGGAGTGGAAAGAAAGTGAGAGGACCGGTCGGACACCACCAAATGCGGGGAAGGTCAGACGACCCAGATCTAATTGTCTAGAGCCAATCAGCACATTTATTTTGCAAGAACAAGTATCCTTTACCGTCATATCCAAGGCTTGTAGGATAGGATAGACAACATTAGAGTAAATTTGACCCAGAATGTCTGCCATGAGCGAACTGCCACACATTGCCTGAGCCGGTCGACCAGCACGGTTCTCCCATCTCCGAGCCCGGTTCGGACTTGCAAGATATCGCCGCAGTAAGTCGTGCATCTTCATTAGATCGCTGTAGCGAAATTTGTTTAATGGGATATGAAGCACTTGGTCCCTCCCCTGGTCAAGCACCAGTGCATCACATCGGCGCTCATGAACATTGATGACGACCACAGGACCTGATACGGCAGCTTCCTTGAGAACAGAGACCTTTTTCGGAAGGAGGAAGTCGTGAAAATTTGGAAGTGATCGGATATTCTCCACAAGTGAATCCCACTTCTCCGCGAGACGATGATGGCGTTGTGTTTCTGCCTCGAGCAAAATACGATCCTTGACATTTTCGGACGTATTGAAGTTGTGACCTCGAGTAGCTGCGTTACGGAGCTCGTGTGAGACTTGTGTGAATTCAATGCAAATATCTGGGTGAGCCTGGTGAAGCTGATTGATAGGAGTTTGGAGGTGGAGTAGTTGGTTCCAGACAACTGAACGTCCTTGCTCAAGCCACTCGAGTGCGAGATCTGGACGACCAAGATCGAGGGCGAATGCAGCAGCTTCCCTGGGAGCGTCGGCGAGGTCGGCGAGTTGTGAATAACGTGTAGTAATGGGGTCACCAATCCAAGCAACGTGGGGAAGGAGATTTATAGCATGGCTGTATGCAGCCAAGGCATCAGGGGGATTCCGTTTGATTTCTAGGCGAGCCCAGCGGCAGGACGCTTGGCATTGGAGCGATTTGGGACCAATGTTGTCGGTGGCAGCTAATCGAAGATATGAAATTGCCTGATCCAAATGGTTCAACAAGCCAGTGTGCCTAAAACAATTCTCAAAGGCAATTCCGAGATTATTGAGATACGATGGTTTGTCAGGATGACCATTCGGAGTGAGTGACACGGCTTGCTGTAAGTGATTGATGGCTTCCTCGAGGTCACTGAGCACTCCTGTGACCCCAAACCGACTCTCGAAGGAAATTCCGAGCTGGTTGAGACACAGTGGTTTTTTGGGGTGACCATCCGGAGTGAGTGACACGGCTTGCTGGTGGTGATTGATGGCTTCCTCGAGGTCGCTAAGCATCCCTATGCGCCGAAATCGACTCAAGAAGGAACGTCCGAGATTATTGAGATACGGTGGTTTGTCAGGATGACCATTCGGAGTGAGTGACACGGCTTGCTGTAGGTGATTGATGGCTTCCTCGAGGTCACTGAGCATCCCTGTGACCCGAAATCGACTCTCAAGGGAACATCCGAGACTACTGAAATACAATGGTGCCTCGAGATGACCATCCGGAGTGAGCGACACGGCTTGTTGTTTGTGATTGATGGCTTCCTCGAGGTCACTGAGCATCCCTGTGCGCTGAAATCGACTCTCAAAGGAACATCCAAGATTACTAAGATACGATGGTTTGTAGGGATGACCATCCGGAGTGAGTGAAACGGCTTGCTGTAGATGATTGATGGCTTTCTCGAGGTCACTGAGCATCCCTGTGATCCTAAATTGACTCTCGAGGGAGGATCCAAGATCGCTGAAATACAATGGTGCGTCGGGATGACCATCTGGAGTGAGCGACACGGCTTGTTGTAGGCAATTGACGGCTCCCTCAAGGTCACTGGGTATCCCTGTGTGCTGGAATAGACTCTCGAAGGAATATCCGAGCTGTTTGAGACGCAGTGGTTTTTGGGGATGACCATCCGGAGTGAGTGACACGGCTTGCTGTTTGTGATTAATGGCTTCTTTGAGGTCACTAAGCATTCCTGTGACCCCAAATCGAACCTCGAGGGAACATCCGAGATCGCTGAAATACAATGGTGCGTCGGGATGACCATCTGGAGTGAGTGACACGGCTTGTTGTAGGCAATTGACGGCTCCCTCAAGGTCACTGGGTATCCTTGTGTGCTGGAATAGACTCTCGAAGGAATATCCGAGCTGGTTGAGACGCAGTGGTTTTTGGGGATGACCATCCGGAGTGAGTGACATGGCTTGCTGTTTGTAATTAATGGCTTCTTCGAGGTCACTAAGCATTCCTGTGACCCCAAATCGACTCTCGAGGGAACATCCGAGATCGCTGAAATACAATGGTGCATTGGGGTGACCATCCGGAGTGAGTGACACGGCTTGCTGTTGGTGATTAATGGCTTCCTCGAGGTCACTAAGCATCCCTATGTGCCGAAATCGACTCTCGAAGGAACTTCCGAGACTATTGAGATATGATGGTTTATCAGGATGACCATCCGGAGTAAGCGACAGCGCCTGCTGGAAATTCCAAATTGCCCTCTCCATATCATCAATTACCCCTATACGCTGGAATTCTTTATACGCCCTAACCCCAGCTTCTCCGAATTCCGTTAATTTCTGCTCTTGCTCAAGTTTGCAGAATAGATCATCCATTGTTTTCAACTTGCTGCAAGCGGCGCTATGCCAGTAGTCACCCAAAGAAAACAATCATTCTGATGTACTACAGATCAACATAAGATTTGAGGTACCTATTGGCAAGAGTATGTATTGCAACTAGGTCCATGATCAGCAGGAAAACCAGAGGAGGAGGGAGCGTTGCACTTGCTTAGATGGTGGTAAAACGGCGAGTGAATGCTGTGGTGTGGCAAGCGTCACATACGCCACGCCTCGCTACACTAGCGCTCACATCCCATCCACACACATGCCATCGCTATCAGTCCACTAGCATCTCGTTGTCTCCCCTTCGATTACCAACGCTCATCCCTGAGCGGGCGCCCAATTCGTTCGTGCATCATTCTCGTATACCCCTCAGCGAGGGTTGCTCTCCGCCGTAGTAGCAGGCCTAGCTAGTGGGCCATGGCTCTACCCTTAATTCTTAACAGCCCTTCCCCGCCTTGTTTTTTCGTCATCACCAAACTGTTGTCGATATTACAATGTCTACTTATCTTCACTCATGCCCATCATTTCCAAGATATGTCAATGAACACCCAAATCTCCCCTCGGATGAATAGTCACCTCCAACCCTGATGGCCTCATTGCCGGATTAATCTAATTGGAAACCCGGGTTTCTCACAGCTTATTTGGGAACCTGGGTTTCAGCGTGACGCCAAGCATGGTTGGCGCCAAAGAACGCCTACCGGAGCTCCCGGAGCCTAACGAATAGGTATAGTATATTTTGTGATGTATATGCTGGCAAAGTTAATAAACAGATAACATTGAACAGAGGTAGAACTAGTTATTAGACTAGGATTAAGTAGAATAATAAGTAGGCTTCGCAATTGTGTCCTTGGCCAGCCACACGCTCTGCAGTGGTACGGGCGCTCGTCCAGGGCTAGCCGAGTGTCCGAAATAGCACCCAAAGCTGCACCAGGAGGTAGCCTGGAGAAAGGCATGACTCAGTAGGCCTACCACTATACCCAGGCTTGGAAGTGCCTGTGAAACCTATGAGCAGTCGAACTAAGGAAGCTTGCTATGGGCTGGGGGCCCTACTAGGGGTTGGTATAGTCAACAGTGAAACCACCACTACCACCACGGCCCACCAGTCAATCAACCAGCCCTAATTTGCATTGACAGGCCCTCAGGGATGGAGGCGCTGGCTCTCTCGCAAAGATGTGCACTAACACCCAAGGCAGTAGCATCGGGTACGGCAGCCTCCCCGGCCAGCATTGCAAGGCCTGGCCATGCGCGCCCTGACACGCCGGTTGCCGAGTGCTGTCACGACTCGTCACGATTGAAACCCCTACGCATTCTCACGATTTGTAGTCTAAATTGATATTGATTTGTGAGAAACCCGGTTTCCAAATAGAATCATCCCTCATTGCCCTCAGCACAATATTTTAATCGCCAAATTTACGTAAGGTAGACGACATCAGGTTCCGACACCTGTTATGTAAGCAGCTAGGGTTAGGGTTAAGCGGCCAAATCATAGGTCCAACATAGGTCACGAAAAAATTTTGAGCCACATCAGCAATTCGACATTTCTCTTAATTACTCTTGTTTTACATTAATTTGCTTAAAAACACATTTTAAGGAGATTAAGGGAAATCAGGGAATTAAGAACCATTTTTCTCTTGAAATTTTCCTTGGAATTCATTGGAAAATTTTGCCTATTTCTCAGAGCTGCTATATTCTGAAGACTACCTAAGAGATATATAGAAATTAAGAAAACTCAGAAGATATCACAATGTAAAGCATTTTAAGAGAGGGGTGTTATGTCAGGTATGTCAAAAAAGACTTGGGTCTGAAAATTGTTTCTCAGTAACTGCCCATACTAGAAACATGAAATTTGTAGGAATGGAAGATTTATATGGTAGAAATGACCTATCAAGTTTTTGAGACCTTATGTTTGCTGGAAGCAGAGATATTGGGCAAATGATGTATGGAGATATTCCATAAAAGGAAGGTGGAAATAAAATTGCGAAAAAATACAGAAAAATGAGAAAGTTTATTTGTAAAAATAATGGTTTCAAGGATTTCAAGCCCTAATGTAAACAATATTCAAGGAACATAGATCCTTAGTTTAAGACATGAGCTCTTAATTCAAGATAATAAAAATTTGCTTGAAAGTCCTTAGGGTTCTTATTTTAAGCATTTTAGACACTTTAAGACAAATTTAAGAAAAATGTCAGAATCCTGATGCACAGGTGGGGTTGCAAGTTGGGCACGGCAACTTGGTGCCAGAGTTAACAGATTGAAGTATCATAATTGCAAGGTTTTTAGTTGCTGTGCTTCAAATACAATGTCTGGAGGCAGCAAACATTGCCTCTTTCCAGTTTGCTCAGATGGATTGGGTTCTTGTCGACCTAATGAGGTAGCTTACTAATGCTTACTCAGCATCACGTGACAATCCTATGGTCACATAGTGTCTTAGTAAGCATTAGTAAGCGGCCAAATTGTGAGGCACCGTTCGAAGAAAATGCTTGCTTTGATGAGAAAATGTGATTAAAGATCACTAAAAAAAAAAGAACATATTTTGCCTTCTGTAAAATATTGAAAAGAGATATTAAAAATAAAGCTTCTGAGAGGTCTTCTCCAACCTCCTAGGCATATTTTCCCGTGTTTAAATTTCAGCTTTGGGGATGTGGGGGATAGGAGTGAGGTCAAATATATGTTTGCTTCATATGCTTACATAACAGGTGTCGGAACCTGATGTCGTCTACCTTACGGCGGGATCAATATTTTGACAGAATCTAATAATGGAATCTCGTAAGTAAAGACGTTATGTACTCTCATATAAGACTGTGCTCGATGAACGACCAGTGGACCAGGTTTCCCCCCGCCACATTGACATCCTGTTGAAAATACTGCCCATCTCTCAACGCCGGTGATCATGAGCCCGTAACGCGGAGCGATCTAGGATTCCTGGGCGGTGAGCAACACTGTTGCTGACAAAGCACACTTGAAGGACCGGTTCGAGTGGGTTGGATATCCATAACCTTGAGTGCAGACGAGACGTCACACCGGTCTCCTTTCCTTCCTGCATTATCGTCGAGTTCAGCTCTGACTAATCTTCCAGAGTTCCAAATAGAGCTATGGACTTCCTGTTCCTTATCCTACTCTACGACAGAGGGCTTTGTGGCACGTTGAAATGCAGCATATGGGGGCAACGATTCATTAAGAGCTCCCTTGCGCTGATTTTGTGCCGCACCTCGTGACTATATCCGTGTTCTCATCAGATAGTCCCCATTCATGTTCAGCAAGTTGCCTATTTTCTCACAGGAGCCGACAAAGAAGTAGAAGAAGTTGTGCGCTTTTCTCTGCATGCCCACACTGAGGCTGGCGTTCTCTAGAGTTATCAGTTCTATGGTTTCTTTAACGGCCGCGGTTGGCGGAGAGGATTTTGGGTGTAACCGAGCAATTCAAGTTCCAGCCCACTCTTTTCTTACTCTGATGAAATATGGGACTTTGCTGCCTGACCGGATGATTTTTGAATTCTTGCTCATGCACTGCCGACTTGCGAGAAATAGCGCCACGTGAAGGAAGTGATACCGATTGGCCTCTGAAATTGTGAGTGGGGCCTTCAAGTCATGTCGAGCGAAGAAATACTTATCGTTGTCTCAGAGGCAGCAAGTGCGATGAGTTTTGCCTCCATGAATAAGCACCCTATATTTGTCATAGGTCGTTCCTGCTATCTTCGTAGTCCTTCGTCCCCGTATGCTCCCCCAACCAGCCCGACGAGCTCTTCTCTCGGAAACCTGCGTACCTGCGTCTGATTGCTGCCTGCATCGATCAGCCCTACCCTTGATTCCTTGGCGACCCTCCCCCTCCCCGGGGCAGTATTTGTTCATCACTACCGGATGGTTTGCGGAAATCACAATGTCCCTATTCACCTTCTCCGACCCTATTCTTTCTAAGGGATACGTCAGCAAGCACGTCCAAGTTCCGTTTATATTTATCCAACAGCCTCGGGCGCCCCTGGATGACCCCCCATCGACATTCGGCACACTATCTGAATCGACGGATTTACGTACCAGGGGAGCGAGAGTTTCAACATCGTATTGGTAGCCTAAGTTTTTAGTGTGCAGTGCATATCCGGTGGTCATACAAAATCTCCTTGCATTACTAACATACATCATGCACCATAGTGTACAAAAGGCACCCAAAAATTAAATAAATCATTGTCTGATTCTCGTATTTTCCTCGTAGCTTCATGTAGTGCTCGTGCTGCGAGGTCACTATCTGGCTCTCCTCCAGAGAGAAGCACCGAGTACACCTTCAATGCAATTTGAGGAGCCGCCTCATCTGGTATTGCCCACATCGTCCCAATCACACTCCGATACCCGGCTCCTAACATCGCAGCAGTAATATGTACTGCCTCATCCGACGTCTTCTCGTCTCCAGTCGCCGTTTGACAAGCCGACAGGAATGCAAAATCAGCATTGCCAAATTCCTTGGCAATGATGTCCATGATTGTTAAACGTCGGTCGTGAAGGCAGAAGCCACTCCGTGTGGGCTCTTGCTCATCCTGGATGGCATGACATGCGAGATGAATCCAACCAGAGCTTTTCATGTGGGCCAACACCCGATCTCCTGTTGCTTGCTCATTCCGAAGTATTTCACATCGTTGCCTGGTGTCATCAGAAAATATTTTCCGTATATGTGCGATCTCCGTGTTAACGTCTGGAAGCAAAGGATGATCTGGAGTATCTGTCATGGCAATACCGACAATTTGTTTGAATGGTCGCCGTTCCACTGCTCTTGCCTCGAGTAAAGCATTGACCGTCGGTGTATATGACGAGACAACATATGTAAATGTCCCTTCAAGTCTGGCCCCGATGTCGCGACAGGCAGCATGGAGTGGAAGGAAGGCGAGAGGACCAGTTGGACACCACCAAACGCGAGGAAGATCCAAAGAATCCGATCCAGGAGTAACCTGCAATTGATGTCAGTAAGTGCATTCTGCTACAACAGATAAATTTTACCGTCAAGCTTAGACCTTTCAGAATTGGATCAACAACGTGCAAGTAGAGCTTCGATAGAATCCCTGTCAGACGTGGACTCCCTCCTTTGCGCAGCGGAGTGCCACAATAGGTGCAGTCGATGAGATCTTCCTTAAAACGCGCTGACATCTTGATCACGTCCTCATAGCAAAGCTTATCCAACGGGACATGGAGTACATGGTCTGTACCCTGGTTGAGGATTAATGCATCGCAACGGTGCTGATGAACATTGATGATGGCCACAGGACCTGATGCGGCAGCACTCTTTAGGACGGAAACATTTTTTGGAAGGAGGAAGTCGTGAAAATTTGGAAGTGATCGGATATTCTCCACAAGCGAATCCCACTTCTCCGCGAGACGATGATGGCACTGTGTTTCTGCCTCAAGTAGAATGGAATTCTTGACATGTTCGGATATATTGAAGTTGTAACCTCGAATAGCTGCATTGCGAAGCTCGCGTGAGACTTGCGTGAATTCGATGCAAATATTGGGGTGCGCCTGATGAAGCTGATTGACAGGCGTTTGGAGGTGAAGTAGTTGATTCCAGACAACTGAACGACCTTGCTCGAGCCACTCAAGTGCGAGGTCTGGATGGCCAAGGTCGAGGGCGAATGCAGCAGCTTCCCTGGGAATGTCGGCGAGGTCGGTGAGCTGTGAATGGCGCGCAGTAATGGGATCACCAATCCAAGCAACTTGTGGAAGGAGATTTATAGCATGGCTGTATGCGGCCAAGGCGTCAGGGGGATTCCGTTTGATTTCTAGGCGAGCCCAGTGGCGGGATGCTCGGCATTGGAGCAACTTGGGACCAATGTTGTCGGTAGCAGCTAATCGAAGATATGAAATTGCCTGATCCAAATGGTTCGACAACCCGGTGTGCCTAAAACGGTCCCGAAAGGCAATTCCGAGATTATGAAGATGGAGTGACTTGTTGGGATGACCATCCGGAGTGAGCGAGATGGCTTGCTGTAGGTGATTAGTGGCGTCCTCGAGGTCACTAAGCTTTCCTGTGCACACAAATCGACTCTGGAAGGAGGTTCCAAGACTATTGAGATACAGTGGTTTGTTTGGATGACCATCTGAAGCGAGTGATATGGCTTGCTGTAGGTAATTGATGGCTCCCTCGATGTTACTGAGCATCCCTGTGTGCAGAAATTGACTGTGGAGGAAATTTCCAAGACCATTAAGATACGTTGGTTTGTCGGGATGACCATCTGGAGTGAGCGAGATAGCTTGCTGTAGGTGGTTGATGGCGTCCTCGAGGTCACTAAGCTTTCCTGTGTGCCCAAATCGACCCGAGAAGGAATTTCCTAGATTATTAAGATACAGTGGTTTGTAGGGATGACCATCTGGAGCAAGTGACACAGCTTGCTGTAGGTGATTGACGGCGTCCTCGATGTCACTCAGCATCCCTGTGCGCCGAAATCGACTCTTGAAGGAAGTTCCGAGATTATTGAGACACAGTGGCTTGTTGGAATGACCATCCGGAGTGAGCAACATGGCTTGCTGTAGGTGATTAATGGCGTCCTCTAGGTCATTGAGAATCCCTGTGCGCCCAAATCGACTCGAGAAGGAATTTCCCAGATTATTGAGATGCAGTGCTTTGTTGGGGTGACCATCTGGAGTGAGTGACACAGCTTGCTGCAGGTGTTTGATGGCGTCTTCGATGTCACTCAGCATCTCTGTGCGTCCAAATCGACTCTCAAAGAAATTTCCGAGATTATTGAGATATGATGGTTTGTTGGGATGACCATCGGGAGTGAGTGACACGGATTGCTGTTGGTGACTGATGGCGTCCTCGATGTCACTCAGCATCCCTGTGTGCCGAAATCGATTCAAGAAGGAACTTCCGAGATTATTGAGATATAGTGGTTTGTCGGGATGACCATCTGGAGCGAGTGACAAGGCTTGCCGCAGGTGATTGATGGCGTCCTCGATGTCACTTAGCATCCCTGTGCGCCCAAATCGACTCGCAAAGGAATTTCCGAGACTATCGAGATATGATGGTTTGTTGGGATGACCATCCGGAGTGAGCGACACGGCTTGCTGTAGGTGGTTGATGGCGTCCTCGATGTCACTCAGCATCCCTGTGCGCAGAAATCGACCATGAAAGCTACTCCCGAGATTGCTAAGATATGGCGGTTTGTCGATGTGACCATCCGGGGTAAGCGACAGCGCCTGTTGGAAATTCCAAATCGCCCTCTCTACGTCGTCAGGTATTCCCAACCGCTGGAATTCTTCATATGTTTTAACCCCGACTCCTGTAAATTCCGCCGATTTCCGCTCCCACTCGAGTTTGCAAGGCAAATCATCCATTGTTTTCAACTTGCTGCAAGCGGCGCTACGCCAGTAGTCACCCAAAGAAAGCAATCACTCAGATGTACTACGGATCAACATAGTATTTGGGGTACCTATTAAAATTATATATTGTAGCTGGGTCTACGATCGGCAGGAAAGTCAAAGGAGGAGGGAGCGTTGCACTCACCTAGATGGTGGTAAGACAGCGAGCGATGTGAATGTGCCACAAGCGTCACGTGCATGACGCCTTGCTACCGACGCTCACATTCCACACACGCCTTCGCTACCAGTTCACCAGCATCCCGTTGTCTCCCCTTCAATTACTGGCGCTCACCCATGAGCGGGCACCCAATTTGCTCATGTGCTGTCATTCTTATATGTATTGGTGCTCGTTCTTACGCTATTACCGGCGATGCGTAAATGGCATATGTTTTGCATTTTTGTGTAATTTCTTTTCTTACCTGGTTCCGAGAGTGACATGGACATTGTTTGGGAGTATCCGTCACGTGATTAGAATATCTCTTCCCTCCGTGCCTTCCATCTTTTCTGCTCCTCCAAAAGCTCACAATGGCTCTTCCAATTCACGCAGCCCAAATACGCACTCACAAAGTCTGTTTCACCTCCTGCATTATCATCAAGTTTAGCACTGACCAATGTTCCAGTGCGCCAAATAGAGCTACTATTTCTTGTCATACCCTACGGCAGAGGGGCCTTTGTGGCACGTTGAAATGTATCATCATACAAGGGGGGCGATCCACTGGGTATGCTGATGCTATGCCGCACCTCGTGACTATGTCCGTATCCTTACCAGATAGATCCAAGTGCCGCCTCAATGCCGTCTGGAGTATTTGGTGGGCTATAGTTGATGTGAGCCTTCGTTCATGTCCATCTGAGTTGCCTTTTGACTCACAGGAGCCGACAAAGGAGCAGAAGAACTTGCGCATTTTTGTTTGCATCTTCATGCCAAAGCTGGTGTTCTCTAGAACTGTCGTTCCATGGTTTCTTTGACAGCTGTGGTTGGCGGAGGGGATTTTGGGTGTAACTCAGTGATCCATGTCTCAGCTTGATCCTTCCCTTGCTCCAACGGCATATAGGACTTTGCTGCCTGACCGGATGGTTTTTGAATTCTTGCTCCTACACCATCAGCCTGGAGGAATTAGCGCCACACGAAGGGAGGATGCCGGTTAGTCTCCGCAAGGGTAAGTGGGCCCTTCAAGTCGTATCGAGCGAATAAGCGCCCCCAACGTCTATCACAGGTCGTTCCTGCCATCTTCGCAGATCCTCATCCTCGTATACCCCCCAGCCAGCCCGACAAGCTCTGCTCCTAAAGACTAGCATACCTGCATCTGACCACTGCCTGCGTCGGCTAGCCCTACCCTTGATTCCTCGGCAACCCTCCCCTAGGCGGTATTTTTTCGTCACTACCGGATTGTTCGCAGACATCATGATGTTCCTATTCATCTTCTGTGACCCCGCTATTCTTAAGGGATACGTCAGCGAACCTGCTCAAGTTTTGTTTATGGCCAACAGCCGTGGGCGTCCCTGGACAGCTTTTCATCGACCTTCGGATTTGAATCGACTGATTTACGTACCGAGGAACCAAGAGTTTCAGCGCCGTATCATCATTGGGCTGTTATCGGGATCTTGTAAACAAGAACATTTTGCTTATATAAGATTGCACTGGATGGATGACCAGTAACCTGGGTTTTTCGCCTCCGTTGACGCCCTCTCATGAAGCGCTCGAGCCGACCTTGTTCTTAATGCTGAAGATCCCACGCTACGAGCAATCTTGCGGCGACGCGCAATAGCACTCGAACACCTGTTGGGCACGAACTCGAGTGGATTGAGCTCCTGAGGAATATGGACTTGGATGCGGATGCGGATTTTCGGTGCGGATCATGTGATGACTTTTTCACATGTAATCTCTCAAACTTCGACTAAATACCAGTTCACGCAGCGTCCTAACTATCTCTACCTTTGTCTTGTTGAGGTTCGACACTTGTGGAGCTGCTATCGCGGTCTTGAACACGAGAAAAAGTCGTGAAGTTTTCACACGGGCGCTAAACATGTCACGCATCATCTAGGTCTCCGAATTGTCTCTATTCTTGTTGTCTCTTACCTTTAATCACTCACAAGAGTTTATCACAAGAGTGATGGATGGAACTTTGCCCCCGGGCCGCGTGATCACCTCAAATGACGCGTGTTTACACGATACATGATAGATGGTATTTTTCCCGGTTTTCCCCCTCTCCACCCAGTTTGCACCCGGCATTTGTTCTTCATCAGTCTGCTGGTCTCGTGCTACTCCCTTTCTTTCTTACCTTCCTATCTCAAGGGTTTTTGATCCCTCCACGCGTGCGTCCACAACTGTGGTCGCGTTGCTTTCGTACCGATAAACCGGTCTAGCTTTTTTTACGTTACTGGGCCAGATTGCCTTCATTTTCCATCGGAAGTACCACCTAGTCTACTTTACACGCGTCATGATTCCTCTTCTGTGGCGATGAGCTTTTTCTACCCCTTAGATCGCACCCTTTGATCTAGTACTTTGCTCATCTGTGATCCCTCTCGTATTTTTAGCACTATGACATCCACTTTCCACACCTTGAACTTCATCTCCGCCATGACCATACTTGCCTCAGTCGCGATCCAAGGTGGTTCCAGAGGACTATAGCAGGTCGGTGAAAACATCGAATGGACGCGTGTCATTGTGCAAGAGCTGTTGCTGCTACTTTGGTTCTTACTTGTTCGTCCCCCGCTCGATGAATATATCAGTGTAGCAGAACGCATTGCCCCTAGGGAGCTGTGTATATCAGGGAACTTCATCTCAGAGGACTCTCAGACCTTTGGTAGATGGAAGAGGCGATTTATACTGTGTCAGAACGCGACTCACAACAGCATGATTCTTTGGACTATTGGGACCTCTTAGTTAAGGGGCATTGGTGTGGCCCCTGTGTAGCTAACTCGTTTACATAGATCGATCCCTCATGTTACTTTCATGTGCAAGCGATGAACATGGTTTAGGTGGGGAGATAAATAAACCTATTAGCTGGGAAACAGGATCGGTCGAAAATCAAGATATTTTCTTGGAGCGTAGGCATGCAAGGTCAGTCGTTGTACGAAACGTACTCTACCTTTCACCGGAGGGCAGAACCTGTAGGAATTCATGCTGCGTTATTCGGTCAATCCAAGTTTTTTGCAATAGCGAAAGCATTGACGCCGAAATGCCTGGCTATTCTCAAGCGCATTTCGTGTAGTCATGTAGCTGTTCCCCTTTCCATTTCCTCTTTATCAATAACTTTTCAAGCTACTACAAAATCCAATCTACAGCTTCCGTGTTATCTTGTGATGATAGAACAGATTTGATGGTCCATGGTAGTGTTATATGTGTGAAAGCGAGCCATGTTACATGAGAAGCAGATGTGCGAATAGGAGAAGCGGTTTCCCTGCACAACGTGGCGTGGCCTCTGGAAATGAGAAATGCTACAGCTTGGGGGTGGGGTCGCCACTCATGGTGTATTTACCTGGCCTAGTCCCGAGAGTCCGGAGCTTACATGGGATGTGTTTAGAGAGCATGGAAGGGGGTGAGAATAAAGGGGCCTGGCTGTGCCAGCCAGCAGTCATGGTGGAAAAGCAGTGGTATAGGAATGAGGTTCTTTCATTGTCTAGCCATGTGGTTCTACTGAGATAGAACATTCACTACAAAATCTGCTCGCGCTACCAACATACATCACACACCATAATGTACAAAAGGCACCCAGAATGTATATGAATCATGGTTCAGCTCTCGCATCGCCCCCACAGCTTCATGCAATGCCTGCGCCGCTCGACTGCTATCTGGCTCTCCTCCAGACAAAAGTGTCCCATACACCCTTGTGGCAACCCTTGAAGCCGCCTCATCCGGTATTGCCCACATCGTCCCAATCACATTGCGATATCCTGCACCCAACATCGCACCAGTAATATGCATCGCCTCGTCTGATGCCTTCTCGTCCCCGGCCGCTGTTTGACAAGCAGACAAGAATGCGAGATCAGCATGACCAAATGGATTGGCGACAATGTCCATGATGGTTAAACGGCGGTCGTGGAGGCAAAAACCACTCTGGGTGGGCTCATTCTTGTCCTGAATAGCGTGACATGCAAGGTGAACCCAGCTGCTGTTTGCCATGTGCGACAGCACCTGTTCTCCCGTTGCCTGCTCATTTCGAAGTATCTCGAAGCTCCACCGAGAACTGCCAGAGAATAGCTGTTCTATCCTCGCGATTTCGGTTCCAGTGCCAGGAAGTGGGCTTTGACCAGGTGTGTTGATCATGGCGATGCCAACAAGTTGGCTGAATGGCTGATGTTTCGTCGATCTTGCCTGGAGCAAGGCATTAATTGTCGGTGTGTATGATGAGACAACGTAATTAAATATCCCATCTATCTTGGTTCCGGCTGTACGGCAGGCAGCATGGAGTGGAAAGAAAGTGAGAAGACCGGTCGGACACCACCAAATGCGGGGAAGGTCGGACGATCCAGATCTAATTGTCTAGAGCCAATCAGCACATTTATTTTGCAAGAGCAAGTATTCTTTACCGTCATATCCAAGGCTTGTAGGATAGGATAAACAACGTTTGAGTAGATTTGCCCCAGAAGTCCCACCATGGGCGAACCATCATCCATTGGCCGGGCCGGTCCACCAGCGCGATCCTCCCATCTCCGACCCCGATTCGGACCTGCAAGATATTGCCGCAGTAAGTCATGCATCTTCACTAGATCGCTGTAGCGAAATTTGTTTAATGGGATATGAAGCACTTGGTCCCTTCCCCGGTCAAGCACCAGTGCGTCACATCGGCGCTCATGGACATTGATGACAACTACAGGACCTGATACCGCAGCTTCCTTGAGAACAGAGACCTTTTTCGGAAGGAGGAAGTCGTGAAAATTTGGAAGTGATCGGATATTCTCCACAAGCGAATCCCACTTCTCCGCAAGACGGTGATGGCGTTGTGTTTCTGCCTCGAGCAAAATACGATCCTTGACATTTTCGGATGTATTGAAGTTGTGACCTCGAGTAGCTGCATTACGAAGCTCATATGAGACTTGTGTGAATTCAATGCAAATATCTGGGTGGGCCTGGTGAAGCTGATCGACAGGCGTTTGGAGGTGGAGTAGTTGATTCCAGACAACCGAATGCCCTTGCTCAAGCCACTCAAGTGCGAGATCTGGACGGCCAAGATCAAGGGCGAATGCAGCAGCTTCTCTGGGAGTGTCAGCAAGGTCTGTGAGCTGTGAATGGCGCGTGGTAATGGGATCACCGATCCAAGCAATTTGTGGAAGGAGATTTATAGCATGGCTGTATGCAGCTAAGGCGTCAGGGGGATTCCGTTCGATTTCTAAGCAAGCCCAGCGGCGAGACGCATTGCATCGGAGCGATTTAGAACCAATGTTGTCAGTGGCAGCTAATCGAAAATACGAAATTGCCTGATCCAAATGGCTCAACAAGCCAGTGCGCCTAAAATGGTTCTGAAAGGAAATTCCGAGACCATTAAGATAGAGTGGTTTGTCGAGATGACCATCTGGAGTAAGGGACAAGGCTTGCTGTTGGTGATTGACGGCATCCTCGATGTCACTGAGCATCCCTGTGCGTCTAAATCGACTTTCGAAGCAGCTTCCGAGACTATTGAGACGCAAAGGTTTGTCAGAATGGCCATCCGGAGTGAGGGACACAGCTTGCTGTAGGTGACTGATGGCATCCTCGAGGTCACTGAGCGTCTCCGTGCGCCGAAATCGACTCCCGAGGGTGTTTCCGAGATTATTAAGATACAGTGGTTTGTCAGGATGATCATCCGGAGTGAGCAACACAGCTTGCTGTAGGTGATTGATGGCCTCCTCAAGGTCACTCAACATCCCTGTGTATCGAAATCGACTCTCGAAGGAGTTTCCAAGATTGTTGAGACGCAATGGTTTGTCGGGATGACCATCCAGAGTGAGTGATATGGCTTGCTGTTGGTGACTGATGGCGTCCTCGATGTCACTGAGCATCCCTGTGTGCCGAAATCGACTCCAGAAGGTGTTTCCGAGATTACTGAGATACGGTGGTTTATCTGGATGACCATCCGGAGTGAGTGATATGGCCTGCTGTTGGTGATTGATGGCGTTCTCGATGTCACTGAGCATCCCCGTGCGCTTAAATCGACTCTCGAAGGAGCTTCCAAGATTGTTGAGACACAGTGGTTTATTGGGATGACCATCCGGAGTGAGTAACATGGCTTGCTGTTGGTGATGGATGGCATCCTCGATGTCACTGAGCATCCCTGTGCGCCCAAATCGACTCTTAAAAGAGTGTCCGAGATTATTGAGATATGGTGGCTTGTCAGGGTGATCATCTGGAGTGAGGGATACAGCTTGTTGTTGGTGACTGATGGCACCCTCGATGTCACTGAGCACCCCTGTGCGCCGAAATCGACTCTCGAGGGTATTTCCGAGATTATTAAGATACGGTGGTTTGTCGGGATGATCGTCTGGAGTGAGCAATACAGCTTGCTGTAGATGATTGGTGGCATCCTCGAGGTCACCGAGCATTCCTGTGCGCTGAAATAGACTCTCGAGGGAACTTCCGAGACTATTGAGACGCAGTGGTTTATCGGAATGACCATCCGGAGTAAGCAATACAGCTTGCTGTTGGTGACTGATGGCGTCCTTAAGGTCACTGAGCATCCCTGTGTGCTGAAATCGACTTTTGAAGGAATTTCCAAGATTATTGAGATATAGTGGTTTGTCGGGGTGGTCATCCGGGGTGAGCAATACAGCCCGCTGTTGATGACTGATGGCGTCCTCGATGTCACTGAGCATTCCTGTGCGCTTAAATCGACTCTCGAAGGAATTTCCGAGATTGTTGAGACGCAGTGGCTTGTTGGGATGACCATCCGGCGTGAGCGCCACAGCTTGCTGTAGGTGATTGATGGCATCCTCTAGGTCACCGCGCATTCCTGTGCGCAGAAATCGACTCCAGAAAGAACTTCCGAGACTATTAAGACGCAGTGGCTTGTCGGAATGACCATCCGGGGTGAGTGACACAGCTTGTTGTTGGTGACTGATAGCGTCCTCGATATCCCTGAGCATCCCTGCGCGCCCAAATCGACTCCAGAAGCAACTTCCGAGATTATTGAGATACAGCGGTTTGGTGGGATGATCATCCGGAGTGAGCAATACAGCCTGCCGCTGGTGATTGATGGCGTTCTCGAGATCACTGAGCGTCCCTGTGTGCTGAAATCGGCTCTCGAAGGATTTTCCAAGATTATTGAGACGCAGTGGTTTGTCAGGATGACCATCCGGAGTGAGCAGCATGGCTTGCTGTAGGTGATTGATGGCGTCCTCAAAGTCATTGAGCATCCCTGTACGCTGAAATCGACTCCAGAAGGAACTTCCGAGATTATTGAGATACGGTGGTTTGTTGATGTGACCATCCGGAGTGAGCGACAGCGCCTGCTGGAAATTCCAAATCGCCCTCTCTACGTCGCCAAGTATCCCTGTGCACTGGAATTCTTCGTATGCCCTGACCCCAGCTCCTGTAAATTCCGCCGATTTCCGCTCCCACTCAAGTTTGCAGGACACATCCATTGTTTTCAGCTTGCTGCAAGCGGCGCTACCCTAGTAATCACTCAAAGCAAACAATCATCCCGGTGCGCTACAGATCCAGATAGGATTTGAGGTACCTATCAAGAATATGTATTGGTATTGCAACTAGGTCCATAGTTAGCAGGAAAATAAAAGTAGGAGGGAGCGTTGCGCTTACTTAGATGGTGGTAGAGCGAGTGAGAGCTGTGGTATGGCTGTGCAATAAGTGTGCAACCGTCATGACATAGATACCACGCTGTGGGGGAGTGGGCGTCTCCAGTGTCTCCTGGCGCTCACAACATTCCATTCCACACAACACGCACCTTCGCTACCAGTCCACTAGCGTCCCATTGTCTCTCCTTCGACTACCAGCGCTCACCTGTGAGCGGGCGCCCAATTTGTTCGTATGTCGTTAGTCTCGTGTACCCCTCAGCGAGGGTCGCTGTCAGCCTCTGGCTGATCTAGCTGGGTCATAGCTTTACCATTAATTCTTAGCAGCCCTTCCCCGCGTTGTTTTTTTCGTCATCACCGGACTGTTGTGGACATTACGACGTCTCTATTTATCCTCACTTATACCCACCGTCTTCTCCAGGATACATCAGTGAACACCTGAAGTCCTCCTCGCGAATAGTTATGTCCAACCCTGATGGCTTCATTAACCAACACATATTTTAATCGCCAAATTGACGTACGACGGAATCAGTATATCGATAGAATCTGATAATGGAATCTCGCAAGTAAAGATGTTGCTCTCATACAAGACCGCACTCGATGAACGACCGGCGAACCAATATTTGTGTGCAGCAGCCGCTGTCTCTTTTCTCAGAGTGAAAAGGAAATCCAGAGATATTTATAAATACATGGGGTTACAAACAGCCACCCAGCTAACAAAGGCGGGCGTAACTTGCTGGAACTCGTTTCGCTGACCGAACCGAATCCCTTGTGAACTGATATAACCTAAATATAAGAAGCGCGGAGAGCATGAAAAAGAATTGTTTGCAGGAAATACGAACTTGGAGGAAAAAAAAAAAAAACTGATACGCCGCAAAATAACATAAAAATCAGACTGGCCGCAGGGATATGGCAATATGTAAAGCGAAGTAAAATGAAGCATGGGGGATAGTCACACTCATCTCCCCCCCCCGTCAGTCTAGAGTGAGTGAAAGGAAGAGAAGTAAAGATGATCTGGGGTATTGAGTTGGGGTGTTGGGATATTGAGTGGAGTGAAATGCGGTGGTATCGGTAGTCATGAGCATTGATTGATTTGTATTTGAGTCGAGAAGCGTGGTGAGCTGTTTCGGGGGACGTAGAGAGGCAGGGTACCGGTGCAAGTCGATCATGTTCCGCAGCGCGTGAAACAGGGGGTAGGGGGGGGGCTGAGAGTTGGATATGAAGTGCATTGAAGGACTGGGGATGAGGGGGGTGTGCCACAAAGAAAGAAAATTTGAAATGGCATAATAAGACGCATAGAATGTAAAGACATGAAAGGAGTGTTAAGCAGTGGGGCAATAAAAAAAAGGGGGAGCATGTACATATCATGAAAGCAGATCGCAAATGAAACTATGAAACCATTGGGAAGGGTCGAGCAACAACGATGAATGCAGCAGGTGGTGAAAGTCGGACACGCACAAATAGCCCGATGACTTGCCCACAAAAAACACACACACAAGGCTCAACTTCATTCAGCCCTCCGAAAACGACGACTATGTCGGCCACCCCCTCGCAATCCTCGCAGCCCCATTCCCAACAAGCCCAAGAACCTTCCACACCGCCTCTGTCGCCTGCCCATCCACAACATTGATATTCCTACCCACACCCGCACCTCCTGCCGCCGCCGCCGTACTCGCAGCAAATGCAATTCCCTCACCCCCACCTCCCCCTAGACTGTTATAACTCGCCCACGCGGCACGGTCATACATAGTCGCACCACCGGGCACGTTTTGATGTTGCAGGTAAGGCAAATATGGTGCCAGTGCGACAAAGACGACCGCAGATGCCTGAGGCGAAAATGAGCGTTTGGGTGGCGAGTTGTGTTAGGAGTGGCACTGATACCCTTCGTCGATGACTGAAGAGCCATAGACGTAGGTGTTGTAAATGTTATAGAACCGACCACTGCGGCTCTTCCCAGCAGCTTTGCTAGAGGGATGTGGATGAATCGGTCGGGGAGAAGTCGAGGGGATCTTTTCCGAGTTTTCGAGGATCCTGTCAATGACAAGACACTCGACTCCAAGTTCTTCCTTGAACCCTTTCCAATCATCCACAAGGTCCTCTGGAACACCGCCCTGGAGGGGATCAAAATCAATATCAAGAACCTCCTTATCTTCTCCCTCCGTCTCTCCATCGACATCAGTAGAAGATCCCGCCGCCCCGCTGCCCAAACGCACATGCTGAGTGCGCTCTCCCTTGCCCATGCAACGACCGCAATTGGGCACCCCAATGCCACCTCTTCAACGTCTCTCTAGTTACCCTCGACTCCTTCTCCTTCTCCTCTTCCTCCCTCCGCTGCGCCGCAGCTTGATGATACGTCGGCGGTGAATCCGTGGGTAATCCATGTTCGTCTACTGACAGTGCACGCAGGTGCGCTTTCGGCGTGGGCGGGATTATAGTAGATGATGACGACGCAAGGCTCTCTTCACCTTCAACATGGAGAGGCGACACAGACCCTGATCCCGCGACGCTACTATCCTCCTCGAGAGGTCTATCCGTTTGAATCTCCATTTCCAAGGTCACTTTGGGGGGCGCCTCTGGCTTGGGATCAGTTTGAATGGCATACGTTCCGAGTGGTAGCGGATTCGGTTTGCGTGGCATGTGTGCAGCGGTAGGGAATTTGGGGTGGGGGCAATAGGTTTGAATTCCGTTGGAGACACAGAAGAGCGTAGGGATCGTATTGGACCGCGCTGTCTGAGTATCTCCCTGACCTCTTCAAATGTGCGTGTTTCGATCGTCTTGGCTCTGCTTGCGACTTTCTGCTTGGGTAGATTGGACGTGAGTAAAGGCAAGGAAGGAGAGAAGTCAACGGTACGAACCCGTTTTTTCCTGGTGATGATAGTCTGAATAACAGTCTTCCTCGCCATCCGTGTCCTCGTCCTCGTGCTCAACCACAGTAACAGTACTCCCCCTCGTCCTCATCCCTCTCCACATCATCCTCATTATCCATCTCTTCCTCTTCCTCATTCCACTTCATCTTCCCCATCAACTCAGCACCTAGACTCTTGCTAAATGTATTCGCACCACTTCCCCCACCACTCCCACCAGTCAAACCCAGTGTCGCAGTGACTCCTCATGTCATCCATCTCAAACCTCATCCGGTCTATCGTCTCTTTCAACAATAGATTTTCCTGCTTTTGCTCAGTCCAAGTTGCGCATGCGCCTGTTGCGCCACAGTTTAGCTCGGCTTCGAGGTGTATGATCCTATCTTCATAACTTTGCTGCTCCTTGGACCACTTGCCCATCTCGACCTCATGCAGAGACGCAGCTTCCCGGAGAGACCGAATGATTTCTTCCCGATGCCGAAGGATCATCACGGTACTTCTCTGATGCGGTACATTGTTCTTGATACTGCCGCTGCAGGGAAGCATAGGTCGATTTAGCATGTTCGAGCGCCTTGGTGAACTTTGGCGACCTCGAGTTCCAACGCGCTTATCTGCGTTATATTTTGTCGCTACACGAACAAAAAGAGTTAGTTGTAGGATCCAAGTGTGTGAGCCAACGCACCTCTTTGGAACGGAGTTCCTTTTCTTCACGTTTAGGTCGCACTCAGCTCACTCCGCATTTCTTCCAACTTGCTCTGCATCTCCTCGAGCTCAGACTCATGCTCTCCCAGCTTATTTTGTAGCGTCCTCTCAGCTTCCATAAGCTTTCTGCCGAGATCGGTATTGACTCGTTGAAGTGCTTCCAGTCGCTCCATAGGCTCTAGCGATGCCGTTGAACTCGCGAAATTCCGGTCAAGAACCAAACCGAGTGAAGAGTCCTCTTCGTCGTCCGAGTCTGAATCCAGAGCGGATGTCGGCATGGGTAGGCTCGAAATCGTGTTCCCGAAGGAATCCTCGTTCCGATATTCATAGTTGCCACTGGAGTTGATGGTGGTGTCGTCATCAGGGTCATGATTGCCAGGCCCCGGAGAGCCAAAGATACCGAAGGTTTGGGTGTAGGCGGAAGCCGACTGGGAGCCTGCGCGGGACCGGGGACGGGAGAAGGAGTTGGAAAAGGTGGGCGAGCCAATAGGGAGAAAAATTATTGAGATCAGCGGATATGGAGGAGGGCGAGGTTGGATTGGATGGGGTGCGGACACGCCCGCTGGTAGATCTTGTGAATGTGGTGGGACTAGTAGAGTACTATTTGGAGTGGGTGGCAGAAAAATGTTCAAAATCAGAGCGGAACAAAACACAAAGGAACACACCTCGGAGTCACTTCTGCTGCCGTCAATGCTTCTCCTGCGGGCCGCTGGTGCGGGTCGTTTGCCGGTCCAGCTTGAGGGGGCATTAGCGAGTGGGGTTGAGCGCTGTCGACGGTCTAGGTCGAATGGGGATCTGCCAAAGGGTGTTTGAGGTGGTCCGCGAGAGGGAGGCCTGCTTCCTGACGAGGGCTGATAATAAGGAGCACCGGCGGATTCGTTGCTGGACGAGCGATGGTGGTCGGAGGGAGTATTGCGTTCCTGATCACGACCGCGGGCGATAGGTTCGTCGTCGTGGTGATCTGGACTGGGAGAATGTCGCGTCTTCTCTGCGATGAATTGGAGGAGAATGCTTGGTGTGACTTCTAGACCGGGATTGTTGGCGAGGAGGGTCTTGAGCATGTCCGTCTCCTCGTCTGAGAGGAGAGGATCATTGAAGACATCGGAGAAGGAGCGAAAGACGTCGACGAGGGCATCCGCAGGGATGACAGGTTCTCCGGACTCATTAACATGGGAGTTTGGGTGTTCGTTGAAGATGGTGTAGAGTTCACGCTCGATATCGGAGTGGGATGCCTGGATCGTGGTCAGCAACAACGATGACGACGACGACAATGACGCACCATGGATGTCTGTTATATCATTTGTTTTTTTAACACAAGGAAAATGGAAATTTCACAATGAACCACCCCTCCGACTCCTCTGTTTACATGTATTTGCGTTGGGGACAATGAACACGTGACCTTCATTGTTTAAAGAGATGAGGACCCCCTATTGCTCGAGAATGAAAGGTACTCTGCATCCAAAAATATAGCAATGTCATGGATATTAAAACGCCCAAAGATCACCAAGTACATCTAGGTGCTATCACCGTCCTTAGCAAAGCCCCCCCGTCTTGTCTTATCACCATTCCCAACCTCAACACCACCCAGACCCACAGACGACCCATATCAAAGCCGATCCACGAGCACAGGACAAAGAATAGCGTACATTACCCCCAAATAGTCAAGCGACAAAGACAAGCAAGGGCCAAAGCAGTAGCGGCCCATGCTGGTCCATGCGCTCGAAATAGATAATATATTCAGTGACGCGTTTTTGTTGAGTATTTTCATCGACCCATCACCACGCCTTGACCGAGTGCTCCTGTGTTCGCAATCAACACGTTACTGGATGGAAGACGACGCGTCAAGTGCAGGTGGTCAAGTGGTCGAGGTTCTGAAAATGTTGAAATTCGAAGCGGTAGGTGCTCAAGAGTAAAGATCCGGGCCCAGTTTAGACGAGGTCCGACAGCGAGCCAAAAAAACGCGCTGGAAAAAAAGGGTAACGGGGATTGTCCAGGGGATCCAAGAAGGTTTTAGAACGAAAGATGAAACATGCAGCAAGGAAAGGGGGGAAAGCTTGCTTTCACGGAAAAGAACGCGTCCATACTCCTTTTTTGAGTCGTATATGAACTGAGGATGCAGGAAAGATGGTCTATGTAAGCGGCATGACCTCCGAAGAATGAAGACGACCGGCTTTTCAATAATGGGAAAAGGACAATCAGGGTGGCACCACAACCTCAAGACCAAAATCACGAATCGACGCGTCGGGATTCAGAGGAATAGAGGTGAGAGAAAGAACATGAATGAGGAACGCCATGAGACAACCAAAGGGGAGCGGAATACAAGCGCCAAATGAAAAATAGGCGAAGAAGGGTGAGAAGAGAAAAGCCGCCGTCCATCACCCAAATACGCGTCTTCCATAACAATCAGATGGCCCAAGGACAAGGTAAGTGGTTTTCATTCTTGTGACAAATTCTTGTGGATGATCAACCAGGAGAGACAGTAGGGGTGGAAGAAAGTTTGAAGTGTAGGTGACGCGTGGCACAATAGGCGCGCGTCAAGAAAAACTTCTTATTGTGCTTTTTCCCGCAATGCGAACGCGATCCCAACTCCCCAAGGAGTGTATCACATCTGGATAATGGTTAAGATTGCTCGGACACTAAAGAGAATGAGCATTAGCGGGAATTTGAAAAATAATGCATGCGGAAGACGCGACCTGACTATAATACCAAGTTCTCCTATCCACCCTCAACTTCACTGATCCTCCAGCCTGCTCGAACTTCCATGAGCATTCTCTGGAATGCTATCTTTCAGTACTCTAAACCCGCACCATGGCCACAGAATCTTTAGTGTTGAACAAAGAGTTAAATTGGGCGCTAATCCAAGCAGAGCGTCACAGAGGGGAGGATCATATCGTCGATCATTCATCCTAGCACGACCTTATAAGCAAAAAAACCCATTTACGAGATCCCGAAAACAACCCAAACGATGATCAATTGCTGAAATACTTGGCCCCGTGGTACGTAAATCCTTCGATTTAAATATTGCGCTGAAGTTGAATGGGAGACCCATGAAGTGAGCAGGGTTGCACATGGCCGGTCGTGTGAGCAGAAGCTGGAGGATGTTGCGTGACATGCGGCCGAGATCAATGGAACCGACGAAGGTAGGAATGTTGCAATGTTGGCAACAATTCGGTGAAGGCGAAAAACAACACCAAGGGTCATCAAGGATTTGACGGTGGTGCTGTTACGCAGCTGGAATGACACGTTGGTAGGGGTCAGACTTAGGTCTGCCAGTGGCCGGAAGTGGTCCTCGTCAAGTGGCCTCAAGGATATGTGAGGATGAGGACAGCGAGAGCAACATGCGATGAATATAGGCACTTGTTTGTGATGTCTTGAAGCCATCACAATACAGCTGATGCAGAAGCTATTTGAGGGTAAAGGTAAGTGCTCCCCCTTTCGACATAGGTTGAAGGCTCGCTCACATCTCAAGGTAGCGATGCTGGCTAGCGTAACTGAAAAACCCCATTTACTTCGGCTGGGCGCTAGTTCCCTAAGTTGGTATATGAGCAGCAACCCGAAATCCTCCAGGTTATGGGGGAACAGCATGTGTGCCAAGGTGGGGAAACTCAACCAAATGCACAAATTTCCCGCCCGCGCTGAACCCCCATGACCACAGACTTGGAGAAACTGTCGAGGTTCCAAAAGCGCCGGCCCTACGTAGGTATGAAAGACGAGACATTTTGCCTGTTCTTGGGTAAATTTTATGACAAAATGGGAGAATCATTAGCGGTAGGGACTCACATCATATATCACAAGCTGTAGTGCCCCAAATGACTCCAGGCGGTACCAAGGTAGTGTGCAGCCCCTCCGTCAGGATACAACTCCAGGAGCACATAATTATGAGGCGCGGTAAAATCCGCGGTGGTGTGGTTCTTCATTGACCGCCCGATTGCGTGCCGTGGCTAACTGTGCGGTAAAAAGCTCGAGTTGAAGGAGAAGCACTTGCGCCCTATGGCAGGCGACCCTATTCGAGGTGCTGGGAGGAATGTTGGTTAGTGCTTGAGCGGACGGATATTCAGGGAGGCATTCATCTCACCCATGTATATTTTGGCAGCCAGCGATTATTGAATATGGAGAGAAATTGTCTCTCGAGAAACACAAGATGGAAAGCGGCTGGGAGAGGGAAGTAGTGATCACGTGCATAGAATGGCTCATAAGCACGTGAGCATCAGGGCAACCCGACGTGAACTCAGGCAAACCATCGTACGCTACAATTACTTTGATAGACTCCTTACGGTTCAATAACGGAACGCTGTCCTCAGCGTCCAGACCCAAACGACCAGACATCATTCAATACACGGGCGCTGCTCTGATCATTCACTATCTACTTCTGGAAATACAACCTTCCACCGTCCAAAAATCGGCAGGGTTACCAAATGTTGTGGGAGGTTCTATCAACTCTTCGTCCCGTCTGCTTTAACCAGTCTAAGAATGGTGGGCTCCTTGCACGAAAACCTTACGTTACATTGGTCACGGAGATACTTGTTTCGGCAACCAAACTGTCAGCTCTGCCCATGGCATCAATATTGTAGACGATGACCTTCAGTGACCTATATTTTCCCTCAGTACGAACTCGTGTTTCTCGCCACTATGATTCTCCTAGCAATGACGCATCACTCCGAAATCAATTGCAGCGATTTTCGAGATTGATGGATTGGCAACAGCCTTTATCACCGTCTCCGCCAACTACAAAAATAGCAAAAACCCAACTCCCAATTGAGGTCAGCATGCATTAAGGTCCAGCTGCTTCGCTGTCACTCCAAAATATATAGTTCTTACGGTCTTTCTCTAGCTCAGGCTCATCATGATCAGCAGCATTGGAGACATTCTTGACTCGACTGCCAGGACAGCATAGGGACAGACAATAAACGTGCATACACTAGCACCCACCGTCTCAAATATTCACGCCTATATTTTCTCTGTTATCTCTAGCACTATCTGGAGCACCCAATTACTGCGCGGATCTCACTGCTCTGGCTAGACACAACCAGAAATGCACCAAGTGAATACTTGTCAATTCACTGCAGGAACCGGCGAGATCAAAAAATCAAACTCAATATCTAAGGCCGAACGGCTCTTAACATGTCGACTTGTTGGCCCTCCCTGCATGAGCCAACGCCATGCGTTCTTGCCCTGCGAAATGTTGGTATTAATATTCTTGTCACAGACCCGCATGGTCACTGCAGCAGGAGCCACAGAGCACACCCGGCCCGGCCTGATCCCGTGGCATGATGGATACTCGAGAGCGTTGTGGCACGTTCCAGTTTTACCGATGCCGCTACAGTCACGAAGGTGGTATTTTCCCACATGGCAAGTGCTGTTGAACGCTCCGATGGTTCATACACGAGACACTGCCTCGAACACTGTACATACTCGACATAACATATATGGCTTCAATGTTTTATCAATCAATCCCCACAACCTTCATTCCCCTTGGATCGCCCCCTACTTGATAAATTCCATGCCCGCATCAATACTTTCTCTGGATAGCGCTACAGCGATCAAAGGAATCTCAGTCCCGCCTACACCCAAGGCTACCACACTATGCACATCAGAGAACTCAAACCCCACACATCGCCAAGACACTGAAGCCCGCGATCACGATGATAGGCTTCTCCGCCTCACCTCCGATAGCAACTCGGTCGTCATAAACAAACAAAGCCCCAATGGGAAGACCCAAACTGCCCAATCAAAGGAACAATTCGACTTGCCGACGGACACAGGCCGCAGGGACCCGGAGTGGTAGGGAGTCTATTGGTTTGGCTCCGCGCAATAGGAGAAGAGCTTTTTCGCGGGAATCTGTTCGTCGTGTCGTAGTCATGACGTTGGTCCCTGAGAGAACTTTTGGAAATTCACCTAATGTGTGGAAAAGCTTAAAGGCGATACTCTTTGCTTCATGTCCGCAGTGCACACGGGCTGGATAAACGGCAACTGACACGGGCTTGATATTTTTCAGGGCTCAACATATTACTGGTGTTTATACCCATCTCGGTGAGCACCACAGCACCAAATACCAGAACAGAAAGAGGTGGAACTTTAATCTGTGTTGGCTTACAGTGGGTATTAAGCTTCACCCCCCTAAATTCAACTCAAAACAAAGATGGTCCCATTCTCGTCATCATATGTAAGTAGGCAGAATCCAAGGCACCCACACACCACTGAGACCCTCCCTGGCCCGATAGTTTCGCTGCTTGCAATTATTCCTTTGGCAAAGGTTCGCGCTCTCATTGGAGAGGGACGGAAGCGCTTAATTTTGGCGGCTCGATTAACTCCTAGTTACTCGCCTTCGCAACTGAAGAACTATCCCTACGGGTGGGCCAAACTCTTGCTAGCTTATTGTCTGTAACATTGGTGAAGAATATATTTGCCTTCTTGGTGACCTTGAATTTGATTCTCGCATCGTGTAGGGAAACCTGCAGGTCTCAGTCCGTTCCATTCACTTAGCCTTGACTTAATAAGCCCCTTCCTGCTATTGATACAGGATCGAATTTATCGTTGCAGTGCGTAGTGGTGACGTACCTCATTGCTATGGTTCCAGCCCATTTAACACTTCATTAGGTTGTTGCCCTTGTGGGATGTAACTTCCGCATTGTACAGGCCTCCTGTGAGCCGCTTTTTTCCCGTTGGATTTGTCCCGTCTAGGAGGTCTAATGACTGACTCATCACTCTTATTGCAGTGGTAGGATCAATCCTCAGTAATTTATGTACGTCCGTATGCCACCTCCTAGCTCCCGCCATGGGCATCACTCATCAATGCATCAGTGATGGCGTTGGGAGTATGCTTTTTCTCCGGAGGGATCAAATATCAGGAACAAGGCTTCAGTGCCGGTACGTATCAATCACAACACTCGCACCACTCCTTCCGATCCTAAAACCCATACCGAACAGACGCATGTAATTTGAATTCATCGTTGTTGACTATTGGCATTATCGCTATATTATTACCCACAGTATTCCACTTTTCCTCCGTACAGCTGGATGATGCTACGGAATACCGAGACATCTTGACTGTCAGCCGTTTAGTAAGTATGCACAGTACCTCTACTGTGTACGGTATGGTTGATATTTACCTCTTTTTTTTTAAGACAGCAGGTCGTGCTCTTATTTAGTAAGTGAATTTCGGACGCATAGTCCTACATGCTCAAACCATTAACTCATAGCTTATGGCGCGTACTTATTTTTCCAATTATGGTCCCATGCTACACTCTACGAGAGTGATAATATGAAGGTCATTAAGTCTATAGAATATGGATATAAGGTGAAGAAAAGGGGCCGGAAAGAAGCAAAGAAGAGATATATTCAAGAGCGAGGGGCAGCAGGAACGTCTCAACATGTGACCCCTGATGAGATGCTCAACGGGGAACCGGAGCCCATTAGCCCGTCCACTCGTCTAGTCACCTTCGCCCCACTTCCAAGCATTGGCAGAGACGAAGAACAGGGACCTATGGACGATGAGGCGCAGATCGAAGAACCTCGAATAAGTGCCTCCGTGACAATCGTTCTTCTTGTGGTCGTCGCTGTGGTCAGTAGTCTGCACTATCTCGGGATAACATTCGTCTTATGTTTCTTATTCGACAGTTAGGTAGCATTTACAGCAGCAGTGGCTCGTAGACTCAGGTAGATGGAATGACAAACGCCCAACAAAATATTCTCAGTCGGGAATTCGTTGGCGTTATTCTACTCCCGATCGTTGGGAATATAGTTGGTAGGCTCTATTTCGGTCAGTAGCGGCGAAGATGTTTGAACGATGGGTTCTAGAACATTTTACTACTGCAAGCGCTTCTCTGGAAGGACAAATTGACAGTAGGATTCGGTGATGTTGCTAGCTCTAGTCTTGTAGGTCGTGTTATCCAAGCCCGAGCCAGCGCTCAATTTCCTATGCCAGCAAATTGCTCTCTGTATGACACCGTGAGCCCTATTGAAAATTGCGAGTGCCCCGATCCATGACCAACACCTCCCTAGGTCGATTGTTATCCTCGGGTGGATATTGGGGAAGCCCATGACCCTCTTATTCGATGCGTATGAATCTAGCGTTCTTTTTTTGTCAGGTACGAGGCCCTACGATAGCACAAGATAAACCTATTTGACAGCACGGAATAGTTATAGGTAGTCAACTACGTAGCTCGAGATGGAAAGGCCAACTGGCTAAAGGGCTTCATATTAATATGTAAGTCGTGCTCCCAGTCGCAATTTGTATTCTGATAATCCGGTCCTTAGCCCTCTACTTCATTCTGGGAGTCACGTTCTGGTTCTATCCTGGTGAGCAATGACCTCCTTGTTCTTATCACACCGTGAGCTTATTCTGTAAGCAGGGTTTGATCCTGCTGGAGCTTTGGCTAATTGTTAACTGTTGTTAATTGATGTACACGTGTTGAAAAATGACTTCGGTTGCTCCATACCCGATTCACAAAACTTCCGGTGAGGTCAGTGGAAAATTTGCATGTGAGGGAAGGCACCCTGGCGTGGCCCACTGGGATGTGGAGACGGTATCGCCCTCAACGCATCACACCTGAGCATAGCATTAGTAGCCTCGGCTGTATTATGGCTCTTGCATTCGATTTGTGAACGGGCCTGCACCCCTAGGCATTGCCTTCATCTATGATCTGCTAATGACATCGGCGTCTTCGAACCTAACCCGATTGCGTAGTAGATGCTCAGATATTAAACTGTGTCCATGATTGGCGGAGGGAGGTGTACACGCGGAGGCGCTGTGGGTGCGTTGCCAAACAAAAGGCATTACCTGGTGTAATGGGAGTATCATAGCACGTCATATATAATCCACTAATACGACCTCGCCTGCTCTCTGCTGTCCCCTACGATGCTCGTCGTCGGGGCTCGCATCCCGCGGGACACTGCAAATTAGATTGGCAGAACTGCCCTGCGCACGACGTCCCGGGTCCTTCTCACCGACAGTTCCACTCCGAACTGCCACCTCCCTGAGCACTTCCACTCGGGCCCTCCTACCCTGTCGCCCATCCCCATTCCTTGCCCGGTCCTTGCCTCTGGGATTACCCATTTCCCCTTCAAGCTCCCGTTGCCTGTTTGTTCCAACACCTCGCGCCCGACAAGTCCCAGCAGAAGCAGGAGAAGCAAGACATCAAGATCGTTCAAAATCCCCAGCCAGATGAGGACAAGCATCCAACCAAAGCGGAGCAACGCAAGAGCGATTGGATTATCGTCAAGCAGCTTTTTGCAAATGTCTGGCCCAGGAATGACTGGCGTACGAGGGGAACAGTTCTTCTTGGTTTCGTTCTGCTGATTTCGGCCAAGGTCCAGTGTTGCACCATTACCCCTAATTTCGTATTATTCACATACCCCTAGCTACTCAACGTCCAAGTTCCTGCTCTCTTCAAGAACGTTATCGACTCTCTCAATGTCGATATCACGGCAGGCTCAACAGCGTGGATAGTAGCCGGCTCGGTCATTCTTGGCTGTACGTATCCCAATCTTGTCTTCATCCCCTTCCTAATCCCCGGCAGATGGCGCCGCGCGCATTGGCGCAACTCTCTCTGGCGAACTTCTCAATGCCGTCTTTGCCAATATCGGCCAGCGCGCAATTCGCAAGGTCGCACGAGAGACATTCGAGCACCTCCTCAATCTCGATCTCAAGTTCCATCTTTCTCGCCAAACAGGCGGACTTACAAGGGCCATCGACCGGGGGACGAAAGGCATTGCATTTCTCATGCAGGCAATTCTATTCCGTATTGTGCCTACGGCCTTGGAGATATCCCTCGTCTGTGGCATCTTGGTACGCTTCTCCTTCCGTCCGGTATCTTTTTCAGCTATTCAGCTCTTGTTTTTTTAGACCTATAAGTTTGGCTGGGATTTTGCCGCGATCACCGCCCTGGCCTTGGTTGCCTATACATGGTTCACCGTTCGTACCACATCCTGGAGGTAAGTTCCCCAATCTCTGTTCTGCCACCACATTCCTTCGCCTGTGAACAAAAGCTAGCTGAGACCCCTGAACATATGTGGAAACACCTTCTATATATGGATATAGGGTTCAGCGATTATTCCATTTGGCCTATCCGTTCCTGGCTGTTGATACCTCTCACCAGGACCCGTTTCCGTCGTGAAGCAAACAAGGCAGACAACAAGGCCGCCACCGTTGCTGTCGACTCTCTTATCAATTTTGAAGCCGTCAAGGTACGTGTTATCGCTGTATTGAGCCCTCAAATGATCGAATTCTATCCCCAGTAGACATTCAACAACGAAAAGTATGAAATCGCACAATACGATAAGCACCTCGCAGAATACGAAAAATCGTCTGTGAAAATCACGACCTCACTTGCATACCTCAACTCGGGTCAGAATGTGATCTTCACAAGCGCATTGACAGCAGCAATGTTCCTCGCCGCGCAAGGCGTCGTTGCTGGTACAGTGCCTTTTTCCCTCATCAGACAACTCCCCTCTTCTAAACATTTTCACAGGTACAATGACCATCGGTGATCTTGTGATGGTTAACCAGCTCATCTTCCAGCTCTCTCTCCCCCTTAATTTCCTCGGTACCATCTACCGCGAAATGCGGCAGAACCTTCTCGACATGGAAACTCTCGTGAATCTGGTGTCCCGGAACCGGCCCCCATCAGACGCACCCAATGCCCCGCCTCTCATCCTTCGCGGCGGGTCTATCCGCTTTGAAAATGTTAACTTTGCCTATCACCCTGATCGGCCTATATTTCGAAACTTGAGCTTTGAGGTCCCCGCTGGAAAGAAGGTTGCAATTGTCGGCCCCTCAGGATGCGGCAAGAGTACCGTGTTCCGTCTACTTTTCCGATTCTACAGCCCCTCCTCTGGGAGAATATACGTCGATGGACAAGACATCCACGCCGTACAACTTGCATCGCTGCGCAAAGCGATTGGTGTAGTGCCGCAAGATACACCGCTATTCCATAGTACTATCATGCACAATGTGCGATATGGCCGTTTAGACGCGAGTGACGAGGAGGTATTGGACGCTGCAAGGAAGGCAAATGTGCATAATACCGTAATACGGCTTCCAGAAGGGTACGAGACGACCGTTGGTGAGCGTGGGCTCATGATTAGTGGTGGTGAGAAACAGAGGTTGGCCGTTGCCAGGGTGCTGTTAAAGGATCCTGACATCCTTTTCTTTGACGAAGCGGTCAGTCTCCATTGCCAGCTTTACAGTTGCTCGGTCATGCTTACCACCGCTTATTATTTACTAGACCTCGGCACTAGATGCCCAGACTGAGTCTGAGCTGATGAAAAACATCAACGAGACCCTGCTCAATAAATCTCGCACGAGCATCTTCATCGCACACAGGTTGCGCACTATTGTCGAGGCGGACCTGATCATTGTGATGAAGGATGGGCAGGTTGTGGAGCAGGGAACCCACGAAGAGCTGTTGAAGCATGTAGGGGGGCTCTATTGGTCGATGTGGCAGCAACAGGCCTTGATCGAGAGCTTCGGGGAGGTTAGAGGCGAGGATTTGGTTAACTAGGGGCGTTGTAAGTGGGTCGATGGGATCGGATAACTTATTCTTTTTTTCTGTTTGTATAGTTACACCCCCCTCGCTTAATGCATCCTCGCTGTTAGAGACGAGCCGACAACTACTTTCTCTATTCGGAAACCTATGGGAATCGGGAAACCATCGGCCTCTCCGCTGCTGAAACTACCGACATTGTCTAAACTCTGTCATACGGGTACGACGGACAGTATCGCTCCACAGCGACACATCGGGCCGGATGACAGAAAGAGAGGGGGTAAGAAGGGTAGGTGGGGGGAGCGAGAGGGGAGAGGGACCCTGGACCCAGTCAGTCAACTTGGACGTCTCGGTCCCGAAGGCGGTCACTTCGTTACTGCACAACAAAGCACCCTGCCACTTGGGTCCCGACACGATGGTGCAGCGGTTCTCAGGCGGTTGCCCCCAGTCAAGTAGCACACGATCGGGAGCGCGTAGATGGATCGATGACGATCGATGGCGGGCTCCTCGCCGCCGCCCCCCCCCCCCCTCTTCTTTTTACACTTTATCACTGGTTGTGCGATTGTCGGCCATTAGGGGGTGCGGGCTTGGCGGCGTCGAGCGGTGCCTTTGAGTTGCAGTTTTGTATTGGTGCGATTAGCGAGAGCCAGTTCCCCGCTGTGTTCTCTTTTCATTGTTCTCTTTCTTAAAACATAATTCTCTCTCATCCGAGTTCTGAGAATCCGATCGAACGTGGTTATGCTGTCGTGGAGCATGCGTATGAATATATGATAATGACGAATGACATGCTGTCGAGGAAGTGGTGTGTTCCACTTCATGACTCACTCACACACATATTGGAATGTCAATTGAAATTGTTCTTTCCTTCAAGTGGCCAACTCCACAGTTCCCATGTGGGTGAAGGACGGGATCTGCGCTGCAACCACATATGTACATACCTTGTGCATACGCCCACAAAAAAAGACAAAATGTCATTTTTCTCCAGCACAGCGGGCGCACCAAATCGCGGGTAATTTTAATAGATATGATCTTAACCCTCTAAGTATCCCCAAACGCTCCCCCTTCCCCTCCCCTTCGATCAGTTCTAGTCAGTTCCGCCCTCGCGATCGCTTCCCCCGTCTTATCACTGGTGTCGTCACGCGCGACATAAACGTGCTGCCAAAATGATGGATGACGATCCCTCCCCCCCCTCCCCTTTCAAGTCACTTCAAATCCACCTCGTCGGGTCGGGCCCTTTATTTTCGGGAAAACCTCCCCTCCGTCCTCACCACATGTTGCTCACAACATCCCAAAATGTATTCATGTAGTGCAATGTTCCCGCACATCGCGACGGGGTCGGGGAAAAAAGGTCCCCCCCCCCTCCCGCACCCGGACACCTTTACATATTTCACATTCAAACACCCACCCCTATCAATTAGAATAGCTAGTGTGGCCGAGGAACCACTCAACGTACGTGATAACCAATAGTATTTTGTACGTAGGAAACAGGAAATAACGACATGTTGTTGTTCTATCTGGCGTCGATTTCGAAAACCGTCCGAAAACATCGTAACTACAACCGCGGGGGACGCGGGGTGGGGGGAAGCGAGCGAGGTACAATTCGCTTCGCTCTTCCCCCCACTCATATCTATTGAAACAACCTGGACTAACCTCCAAGAACCCGAAAACCCGTGATAAGGATTAGACACACCGAACCTAAACTAAACGAGCAAAAAATGAGCGGCTTTTGACATGAAAATCACAGCATGCCTTTGACAAGCCATACAATGGCCTTGGTCGTGAAACGAACTCGCCGACTGGCGCCCTTCCAGACTGATACATGTGCGCGTATGTTGTCAATTTCAGACTGAAGCCGTTTCCGTAAGCGCAGCAAGGCGTCATCGTCGAGATGTGTAGCGGGGTCGTCGCCATCACCACCTATACCGCCGCTTTTTTCTTCAATTTTACCGCGTGGGGAAGTCTTATTATTGTCATGATAATCCCCCCCACCCTCGTCAGGGCTGATGTTGCGGGATGGGATCACCATGACGAATGAGAGTTCGGTGTCTAGGCGTGCAGAGCGAGAGTTTAGGTTGGTCGACCCGAACAGCGTCAAGATTGGTAACGATTTTGCAGACGGCGAGAGCCAAATTCCTAGTAACCAGTGATATCAGTTTGTGGAGAGACGGGGTCACCTGAGGGTTGGTGTTGGATAAACATTACCTTTGGCATGGTACGTCCAGCCTGGTTTGTTCCACTCCGATAGCTGAACGCCTTTGAAACTCCCAGTCACGGCCTCCCGCCATAGCCGACCGGCTTTTCCCACGGCACGCATGAAGCGCTTCTCGAAATACGTATATCCCTCCGGTATCCGACCGGATATTCCATTGGACCCAAAAAATCCATTAGCCTACATTCATCCATCAATGTACGGTCGACAAGGGTGATACGAAGGGGTTAATTACCTTGGGACCCGCAGCAACTATCCTGCAGTCCACATGCCGACTCTCCAAGATAAGCTTCTGATAGGGTTCAAACAGGCTAAAGTACCCGCTCGTCAAGTCGAAGAGGGGTCGCTTACGAGTCCCTTGCTTCGCAACAGTATTCACATGGCGGAATAGCAAGCGCAGGCTTGTCTCTTCCTCGTGAATACCAAACTGCCCAGCCTGGATGACCGGGAAAACCAAGACTTGCTTGGCTTGCTCGAGACTATCTAGACTTGTCTCAAGCTGAATTTTTGACGCCATTGAACGAGAAGACTGGAACGCCAATAGCGCCTTTCGCGCTTTTTCGTGAATGTGGTGTGGGTGTACTTCCGGATCCGGCCACTGGAGAACGAAATCGTCTCGGACGCATGAATGAAGTGTGACCGCATTAGGAGCGGCAAGCGGCAGTAAACGGAATGAAAATCCGGCGACGGCCTGAAGAAAATCGAAACAATATTGTGCGAATAATGACTGGTCGTTGAAGTGGAGGTATCGGTCTTGGCGATCTGTAAAGTAAGATTTGTTGAGGTTGGCACTATGGAGATATCAGCAACTGGATATTGGTAGGGGGGCAGGAGGGGTAAGAAGTAAACTCACCCACTGATGATGACCTCATCGTCTACGCCATAAACTTTGGGATGCCATGTCCCCCAGCCCTCATTAAAGCGGGGTGGAACAACCCTGGCCATTAAACCACGGAGGCTTGGGCTTCTGAACATCGAGACCTGGACTCGAGAGGGATATGCCTCCAGCAGCGGAAGTAAAAGTTTTGCGGTTGATGATGGTCCTGGACGCGTCGAGCGGTTGAAATCCAGTTGGAAAAACACTTGCAGCGACGGCTTAGTGGCAAGCGCATCTGTTATAGTGTCTAGCTATTCAAGCCCATCAACGCCGCATCTCCATGCCGAAGGGGAAGGGGGAACGGAACGCACCAGTTCCCTCTCCGCTGATCCAATATAGAGAGAAGACAAAAATATTCGGCGCTCTGCACGTCTAATCATTTCCTGGAGGAGGGACAACGCGTGAGTGGGACATTGCAATGCGTTCGCGACGACCTTACGAGTAGCAGGGAATGGAAATCTGCCGGTTGTTTCAGTACCTGGATTTGATGGGGAGGGAGGGAAAAGGTGGGTTGCCTGGCCACCATCCTGGACGTAAAATCCCGGAGAATTGGGTCAAGGTGGCCTGTGGATATTCGGCGTGGCCATGGAACGTTTTTTCTGGACGAGAGAGTCCGGCGGAGGACAGCCGAGAGAGGAAGCATCATAGCCGGTTACGTACTTGCTGGCCAATGACATCGCGACTGTTGTTTGTCGCTATTTATGTCATGTTTTATTTCTAATATGCTTTACTTCTTCGCGGGTTGGTTGCAATCACCGCAACAACATATCTGGTAGAGTCCATTACACGTGCACTGGCTTCTCTAATGCTTATAACTATCCGGAGACTCTCTGACGGGGAGCGGAAATGAGCCTGGGACCGCACCTCTCCTTTTGAGATGGCCCACCAGTACAAAGGTGGCCAATCGCAATCCCTCAATTGAGAGAGAACCTCGCATAACCACCGCCGCTGCGATCGAAAACCCCCCATGTCCAACAGTTCCCATTCCAAATCCACCTATCCATCGGAGGTAGACGAAGCTGCCGACTTTGTCGATCAATTCTACTTGGGTGTTGAGAAGCCTGAAGGAGGAAGTATTGAGTAGGTGGCTCAGCCAACGCTGTTCACATAACATATGTATGTTCCGTCTCCGTCACTAACTCCCCCGATCCAAACAGGGAGCAGGAAGACGTTGGCCTATACAATTTGTACGACTTTCGCACACCCTGGCCTTGTCTCAAGTCGCCAACTGGAGCCGTGGTGCTGTCTAGCACCAACCCAAACTCAAACACACCGTTCGACATGCCAATTGATCAGGAGGTTCCTTGCAAGAAAACTCCGGAGCTATATAGAGTCGACGCCGTATGGCAGCAGCAAACCTAATCCTGGACTCAATATCATTGACCAAGCTGCCAGTCACATTGCGAAGGGCCACAGCCCTCCGGTTGGTTCTTCCGATGTCGAGTCTGGAGGTCGGTGTTCCTTGCCGGGCCTGTTGACACTAGGTTTGACGGTTCTCTTTCAGGGCCCACAAAGACCGTAAGAGCTAATGATAGTCTTCGCAAAAACTAAAAAGACAAAAAAAATGCTAGTGAAGTGTGTGGAGAGGTGGTCTTTCTCCAAGGAATATATAATATATAGTAATAATATATACATAAACGCTAACTCGACTTTGGGGCGTGCGCTCTCGTTTTCGTTTCCCTGAACCCCCCTTTGGTATTCGGTCATACATAGCTTGGCGTCCGCGCTAGTTTCATAACTAAGTGATCGTCCCCAACCCTCGTGACCGATTGATCACTGGCGGAAATGAACCTTGCTTGCCATGTCGTGTCGCGATAATACAGTACTTTCACGAGTCGAAAGCGGACAGTGAACATGTATGGAACCTCTCCCCAAAACATTTGCTATGTTTTGTCATCAGACGCACAAAAGGCTGAATGAAGGGCGTTTAGACTTGGGGCCTCCTCTTTTATCGTGGGCTGACCTTGACGCCGCATGATAAGGCCTCACAAGCTCCGGATAAATTTGTTCAGGGAAGCAACCATTGATACGAGGCCAAAGTTCAAGCTTCAGCAGAAGCCGAACAATCAAAAGCAAAAAAATAAATAAAAAGCAACGAATTTGTCACGAGGCCGAGCGAGGCCGCCAGAAGAACAACCCTTCTTCCTTCAGGGCATTTCCCAAACCTTAGGGCGAATGAACGGATTAAGGAATCACAACCCTTTCCCTCCCCTTCCCTTCCCTCCCCAATCCTCTCCCCCTCCCCTGCCCTTCCCGCTCCGATCACTAGCGGCAAAAGCGTAATCGGGAACAAAGGAACTTGTCTGCGGGTGGCTGAGGGCGTTTTGCGGAATATATTACCAACTTCGACGATCATGTCAAAAAAAAAACCACGATCCCTTACATAGCGTGTGTTTTTTTTTCGGTTTCACGGAATGCCTAGTGAATTGATACTGGGCAGGTCCTCCACCTAATTCGTACCTGAGTCCAAAATCTTGTAAAAAGATGACACACGAGCTCTCCTGTGTTTTATTATTCATTTTTGCTCGGCTCTTACTTTGAGTACAAACCGGCCAAAATCTCCTCCCCTTCCTTAGCATTCCACGTACTCCTAATTCCGATAAGACTTATTTCAGCAAGTATGTGAATGTGAAACTACTTGGACTCGCGCTGATCTATTTGGTTTCCACACCCGCGGCATATAAAATAAGGTGACAAAAATGCTGTAAATATAACGAGTCATTACTTCGATGAGTACGTATGTTAAGACGTAAAATGAGAACGACGCGGGAACAAAAGGCATGATGGACAAGCTAAAGATATATGACATTATTACAATATATAGAGCTTTTGAGATCTGCGTGTATTATTCGATAGATATTTAATGTCCGTTCAATAGCTTAGGAAGAACGGCTAGGGAAAGGGAAAGGGATCGGGGGCAGGCGGTGTTTTGTTTTTTTTACCATGTCGAAGCCCATCCATGCCACCAATTGCGGAACCTCTGAAGACCCCACCTAACCCCGAACAGGACTGCCGTCAACGAGATGAACGATGCGAAGAAGATAGTCGGACCGAACAACGCAGTAGTCATGAGCAATTCAAAGAGCTGGCCGTCGATGTAATTATGATAGGGCATAAGCCGCATAACAAGCACACCAACCAGAACGACGAGCGCGGTTTGATTAATCTCGCGAACAAGCAGAACGGTGACCTTTTCTTGGAGAGCCCGGTCCAAACGGATACCTTTCTTCCTCCTGTTGAATTCTTCTTCCTCGGTTAAAGGGGCTTCGGGTTCAGCGGCGGGGGTGCGCACATCATAGATGAAGTGGGGAATAACAAAGCTAAAGCCTCCAATGCAAGCCATCCTGATGACGCTTGAGATCGGGAAATCATCCAGATAGCCAAAATACCGAAGCGGTGCTTGGCCCAACAAGATGAAGGTGACGAACTTGGTGGGGGTGGAGACGACGGTGGCAATGAACAGCCAGATGATTTTGGCGTTGGCATATATCCAAGACAGGCTAAGCTGAACCACGATGAAACACACTACAGCAGCAGCGGCGAAGTACACCTTTGATCGCACGATTAGCGATTGCAGCAGAGAAATACACAAAGCTGGGAACAGTACCATCGTCATGCCTCTATCTGTGGGTGACGGCACGGTAGTACCACAGACGTAAGAATTAAGGAGGTCCTTGGACTCGTTCATGGCGAAGGACGAAGGAGGATGTGCTGATATGAAAAAAAGAAGTCTTTTTTTTTTTTACGAATGTGGGATCGATTTCCAATCTCTTTTATAGGCTTGCTGGTTTCAAGGTACGAAAATAGATTTGACAAATCTCGAGGCGTGGCTTGAGGCTAGTGCGCTTAGCAGATCTTGGCACCGATCGGACTGAATGTACACAGCTGAGATCAACGGACCAATTGTATGCCCTGCTCGTTCTGGGACGCCCGATTCTTGGATTGCAGGCATTCAGTATATCCGCTGATGATTTGCGCTAGTCCTGGCAACCCGAATGGCGACATACAACATTAAAAAAGGGATAGATTGAGGACACGATCAGTTACTAACGTGCTTGGGGTCGTTACTAGCAACCCTCACCGATAAGTCCCTCCCGCGCAGTCTCAACAGCTTTCAACCGAACAGGTCCTCTTCTCTTGTCCTCCGCATGGGATAAAGTGGGCAGGCACGCATTCGTGATGACCACAAGGGAAAGCGAGAACACCGAGCTAGCAGTGATATATTGCAGTCAGGCATGAGGTCAACCCTCTGGGGGGTTGTCATTTCAAGTCCCGAGTTGCAGATTGTGTCTCGATTTGAAGGGTTTACAACCGGCCCTTGCTTAATCGGTTTCTGTGAGAACAGAAGCCACGAAGCCAGGTGTTCTCATTTTACCTGAGTGACAGGTCGTTCGGAGGCGACGCAGGCGGCACTGTCAAAATCGCTCAAACAGAGCTGTAGGCTTCTCCCCCGCCGTTGTATTTCGATATCGAGAGAGTGTTTTGAACCCGCGGGAGAGGGTTCGCTTTTGCGGCGTCCGCTTAGGTGTGGAAACATTTCGGTGGGTTCGGCCCCTCCCCGTTTGCGGAGCAATCCGACCCAATCAAATGGCTGACTCGGGCGTGGAGCATTCGGTCCAGGTATATTCATCCCTACCTCTTCAGTCGTTCGCTTTTAGCCAAATTTGTGCGTTACCATCGTGATTGGACACAGAACCGACCCTCGGACAAGTGATATCAACTTTGAACTTGAACTTGAATTGGTCAGGTTCGCAAATGAAGAATGCTATTCATGACGTCTCAAAAAAATTGTTAGGCACGAAATCCTGGGAAGGCGCCTCGTTGTGGAACCTGTGATCATCCCAAGATAATCGCTAAGCCTCTTATGATCCATCGCTGACGTTTTTCCGACGAGCGTTCAATCGAACCTGCCACCTGACTCAATTGTTGTCCAAAGTCATAACGACATTCAGTTCGAAGTGCAGCTCATACATCCAAATATAGAGACTTTGATCACTGTTAGCAGAGCCGAGTAGGGGAACATGGTTGTACCAAGTTCCAAGGGTTCAACCTTTAGATTTGTAACAAACGCAATGGACGACCGTAGCTCCCTGACCCCCGAAAAATGTGGAGGTCTAGCCCTGTTGCTGGTGGTGGCTGGCAGGGTCCAGGCCCAATATTTATGGGCGTCACGATGAATTCACGGTCCGAATCTGTAGATACGAAGAGGCTCCAGGACCGAATGAATATGCGACTGCGGAACAGCAGCATTTAAGCAAACAACGGTGCCGTGGCGGTTTACCAACATATTGAAGAAGCTTTATGGGGTTCCTGATCAAACAGGTAATCTCTTATGAGGATGACAGCTGTTATCTGGGGTGGATGAAACCTGAAGCACTGACATTGACAACGTCAGTGCTGACCTAGTTGGAAGGTTGAACGTTTCAACAAGTTTGTATCCTTGGAAAAAAAAAAAACGGCCCACCTTGGTCGGGTGTGGAAACTTTGCGTTGCCTTTGGGCAGCAGCGGCCTTGGCTTCGCTGAGGGGCTTGCTCCATCGAGCCTCGGGCGGATCCCATATACCAAGCTCCTTCTTCATGTCCTCGACATTCTGATCCCATCGTTCCTCCCAATATACAGTAATCAGACTCTTCGCAGATCCACCACACCTCAATGCCCAAGGTACAAATTCTGAGAATAACCTTTCCCTCCTCTTAGCCGTTAAGCGTAAAGGACCAAAAAGGGCCGATATGGCGGTCATAGGGAGACCAAGGTTGGCAAATTCGAAATACTTGAGAGCGAGTTCCGACTCGACATTGACAGGAAGGTTGCAAATGCAGTGATAAAAGTCATGACATTCTCGGTATCTCTGCATGACATAGGCCAGCTCCGGATCGTCGATGTAATGGACCTTTGACAGTTCATTTCAACTAAATCATTAGTTGCCAGCAATTTGGACGCGAGGACATACCGGCTCTCGGGTATCTGGGGTGACCCCACAACGCTCCAGCCATGTCACATAAGCACGGCCAAAGGTGCCTTCCGGGTACTGCGCCAGCTTATCCATATCAATCGTTTGGGAATTGAGCCGCGGGCGATCCTTGAGAATTCTACGGCCCTCGGAATTTTGCAGCATCATGTCCCTCAAACGTGGCAGGCTGCACCCGGCCGTTGTCTCGCCGAGAGCAGCGATCATGTCTGGGGGAAATAAGCGTCAGAGTTTTCCATTGTGATATCCGGGGGCATGGGTAATCACCTCCGCGTCGTGGGTCTGCAAGAGACATTACGGCAGAACCTACAGCAAGAAATGCGTTTTCGAACCAATTCAAGGGGATGTGGCCTTCATATGCCGGCTGCGTGTTGATTTCATGACGTGGGTTGGAGAAACGGCTCACTCCGCTGCGAGTTGTGAGTGTCCATGACAAGGAAGGAGGCCTCGAGTGCGAGTACAATCGCGACCTCAAGCTGGGCGGTATTGCTCGGCGCTGCATGGTGCAGATGGTGTGTCAAGGGCAAAATATAATACGATAGAGAATATTCAAACCGTGGTCCGTCTGGACCGGAGCCGGCACCTGCCGTACCATACGGGTCTCAGGACCTTCGCAAATCAATTTCAAGCTTCATTTCTGATAGACAAAGGACAAAGTCTACTTGGCTCGCAGCCTGGGGCTAATCACTGCTACATAGGGGGGAAAACCCGCATCATCTTCTTCCTGGCACACTCTGGTCTTTGGGTCCTTGGTAACTCTCACACCTGCTTTCATTCAACCGCCTACGGACCAGGGGAACGCCCTGCAGCATACTGGAAACATGTCAGAGGACTCTCATCACTGCGGAAAGCACGGTTGGCAATCTCGGACTTCACATATAAGACTGCGCCATTCAGTCGTTGACCCCTCGATTCCCCATAACATTTCGCCCCCCCCCCCCTCCCCCGTCCCCCGTCCCCCTTTCCCCCCTGCTCATAATACCTTCTTAGCCGAACTATGGCTACCCAGGCCCAGGCTTTAGTCCGGGACATCGCCCGACACTCCGCTTCCGAATTTCCCTCTCTCATTCAAAAGCCATCCCGCAACAACAAGCGGCACGCGATATACATTCCTCAAAGTTTCTTTGAGAAAGCCCGTCAGGCGATCGCTGAAGCCGAAGCCGAAGCAGCGAGCACCTGGGAATTCTCTGCCGCAATCTCCCCATCAACCACCACCGTGAGCAGTACGGAAAGCTCCTCCTCCTCGAGTGCAGCCAGTAGCCCTGCACAGGAAATCGTGATTCGATATCGGGCGGGCATGCCGATCCGGTTTGATGCCAGTAGTGAAACGCGATCGGAATTGTCGAGTGACTGATGAGGAGAGCGAAGAGGATGGTTCATTAATAGTTTTACGGCCCAGTGGAGAGTACCGGGGATACCGGGCAGTCCTCTACTGAAACACGGGTCAATGAGGTCGAAGATACGGAGATCAAGCTCATTTACCGACAATCGTGCCACCAAGGCCTGCAAAAAGCGGTGAGTACATCCCTTCGGTATCTGGGCCACAGGTGGAGCTCAACATGAGGGTTTCACATAAAAATCCAGCGCGAGGAGGCTTTCCAGGTTATGCATACACATGGCCTTCGGGAGGCCGACTCGATTACTTGTCAGCGATCGAGATGTTCAGATACGCTACGGAGTGCGAGCGATCTCATGTTCCATATCCATATACATGACATACATGACAGGTGGGCTTATTTTCGATCTTGTTTTTTTTTTGGTTCGGAAGATCTTACTCAGAGTCTTGGACAAAACAGCCTTGTCTCCTGTTCCCGCTGTCATCATTTGTATGAAAATCAAGAGGATCTTGGTATGCACCAGTGCACTGGTGCACGGGTTCGGTCCTTTGTCACGCCTCTCAAGTGTACGTCGCGTTTCTATTGGTTCAATTCAGAGACACGGGCTTATCACCCCTCCTAAAGCGATCTTGACGCGCCTACTCTCCAAGTTTGCCCACCACAAGTAATTCATCTCGTACCCCATGTGTTTTTATTTATTTCCACTTTCTCCCCACCCTTTTCGTTTTCCCCGGCACTGCAGCTGCATGGCATCTTCATTTTTCTCTTTTTTTTTTAAACCCGGGCTCTCGCCCTCATTGTACCAAATACATAGCATCAACAAACCAACCCACACATAACAACGGCATACATAGTACATACCCCTAGCATCCATAGGAGATCTGAATTTCTCATCTTGTATCATTAAACTTCTCTTTATTTATTATATCATTTTCATTCCCCTTCGAGAGATCCCTTCCATTCTTAATTTCCTATCCTTTTGGACAAAAACACCGCATTTCGAAAAACCTGGCACCATCATACATCATTCGTTCAAGTGCTGCGCATATTTCGTCATAGCCTCTCTCTCTGCTTTCTCCTGGGGCAGGTTGATTTTATGAATGAATTAAAAAAACAATCGGCTAACGGCATCAAGTCCGTTAATTAAAGCGCCCCGCAAAAACTTTGCTAACCCGTGAAATGCATAATTGCTAAATACCAAGCATTTGCACGTTACACGTTGCTTTCACGTTTGGTTTTATCAAAGATAAAAACCCTCACAATTTATATTTTTTTTTATCTGACACCGCCTTTTATTCAAGGGATCGATCAATTGAACCAAGAAAACCCTAATGATACATTATGCAGTACCTATCCCGTCCCGCCGCGCAAAATACCAAGCGATCTTGTAACAAGAAATTCAATTTTGGCTCGGAGAATCTACAGGGCTCCAATCCTCTTGCTCCGAATCATCATACCGCTTGGCCAAGGACTCTTCCCGACAAGTCCTCGAGCAAAAATAGTCCGTTTCACTCTGCGGAAGAACGAGACACATGATACAAGGTGATATAAGACCAGAAGTGACAGCTTCCCTAAATAAATAGAAGCACATTGCGTCAAAAATCGAGACACAACCAAAAAAAGGTACACGTACTCGCGATGCCTCAACGAACAAAAATCACTAACCCTCAATCCTTCTTCTTCGTCAACATGGACAGGCTGCTTGCAGCCAGGGATAAGGCACCTAAGATCATCGGTAGCCGGTTTGGTGCTAATGTTAAGAAGTGGTTGTTGAGTGCTACGGGTTCCGCGCGAGGAAGGTGCCGAAGGAGTACCGTTAGTCCCTTGGGCGGCGGTGGCAGCAGACGCAGCAGGGGCAAAATTGAGGAAGGGATTGTTGGAAGGTGGTTGTTGCTGTTGGTGATGGGGTGGGATGGCGTGTGAGTATTGGCCCCCGGCGCCTGATGCTGCTCCTCCCTTGGCGGAAGAATGCCCTTGGCCCTGGACACTGGCTAATAACGCCTGGACCTGGGGAATGTGTTGAACAACGATTTCTGTATTTGGAAAAACACTGGGGGTCAATGGGACGAATGAGGAAAAGTAAATTAGTTCACGCAACTTGCAATCTGGAGGGGATCGATGGTGTTACCCGCAGCAGCAGCAGGTTGTTGCTGGTTGCCGTTGCCTTTCTTTGGAACACCGTTCGTGGCGTTGGTGGTATTACTGCGAGGTTTGGCGCCGCTCGCATTCGCCAAGGCTGCACAGTTCTTTCCGCAATAATCGAAATTCTGGAACTTGGGTTTCTTGTGACATTGCTATCATAACGCGTGTCAGACCTGTTTTGAAACGACAAGAGAGTGCTGCTAACGTTACAGAGGGCGGCCGCCTGACTGGCGCATGTTTTGGAGCAGTACTGGTGGTTTGAAAACTTGGGTTTCAGATGGCAATACTATAAAATGTTCTTTAACCGAGGGGCGCTAAACGAATATGAGATAAGCAAGTTGGCGCTTACATCGCAAAGCTGAGTAGTCTGAGGAACTTGGTTGGCTTGGGGAACCTGGTTAGCCTGGGGAACTTGGGTGACTGGGGGGGCACGAGTAGCCATGACGCAAATCGTTGGAAGAAAATGAGTCTGAACAGTAAGATGGCTCCCCCCCCCTCTCCCAAACGATCATACTTATATTATTTGCTTCAGCTGGGAGGGAGGCACATGAACCTTGCAGACGCGTTTCACATCAACAACACGTTGCGTATCAGAGGTAATCGCGAGGAGGGGGATGGAACAAGATGGACACGTGTTGTGCAGCAGCTGGGCCGGAACAAAGCGGGAAAGAAAACAACGAGGCAAGCGTAAGGATATCGATCTCTTGTCTACCAGCCCCCGTTCCGAAGTTTGGTTCTCAGTCTCTCTAGTGCTTTTCCGAGTTCATTGCGACCTTGTTTATCGGCACCTACACCCCAGAACGCGTCTTTATCCGAGTCCTGTGCAGAGTTTATCTTAGTTGATGGATGATCGGTGCGGAACAACACCACAAGGACTTGCCTCTACAAGCTCGGCATCCCCTGTCCCCAGTAGCTCTGCTCTGAGATCGGCGTGTTGAGTGAATTTGTGCCATAATGCCTCGTCCATCTATGTAGTATGATTTGTTTTGCGGCTTTTAGATAACCTTGTGGACTGTCGATACCTTTTGTATGTTTACATGCATCCAGTCTTTTCGTACTTCGGGATGGAAGCGGCGAGCCTCTGCAAAGGCCATACTAGGTCTCTCTGAACAAGTTCTGATGTGCTCGGCGAGGTTGGGACGATGATCTTGAAACTAACAGGGGGTTTAGTTGAAGAGAAGTAACAGAAAGTTAAAGTGTCGGTACCTTGAATGACTGGAAAAGGTGTTCACTGGTTGGATACTTCTTGCCCTTGTACATGACCGGGTGTGACGAAAAATTGGTGAAGCCGTAGTATGGATCATGTTTGTGATAAAATAAAATACGGGGTCGAGGCAGACTCGGCTGAATAAACATCGTTTTCCGCGGAGAGTCGCCGGATTGGAAAGGGTTGCGGTTGGGCGGGGGAAATGGGCCCGGAGGTGTTGGCGGATTTGAGCGTTGTGGTCGATATATGCTGAGTCTGGGTGGAGCTGAGTGGGTCTCTTGGGGCGCGGGATCCGACGACTCCTCTGTGATAATGTACTGTGTCTCGACCTTGGATCTTGACCTCCGGATTGGCTGGGCAGGGTGATCTGCCTGATCCTGCTCTGCACCCTCAGCCAGGGAAAAGAGGGTGCCGATGCTCTGAGGATCCCATTCCGTAGGCGCGACTTCTGAGGTGATGTAGAGGGTGCGACTGCGCTCCTCGATGCGATATTTGACAGGAGCCTTTACAGCCGTTGGAGATGCACACTGGCCCAAGGAGGGAAGGGCGGCTGATGTCTGCGGGGGGGAGGTGACAATGATCGTCTTGCGGGACTGCATGGACGCACGGTGGCGGTGTAATGGCGGAGGGGGGGAGAGAGACTTTAACAGTAACGTTGCCCTGGAGGGTACACACAACGTGCTTGATGCATGTCACCACCACCACCTTCCTCCCCCATTTCAACACGTCACAGACGCTTTGCTCTCGCCAGCCATGCCTCCAACACACCCCTTCATGAAACGCAGCCGACGAACCGCCTCACCCCGTATGAACATGCACCCCGGCGGGCGGTGTCTGGTCCACGAGTATAATAGAACAGCGTCGCACCTGCCAACGACGATACCAGCATGGCCAATTTCATTGACGAATTCAGCTCTGCACACCCAAAGAACCAGCAAGGCGGCCGGTGGAAACGACTGAACCAGCTTGTACCAGCCGATCCCGATTATGTTGCTGGTGAGTGTTCCATCTTCACTTTTTCCACTATTTTTTTATCTTATAAGTCCCGCAGTGGAAAAACAATTCCATAGAGGATGGAAACATTCTCACAAGCCAAAGCCCCGGATAAAGGCCGTCTACAAAATCATTTCTCTAGACAGCCTTTTAACGCCTTACCACCAACATCGGTCAGCATACTTACAGCTATATGCGCATATCATCCTTTGACTTGTAAACAGCGCGCGAGTTGCTGCTGGCCTGGCCACACGTGCACCGCCATCAAATCCGGCAAACGAGCATTTACTCTTCCATGGAACCAACAGAATATGTCTCTTGGGAGAAGACAGGTCGCGCATACAACTTTGCATGATTCCTGAATGTCACTTGTGTTGCATTATCCGCTACTCGTTCGATATTGGTAAATGCGGTAAGCACCCTTCCCTTTGCCTTCCCTACTGCGTATTCACAGCGTCCTCTAGGGACCAAGAACAAGTTCCGCAGGTATATGCTTTGCATACCCTTGGCGTTGATCTGTACTAATTGCTTACTAGGTTTGGTACCGGTATATATACCACAGCGGTTTCCTCCAGTAGGTGCTTCTCTCTCCGTTGTAGAAATCATTTGCTCAGTTCCCCTTCACCCTTCTAGAAGCGGACGATTATTCCATGAATATGCATCAAAAGTCAGCTGCTCGGGTCGTCCTGCTAAATCGGGTCGTCGTCGGAAAAGCACACAGACGGAAGTACAACGCCGTGAATCTCACATCTGCGCCGTCTGGGTTTCATTCTGTAAGACCTTTATTTGCCAGTCGTTTGGGTCGGCACTGATGGAATTCTTCAGATTATCGGGGAACCTGGTGCGGATCTGAACTATGAAGAAACCGTCGTGTACACGAATGACGCAATCCGACCTGCCTTCCTCATTGTCTACGATGAAACCGTGGAACAGTCGCCGCCGCCGCCGCCTCCTCCAAAAACCAAACATAAAATTCACACTGTGATCACGACACTCTTCAAGACCCCGGTAGCGTCGTGACAAGACACTACGAGTATGTACGGATGGTATAAATTATTCTATTTCAACCATTGTAACAACTTTAATGGCAAAATTTCATGTTTTGGTGTACATGATAACGTATGCAGGAAGAATTCCGTCAGCAATTGGGGTAAACGTGGACTCCTCGTCGACCTATTTTGCGGATTATCCATCATGTTGCGGGTTTCGAAGCAAAAAATGCAACTCACTCCGCTGTCTTCTGTATGGATTTGCCCAGGCTCAATGATAGTGTCACAGGCGATCATCACACGGTACGGGGAAGAAGTGCAAGAAGTGGCGAATTTATCGGCGAGGCCTGGATTTCGGTACGAGTAGATCCCGTCCCCGAATCTGGGGTTGGATAAATGAATAAATTGATCAGGGGCTTCTCTCTCTCCCTCAGATAGAATCAAAACTGCTACCTTCCGTTCAATGATGTCTCGCTAAAGGCGAAGGACTTGAAAGTGGATTTGATGATGCAACAGATTCCGCATGATCGGAAGTTGCATAGGTTACTGTCTTTGTGGCCTAGGTCGCAAATACATTGCGAACTATGGAAGGTTCGGATCTCTTCTGATCCGGGTATTCGAGCACTGTCACACACACAACACGTGTTATCAATCAACATCGTTGGAAGAAACACACACACATGCACACACACGCACCGATAGGCATCATGGCGGACGCGAACATCACGAGTCAAGATCACTTCGTAAGCTTTTTCCATCAAAGGTGAGCCACGAGGTGTTTCCCATTCACTTAAGAATTGAGCCCGCACTTTTTTTTGCAGATAAAAAAGCGAAAAGTTATCAGGGTTCAGCTATAGATATATGAAGAAGGAAGAAGATCCGAAGGTACTCACGATTCTTGAACGTTGAACCATCGGGGTTTAATTCGCGTAGTCGTGGTCCTGCACGAGCACGTCGATCGCACGCAATGCAAAGTTCACCAACAAGGCGAGGCTGCGAACCGCAGTGATCACAACCATCGACTTGGCCCAGACGGACACCTTCCCTGTTGTTATTTGTACCACCACCACCCCGAGTGAGGTGAGGACAAAAAGTCATTTTAGCGTTTGCCAACGTTGCGTGACGTGAAAGATAACATAAACCCCAGGGAAATGGGATCATAACTCACCTTGCGTGTTCTTCCGAGCAGAAATTGGCATATGCTGGTTTTCCGGTGGCCCGACATCCACGAAGTATACAGACGGTTGGATTGGGTCCTTGCCCGTTCCGAGCGCAGCTCCTGCTGCAGTATGGATGTTTAAAGCCCTTTTCGATGAATTTGGGTTTTTTCCCGCATATCTTTCATAATTATTTGTGAGTTGCTGATAAAGAATGGGAGAGAATATAGTGAGGAAAATCTGACCTCGCAGAGATCTTGGGGAGCGGTGGGCATTTGGGAACGATTCGAGTTCCAGTTGACGACGTTCTTGACGAGGGAGACCATAAAGGCACTGGAAGGGGGGGAGGATCAAAGTTCGATTGCGAAAAAAATCTTTTTGAAATTCTCCTGGTTCCCCTTCCCGGATTCTGCCTCGCGAAAGGCACGCCGCAGCCTCATTGTTCCCACTAAGTGTTTTGATGTTGGTCGTCGTCCCCCGCGTGGTGTTTCTCTCCCCCCCCCCCATCGATGTAACACGCCCCTTCCGCTTATAAACAACTTACTCCAAGATCCTGTGGGGAGGATTCGTTCAAGATCTGTAAGCATCCCGCTCCTGGTGAGCTAAACCAAACATACCCCCCGACTCCCCTCCCCTCCTCCCACCCTTCCGTTGTAGGCGATCATGGCGGCGCATCTTCCTCTGGCTTTGTCTCTTCTTCAAACTGCAGCATCTATGTATCCTGTTCTTTCTGGGAAGGTGTCGTCGAATCCCCCACCTGCCCCTCCACCACCACCTCCGGCACAACCCGTTCCACCTGCGCCCCCTCCGCAGAGTACTTTGAATCCTCCACCTCCTGCATCGTCTGCGCCTGTGAATGTTCCCGCCTCGACCGCTTCTTCTCAGGCTTCCAATGGACCGTCCGCGATCAGTACGAGTCCTCCTGTTAATAAGGGATCGAATATGTGCGATGTAAGTGTTTCAATATCCTGGTGTAATGTGTACACGAATCTGAAGGTCGAGCCTCCTCAGTTTTGTGGGCTGAGGCCCAAACATACAGATGGCATTAAGATTCACCCCTACTGTAGTAAGACATGCGCGAGCAAGGATCAAGCGGCTTTACAACCAAAGGCACCACCACCAGCTATTGCCAATTGTGATGTAAGTCTTGTTTTCACTTTGGTGGGAAATACTTCGGTGATGAACTCAATACCGGAGAGTGTAGTTTTGTCATAATCGGCCAAGGTTTTTTGATGGCAATAAGACGCACCCTTTTTGTAGCAAGGCTTGTGCGAAGAATGCGACTGTGCCCCAGCGGAAGCAGACGTTGAATGGAAGTGGTTCTGCGCCCAAACGTAAGGGTTTTTGCACCCTTTTTTTGCGAAACAAAGGGTCATATGCTGAGTGCCCTCAAGCTGCAGGGAGCTGCCAAGCGCCTGGCTGTCAAAAAGTTGTCCACACCAATGCTAATGGTTCACCCGGCGACTACTGTTCGGTGGCGCACAAGACGTAAGTGGCATTCAGATCGTGGCTCATGTTCCGGCTGAATTTCGTGCATTTTTACCAGTCTAGGCGAAACACTTTGTCTGTTGTGTCTGCAGGCGCCCAAGATGCCCAATTCGCATTTTTGCAGCCAGGCGTGTATTGATGAAGCGGAGAAGAAGGGACCTATGATTCTTGAGGTCCCTATCAGTCATACCACTTTCAAAAGCGGTATGTTTGTTGTACGCACCGGTCTACGCTCTAGACAATAATTAACTGACATTTACAGTGGCTGATCAGTTCAAGACATCATGGAGGCATGCAACCCCATGTCCGACAGTCCGCCGGATATACAAGATATGTTCGCCCGCTTCATCCCTTGCTGCGTTCAATGCATATCGGTGAGTTACCAGAGACACTTCCCCGACCATAATTTCTGCTATTGAGGTGTTCATGTACGAAACGTTTGGGGTTTCAGGGCAGCCGTGGAGACTCGCGGACAGTTTGTGGGTCAAGGTAGATCGGCTGGGAATGAGAACCGCCGCTGGCATGGAACGCGTCGCGAGTGTCAACTTGGGGACAAGGGGCATACTCAGTTTTGTTTGTCGCAGACGTGCTCGCTTTGTTGTATCGTTCGGACATCGTTCGATTTGAGCCTTTTTGGGAAGAAGACCGGGTGGGGGAGGTAAGAAAAGCCTTTCTTCGAGGATGTATGTAAGTGCTTGATTGACCTTTTGTGGGTAGATTCGGTCGAGGGATTTACACCTCTTCAACATCATCCAAGTGAGTATATCAACCTGCGATGCTTTTTGGTGCTATCGAATTTTGACTATTAAAAAAAATGACAGATCGAACGATTATTCGCAAAATGACTGCAAATCGAATCTCAAGGCGATGCTACTCAACAAAGTCATTGTTGGCAAAGGGTGTAAAATGGTGCATGACAATACAACGCTCACTGGTCCTCCCCCCGGCTTCGACTCTGTGCGTTTTTCCTATTGATGTCACGATAGTGATGTTCTTATATCTTGAGAATAATAGGTTCTTGCAGAAAAGGGTGGGAGTTTGAACTATGACGAACTAGTCGTGTATGTGAATGAAGCGATTCGACCGTCGTTCTTAGTTATGTACGAACTTTGAGGGTACAGGTAGTATTAGAACAGGTACATGAACAGGAATCGTCATTTTCGTGGGTATGAATCGCGAGTGTTCTGTCGGACTGACACAACCATGACGCGTTTTCCAACATGGAAGCCACATGATGCTCATGTCGCGAGTTCTACCCCAGGGAGGTGGCCCCAGCTGTAATTCGCTATTTAATGCTACGAAACTCGTGTACACTATAATGCGCCGACCCAAGACGAGAATAAGAAAACGCAATTGCCACGTTGTCCTTGCCATGAAACCAACGCGCCTCAATCCCCCTCCTCCCCCCCTGCAAAACGCACCGTCATTTCATGGGCATGTCGGTGGAGTGCAAGACATCGCGTGCAGATTGCCAGGCCAGCCACGTTATCACGAGCATACCAGAGGTTAATGCGAGACTATAGAAAGGTTAAATGTCGCCTTTAAGACCCTAGAAGAGTACGGAAGAATCTAACCTCTCTAAGACCGCAATTGCTGTAATGTGGGTTAGCTCGGAAAAGACAGATGTAATTTTAGCGCAGGAACGGACCAAAAAGCGAGCGAAGTTGTCCACAATAGATGATGTTTGTGCAGACGCCCTTGACGAACAATGGGGGAACAGCAGCATTCACGACTGCTGAGCCGATGATCCACAAGAGCCAGGTGACGAAGATCCAGATTGCTTGAGAACCAATGGAGGAAACTGGATGCCTAGACCATGTTGGATGGATGAAGAGGAAGGAATATATCCCTGCGGTCGTCGTCGTCCAACATGCGGCGAACCTGATATTAGACGAAGATTTACTTTGCTAGCTTGATGTATGTATAGGCAAGGGGGTTAACTTACAGCAAAAATCTCGCCCCGTTGCGAGTTTCGATGTTTGGGAAATTATGGTGATAGTTGTACTGAAGCGAGAGCCAACTAGCGGTAGCAATCTGGGAAAAGAATGAGTGTAGGTCTGCCTATAAGGATCGAGCATTACTTCAGCCATGCTGGTAAGAACAAGGAAAATATAGAACACTGGGAAGGCAAGGTTTGTGCTCCTTCTGAACTTCAACAATGGAAATAAATCGTACGGGGAGCATAGCGTTGGAGCCGGTACCCAGATGCCTTGTTAATAGGCCTTGGATTCCGCAGGGAATATCGGTAGGCCCACGAAAGTCCAGCCAAGAACATCAACGCCAGCATTGGGACCAAACATGCAATGATGCCGGTGACGGTAGTAGAAATGTACGAGGTACTCAAGCCGGATAGTTCTTCCACCTCCCGATAAGTGACTACGACACCGTCTGCTTGAGGCGCCAGATTGAGTTCACTGCCGGCTGTACACATGCTGCCAAGTGAAAACCGCTATCAACTATGGCCAAAGTAGAGGAGGTCGAAGGGAACTGATGAAAGGATAGCAAGTTGGGAAGAGCAACGAATGCGTCTGGAGTTGGTTGGGCCTGGCGTTTTCAACGTGCTCGAGGTTTTATCAGCCCTCATTCAAATAAGATTTAAGAAGAAGTCGGCCATAATGAGACGGGCGGCGTTACATTTATACAAGGAGCCGTGGACCAACAACCCTATCCCGGTCCTCCGTCACTGTTCCATCTACGAATGACATCACTTTTCGTGATACTCTGGTTAACCGACTTCATCATGTTCATCATCGCAATAGAGCCGGGGGATGCTGGGTGTTGGGAAATGATGATCGGCTCAGAGGTTCTAAAACATTCGACCAGTGAAGCTGTTTGTTTAGGACCTGTTGATTCCGAAGCCACTATGAGCAGATAGACGTGACTGAACGTCAACAGCCCAGCACTTGTTCCGGAACACATGTTGCAAGATGGGTCCGGATCATTCCGGACCAGAGCCGTTTCAACAACTGAAGCTATTACAGCTTGAGCTCAACAATGTACCGCGAGAATCTTATAAGCATGAGTCTGTGTCAAGAAAAGTCGGGTTTACCTTACTGCACTACTCTAACTGACATTGTCACCCAAGCGCCATAGTCCAATTCTACAGTTTATGGTGTTGTGCACTCGGCGCCTCTCATCTTTTCCCCTTTGACCGCCCCAGGTTGTATTCCGCTTTCCTTCCCCCCCGTCAAATTCTTGGTGCTTCTGCCATTAAAGAAGCATCATCCAAAAATATCAGCAACCTTTCGTTTGTTATTTTCCTGGCCTTGCCACTTCTCTACAAGGGTGAGTATATATAGTGCGTTATTCCCGGATTCTACTCTTGGATTAAATCGTGCCATAGCACCACCTCCATGGCAGCCGTGGTGTCCCCTCTCAACACTAACACCCTACGACCAGATTGCAAGTATCTTGCTATTTTTCTTGCGTCGACACCCCTTGGCTGTCGAAAATCGAGCGTTCAGCTCGAGTCAAGCCTGGTTTGATTCTTTCTTCGAACTGTCTATTTCATATCCTATTCCCATTCTCCTTATCCGCTGTAGGCGCCCTTTTGTCCTGGTAGCTACGTAGACAAAATTTTTCCATCCCTTGTCAAATAGTTGCACACAAACCTACCGTACATAGCTCACCGTCGCAGCTTTCCTGGGACCCAGCTTTCCTGTCTGGTTCCCAGGTACGTATTCTACTCGAGTCCCTCCTTGTGTGTTCGCTCACAGCTTTCCTGTCTGGTTCCCAGACAATCCTATATACAATCTTTTAGTGCCGTCGTAGTACCCTGTGCCACCTCTCTCGTTATTGGCCCAGTGCTACTTATTTCCTACTAATGTTCTCCAGGTTTGCTAACAACCCCATCTTGGCAGGTTCTGCACCACTAATCTCAATACATTTTTTTCCGTTTACATAGTCTTTACAAGGGTTGATTCCTTACGTTAGGGAGAGTGGAAGCTAAACCACCAGCAGATTCTCGGCAACATGTGACACCAGGGGGAATGATCGGATCTCCTGGGATCACTCCTTGTATAACCTAAAGGGGTACAGTCAAACCCCCCCTCTTAACCCATAGCTCGCGGTCACGCCATTTTGCTATGGGTTATCTGGGGTTATGGTGTGTGAGGAAAAGACTAAAAATAGACTTCGAAATTTGAGGAAATTTTTAATATTAGGGTCTGTTCACTTCGAATAGAAAAAATGTTTAATAGCAAACGCTGTGGCGCTACTAACAAGTTCATATTGTTACACCAGACACGTGGTTGGAGATATTACTCAGATGGGAGAGATTCCATTGAGTTGGTAACGAGTGTTGATCCTACCAAAAACAGTAAAACAGGCAACCTCACTCGATAAACTAGGCCGAACATGAGAACTCGGGCTCTCTCATGGCCGGCAGATAAATACCATGAGGATGGTTCTTCACCCGCACCCCCAAGACACCGGTAAACCCTACACGAAACTACTACTCAAGACTACTCACTATTCTATTTGTCGAACTTACCAGCACGTTCAGATTCAGGCGAATTTAATGTGGTGCTTTCTTTCCCTTGTGAGTCAAAGGGATTTGATTTGTTAGCCAGAACAATAGCTGCATTTTTACTTGACTCTAGTTTGGAAGAAGTGCACAGAGGGCACCGGTAAATTCGGATGGAATTCGGAAGAGGGATAGTACCACTTCCAACTACGAGCATGGCGAGCGCGGGCTTCTATCGTTAGTTTCGACTGCTGCAATGGATCCTAGACAACGAGCCGTGATATCAGCACTTAAAGGCGACGATGCGCAACATATGGCCGATCTCCTAGACTTGGTAAGCTTTTTAGGTCCCAGGCCCTCAGGTTGCTTATTTTACTGGGAATTAAGACACTTCGTGTAACAAAAGCTCATGCGAGCGACATGTGGAAGCACAAACTATCTTTACTAGGGGAACTCGCAAAATCAGCCAAGGTATACCCGCGATGTTATGTGCTCAGAGATGTTAGGCGTGATGATAGACCTGTCTCGGGGGGGAGCCTGGCCGACGTCTACAAAAGCCAGTACAAAAAAGAAGCAATATGCCTCAAGGTGCTTCGCGTACTTGGACAAAGGGACCACGATCAAATCCTGGGGGTAAGTGTTACAACGGTTACCTCTTCGTTAAGTTTGCTGAGCACATTGATACAAGGAACATGCAAAGGAACTAGTGCTATGGGCCCAGCTTTCTCACCCGAATGTACTTCCTTTTTACGGAGTTTATCGTCTTGATGGGCGTATCTGCCTAGCTTCTCCCTGGATGGAATATGGAAGCCTTTCTGATTATTTGGGAGAGCGCCCAGAAACTCCCCGCATACCCCTGGTGAGTAAGCCATTTTGTGTTCGCAGGTCCCTTTGAGAACTAATGTTCTCAGCTCCTTGACGTGATTAACGGCTTGGAATATCTTCACCAATCTGATATCGTTCATAGTGATATCAAAGCGGTGTGTTTTCCCCCTCCACAAATAACCGAGCACTAAATCCTAGCAGAGCAACGTTTTGGTCTCGGACCATGGCCAAGCAATGATTGCTGGTTTCGGCCTATCATCTATCACAAACGCCACTCCGTTAATTTCTATGACCCCACTCTCCAAGGGAACGCTGCGTTGGCGAGCACCAGAGCTGCTTGTGGGTGATTCCAATGGCACTATGCACCCAACACCACAGAGTGATGTCTGGTCGTTCGGTTGCCTATGTTACGAGGTATACACATAAAACCTACTTGTCCCTTCTCCTGACCTATTCAAAACAAGGTCCTGGCCAGAAGGATTCCATTCTATCAGTACGGTGAAGTCCAGGTGGCTTCACTCCTTTTGATGGGTAAGGAGGTTCCAAAAGGTCCCTCTCCCGGAGACGGTGGTGAAGTTATCGACTCCGAGATATGGAGTATTATGATCAGGTGTTGGAATCGTGCACCTCGGCAACGACCGACTTGCGAGCAAATCCGATGTTTCATTGCAGGTCTTCGAGTACATGATGACCGTTCTCAAATTCCAAAAGGAGTGTCGAAGACTAATAGTTTTTGGGAAGAAATGAAAAGAGGCTCAGGATTTCAGGTTGATTACGGCCGCATAGAGAGGATTCTGTGTCGAGTGAGTCAAATTTTTGTAGCTGTCTCGTCCACGGAAGCTCATGTCCGGAAACCTTTTCAAGCCCTAAGCATTATGCACTAGATTAATGGACACTTATATTGATAGGCAAAGCCCCGTTAAATCGTCGAAGGAAGGGGAGGGATTGAAGGTGATGGGACCTGCTCTACGTCGCTGCCAGCGCAGAGATATTCCGATATTGTAGTACGGTTCAGATGTTCTGGAAATATTTGTTCCGTCCCTACGATCTTCACGTTACGCCTGCCAGTCAACATACTCAACACCCTATGAGCGAACTCTATAGCGACTTTAGTGTGTAACTCCCTCACCATCAATCTGCTCTCCACATCCCGCGGTTCAGAAATATTGGCAGCTTCCACTGGTTCAGGTCATTACGGCGGCAAGGACTTGGCGATTCATAAGGTGACTCTGGTAACCTAATTTTGGTCTGTGTATCGTATGCCACGTAGTCCCTCATTCAAGCGCTCCAATCCCTCATCTGGTCGCTATCGACCTTTGGGTTCCCGAACGCGGGGCAGCACAACTTTTTTATACACCTTCGCCCTATTTTATTTTTGATTTTCTACCTTGTCTACAAATGCGCTCGGAGTCGTCCGTGCACCCCCCACCGTCCAATAGCTTCTCGACATTTGGACGGATTTAGGTCGATTTTCAATGACGCTCCCGAGTATCTCTTGTCGTCACCTTGTTGTTTACACGATCCCAGCATGCCGTTCAACCCATCGCTCCTTACGATTAGAGAAGTTCAAGTAAAGACAATTCCAGGCAGCCTGGGAACATCTACGGTTTATCACTTATTTACATGCAGGTCCTATCTTTAACCAGTGCCAACTACAAGACTCAAGTACGAGCAACTCCCTCGAGTGGAGGCTATAAATAGAACAAACAAGCCCCGACAAGACTGCCATAGTGCTCACTGAACATCTTCACGATATTTTCCATTAATGAATCCAACGCGGGGTATACTTCGCAAAACTGCTTGGATAGCTAATTTGATTTGATAATGGAACAAATGACGAGCCCCCGACCGCCCCAGATGCAGCGTCTCGATGGGCCAATCGACTAGAACGAGTCCTTCCATTTCTCGAGTAAAATCATTCACTTGGCGCTCCCAGACAGGTATTATCTGAGTCCAGTCATTTCTCAAAGGCAGACCCAAGGGTTGCACCAGTACTCCCACTCCCCGGTAAGTAAGTCCGAGCGCACTAAGCCCAGGAAACTTGGTAGCGAGAAACTGGAAGGTGGATGGAGTGAGGTTTTCTACGGAAATATCCAGTTGCCTGAGGCCTGGCATAGGTAGGCCAGTTACTAGTGAATGGAATTGTCCAGAAGTGAGTAACCATCCACTGAGCGAAAGTGATGTTAGAGTTGTCTCGTGTCGGCCAACATAAGACATGAGGCTACCCTGACGATCAGGCTGCGGTGAGCCCCAGAGTGATAGATTGAGTTTGGTAAGGTTCGGCAGTGTGACGCTAGGAGGCTTCAGGTTAGTGGGCGCACTCTGGGCGTGGTCGATACACGCCGGGCCATGATGCACGACGAATACCCCAAGCGAAATCTACGAGTGAGTCGACATGCTGGGAAAGAAAATGATGGAGCGCCGGATTGTAAGGGGTTTCATCCTGTAGAGACTCGTGTATTTCCAACCGTCGTAAACGAGGAAGATGTCCTATTTCCCCATAAATGGCGTCGAGGTTCGTGGAATGGCACGATTTCAGAGTCAACGCTCTGAGCGTCCCTGAGTGTCGCTTGATAAAAGGTACGAGAATTGCCTGGGCTGTGAGTGTTTCAGCCATAGTGAAAATAGCTAATTCAATCCTCAGAGTTTCGAGGCTTCGCAGATGGAGGGAGAGAAAAGGCAGTGTCTTCCAGCAATAGATGTTTCCTTTTAGTGTGAGACTTTGTAACCGGTGGCCGATAACACCCCAAGCCGAGGAGAGAAGGGTGAGGGAAGTTTCGTTTGGCTCGAGGGGCGATATGGCATCGTACTCAACCGTCAGGTCGGTTAAATGGTCAAGAGCACCGATGAATTCACGAATGCGGTGCACTATTTCCAGTTGTCGCGCCTGAGCCTTGCCTTCGCTCAAGCTCTTCAGCTGGTTTAACCTGACGGTGAATTGTTCGGTAGGTATCGGTTGTCCAAAGTTATGGTTGAACGTGGAGAAGTCAGAGATTCAACAAGCTGAGCCGAACCGGTTCGAATATCAGTGATCGGACGTATCTAGACGATTCGGGAAAATTAATCCTAACAACACATAAATGTGAGTCTCTTCCGTGGCTAATCCGGGGATATGAGTTGACTCACGCCATAAGATAACACTTCTGAGCTCCGGAACTGCGTGAACCAAAGACCTCTCGAATTGTAATTTCGCGGTATCGTAGCTTCATGGCAATGTGGAAAAAGGCCCTGTTGACCGAGAACATCCCTTTTAGCTGTTCATCTGTCAGGAACTGGGAAACGAGCTCCCATATATCGAGTGGGAGGTCTCGGGTAGCGGGAATCTGGGCTAGGGGGTACATGGAAGGTGTAGGTCAGATTTCAAGGCGGAAATGAAGTGTGACGTGGAACAACGCATGGGAACGGATGGGCACTTGAAATGTTGTAGCCTGATCTGACCGCGAGATATTTGCTCTATGTAATCAATTCATTCACAGCAAGCCGTTTATTGGAAGCCTGGCTTAGTTCTGATTCGATTTCAAGGGAAGTATCACAAATGTCGTAAGCTATTCAAGCAGTGGGAGGCATCTCGGATACAATAATATCAGGGTAAACAGTGATCTCTCCGTCCTGAACAGGATGCGTCGCGCCAGGAGGGAGACTCAGAGTGCGAGCCTCCAACTTAACGGTGAGCGAAGTCAAAGTGAGACTTTCCTCCCCCTAAAAAACAAATGAATCAAACTCCAATGGCAGGAAAATAAGGGAAGAAAAACCACATACGGCAACAACTTTGTAGCACAACTTTTTGTCCTTGAGGTAGGGAATGACATCGTCAGGGTTGAAACTCTGAATACCATCGGCGAGGATAAAGTTCAAGTGAACAAAGCCCTCCTGTATGAGATCCGCGTTGGCGGCACAGTTGGCACAGCTTTCAGGCGTAGTACCACGGAAGGCGTCAACAGACCCAACATAACTCTCCTCAGAATTGTAGTCTCCTTCGGCGTTAGAGAAGTAAAAGGCAATGGTGAAACTATCTTTCAACTCAAACTTCTTGAAGGTGACATGGATAACCCAGTCCACCATTCGCAGCTCCTCGGAATGTTCTTCGGTAACGCCCTGGAAGGAGGAGAGTAGGTCTAGGGCGGAGTTACTAGCATTTCGACTCCTTCTGGTTCCGTAGCGTCTGTCGACGAGGTCGTCGATGGCCTTACGAATGAGATCTGGGCTCCCTCCGGCGACGCTATCGAAATCGGGATACGAGTACCCGAGCTGGGTAGTGTCAACGACGTTGGCGGAAGTCCACACGGCACTTGACGTTTTGTAGAACGGCTCCAGAGCTAGATGGAGGCAAGTTCATTAGCGCACAATGCAGTAGAGAACGCGCTATGATGTACGCACGAGTATCTTTGTTCACCCGCGCGTCGGCCTGAATAGCCATGGTTTCATCCTGAGTAGATCCTGGACTAACCCATTGACCAGGGTTCATAGCTGCCCACAGCGAGAGAAGACGATCAACGTTGCAGTGATGTAAGAAGAAGATGGGGTCAAAGGCTACCACAAACGTATCAGGTCAAAATGGTGCTCGAGATGCGCAAGGGTGAAATCGTACTCACCAGCAAAGAACGGGTGCATCATGTGTCCGCCACCCTGGACCTCCAACGACGACATGGATCGTATCATGTACCGCTTCCAAACTATTCGCATGCGCCTCATCTCCGAAACCGTGGTTGCTAACCAACTCCCAGGTGCTGTTCTCCTTCAACATCTTGTATGTGTCGTCACGGATTTCCCTGGCCCTTACAGTCAAGGATCTACAAGATGGAAATGGTCATCAGTGATTCAATATTTTGTTCGTAGAGAATATACGACTTACCGCACCAAAGCCGATTTGCTCTCCTTTCGGGAAGCGTCAGGACATCTAACAGTCGTAGGCCAGGTGTTAAAATTCCGATAAGGCCGGAAAGAAGGATCAATCGGGTTGAAAGTGTAACGGAGAATGGGGTTCTTCACAGAGATACTCTTTCCATTATAATCCACGATGGTGACTTGTTCATCTTGAACAATCTGAGAGGGGGGGACCGACTGGAAGCCCCAGTCCCAATATGGCTGACGTAGATCCTGAGCAGCTTGCACCCATGCAGCTTGGTCAACGGTAAATTTCTTCGCGATTTCAGCTGCGGCTCCCTGGAGGAGTTGCTGTACAGGCGGGAGCGTTAGTAACCCGGGGATATTATAATAAACATATATAATAAATCATACTTCGTAAAGGGCAACATAGGGCCTATGCCAGGTAGGGAAAAGAACGTCTCCGTGTGTGCAGTACCCCGCTTGAGGAGGGTTAAGCTGAGGCCGGGCTTTTGCCCATTCAGTGAAGGGTAATCCATGAATACCAGCAACTTGAAAGAAAGAATCATAAGATCGTTGACTTCTGTCTTGGATCGCCTCTACGGATATGACCGATGGGAGGTGTTAGCGTGCAGTGAGCCCAAGTTGATAGTGAACCGACTCACGGAGAGCGCGCACGTAGAGAGTGAAGAACTTCTCGTCCTCCACAAAGTCTACGATGTCGAGTCGGTTCTTGGTACCACCTGTAGGGACCAACTGTAGCGAGTAGTGACATTGTTCAGGGTTTGAGTATCGAGGCTAATATCCCTCAGTTCTGGGGGATGGGCAAGACACCTACCTTCAAATGGGGGGATTTTAAGGGAATGCGGGGTAGGACGCTTTTAGCGATTACGCTGATAATCAAATGCGGAGAGGGGACGGAGGCTCTGTTGTAGCCCCAGATGCGGGGGCTTCCAATTCATTCTTCTGCTGTCACGATGACACGAATCAACCCTAGTTTATTCTCAGCATAGCATGACTGGGTCACTTGATCAAATGCCTCATAAATATGTATCCTTCACCGCTTCGCGCGTTGATGGGTAATGACTTACCACTCCAATCAACAAACTGGGACCTGAAGCGGGGGAACATCTCTAATATGAGAGCCGATATTGTCGGAGGGAGAAGCCCACGTAAGACGCAATCCATTTGGCTGCGGGCTTGGCCCCAACAGCTCTCCCCCCTTTACGCTCTGCCAGGTCCGTAGTCAGTTGGACACGAACGGAGGTATTTGATCACCGATCGCACTTATCGGATGAGTTTTGCCGTTCAAACGCTCAACTCCTCTCTTTTTGTTTGATTCAATCTAGTGCTCGATCTGGAGAATGGAATAAGCCACGGGGGGGTCCGAATATTGAATGTTGAGGTCTTCGAGATCAACGCTTAGGACAGTAAATATACATTTGGTAGCACAGTTCCTAAAGATATACGCAGCGGGCGCTATTCGGCGAGATGAACACATCTTTATCGATTGACATTTCATGCCGATGGGAATGATAGCAAAAATAAATGCAAAGCCAAGACGACGGGCGTCGATGACCCTCTAAGAAGCTAGAACAAAGGTCGTAATTGAGGCATTTAGGGAACGCTTTGCGGGGCTTGAGAGCCGGCCAACTTTGTGGGCGCATCCGTTCTCCAATCAACCATCAAGGGGTGCGAAGGAGTGTGAGGGAGCTTCCTCGGACCCTGGGAAAGAAACCGAACAAAGCACTTTAATCCCTTTTGCCCACTGCATTGGTACTGGAGCTCAACCGAGCTGATGTTCGAACGGCAACAGCCACCACCCAGAAGAATGATAGGAGAATGACAAGAGCTGTGCCAGATTGTACGAAGCGTAGGTCACTTGAATGGCCAATGGGTATACGGACGGCATCGGCACGATCGTTGGGGTTCAGGTAAGGTACGTCCAAGAACCGCGTTCTGGACTCGAAACCAATTTCGCGAAGTTGGGACTGAGAAAGATATTTCGGTGGTAATAACTCTCCCTGGTTGTGCATGGGCGCTGTGGGATCTTGGAGACGGGTGTAAGTAGTGTGCGGGTTAAGGGACAAGGTGAAAGATTCAGACCGGCTGGACAAGATATAAACGCGTTCGGCCGAGCAACTTCTGCGATGTAGTAATTCCCCTCGCCCTTATTCGCTGCACCGTCTGGCAGCGGTACTCCATAACGAGCATGGAGAGGGACTTGTACGTCTAGTCGCTCTCTTTCGCGTAGGAGAGCATTGACCAAGACTGTGGTTTCTGAGCTCTCCACCGCATGAACAGGCTTTTCAAGATCTGAAGGGCCCCAGCTGAAGAAGGTATATGAGTGGTGTCGTTGTGCGAGTTCGTAAGGGTCAACAAAAAGAGTGGGCGCCAGTCGATAAACGAGATGGAGGGAGCAGTTCTGGTGGAATGATGAGGTAAGAGGTAGGTCAAGTGAGACTCTTGAGACGGGATGAAACGAATTCGAGTTTGCAAGCGAGGCAGTAAGTGTGGTCATCAGGCTATGCAATAAGAAGCAAGTGTTTGACAATCATTTATTTGTTTCATCATATTTATGCCAAATACCCCAACACACATTGCTACCAGTTTCCTCTTAGCATTCTGAGTCCTATTTGGAGATATCATATGGGAGGTAAAATAACCAAAAAAATAACAAGAGCTATGTTGTGGATAAAATCAGCCATGATTTGAGCCGTTCATGTTCTAAATTCGTAGGCAACATTATACGGCACAAGAAGACAGGTGGGAGAAAGTACACAACGTAGAGCGGGGGAAAAGAGACCCCGAGGGAAAGTGTAATCTCTGAATAGTTTGGGTGATGGAGGCGCAGTGGGTTCTGGACCTTCTCCTCAATGGGTAACCCACTTAGGAAGCTTCCGTAGTATATGCAATTTATCTTCAGTCGTATTCTACTCATCAGGTTCATATACACAAGCCAAGGAGGACTTAGGGAATTGACCTTGCAACCTTAAGCGACTGATGCCAACTGATGCCAACATATGATAACTCCGAATAGAGAGCTGACATAAGCATTTTCGAACATTTTGTTGGGTCAATAACGCTCAGTAGCATTCTCAGCCCTCAACGACACAGGCCATGAAATATCTAAGGCAACCACGACTCCCTCTTGCCACATACAAAAATGTCTAATTGAGACCCATTCCGAACCAGTTCACATAGTTCCTCTTGTACTTCTGAAGGCCAGTCGACCAAGACATCATCCAGGTGTAATTTGAACCTCGAATCTGGATTTCGCCCAGTTCCCCTTGCTACACAGAGCTCTGAGGAATTGACGAGAGCAATCAGCGGGGAGTCGGCTCATAACAGGAGCTTTATACTCGCTGAGCTTAGACTTGGCGTCAATAGTCAAAGATGCAAGGGAAGGCAGATATATCGTCCCATCGCCATCCCAACCAAGAAGCAGTACATCGAGCACTTCGTCCAGATATCGGCCATCGTACTCCAATAGACGCAAGCTCTGGACACGATGGCACTGATTGAAAACATGCTTGATTAAAGAGTGCGTCCATTCGAGAACGGACAGTTCAAGAGTGAGCAAGGTGTCCAGCCGATCGGCTAATAATGCGCAGATGGGAGGCTCAACCATTAGGGCCGGCTGATCCTCATTCAACCATGTAAGGGTGTGTAATGCGGGTAGTTTGATCGCTTCGAGTACAGCCAAGCAGGATGAACTATCGTGATACGACCAAAATAGCTCTTGCAAGTGATGAAGAACAATAGTAGAAGTAGGAGGATGGAATTCGGCCGTTTCATCCTGGGGATTAGCCGAGCCGAAATAAGTGAGACTGGGGCATTGTGTGAGCAACTTAGCACATATGTTGATAGGAACATTCTCGAGGTCAAGTTTGGTGATCGATGACCCAAGAATAGATATGTCCCCGTACATTTCGTATAATGAAACATGACGAAGAAGAGGAATACTGTCGTTGAGGGCGATGTGGGAGTCGGATGTTTCGCTTATCTTGAGATACTCGAGCCGGGAAAATTTGGAGGAAATAGAAGATGCCCACGACGCTGCCGCCCCGTTGAGGTAAAGAGTCCGGATCTTCCTAGAATACTCGTCTTTATCAAGCAGCAGCTTGATCGGCTGAATGGCGACGAGGAAGTCCTGCCCAGGGCTCGAAATTACGATGTCGAGTGTGAGGTTGAATGGGAGGCCCCTAACGTTTTGAAAGTGGAGCTCAAGAATGCAAGGAATGCCCTCCGCACCCTTTTCCCCGACACAAACATCCATGTCAGTCCATAGTTTGGGTGTTGACCAAACAACCCGACGCCAATGCGACGAAACATGACCAAAAGTCAAAACTGAGCAAACGGCCTCCTGTTCAAGTGGACCGAGGAAGCCGTCCGGTGAGCAGAAGGAGGCGCCCCGTGGGCAAGCGTGTTCAAAGATGAGGGATAGGATCTCAGGTGGGAGGGCTCGGGTCGATGCCTGTTCATCCATTAAGCCGCTGTAACAACATCGTGTGCTTTTCTTGGAGTTGGCGCATCGTGTTTTCTACCTGACGTATCTCCCGATGAATGGCGTTGAGTCGGTCTCTGGGGGCCGCCGTCATGCTGAGTGTGAGCTGCCCAAGGCTTTGTTTAAGGGCGCTTTTACGCGCATATATTCTTCAAACTCCGAACTGATGCCATCAGTGTCAATACTATAAAGCCTGTTGTAGTCTCACCTAGTCAGACTCCTAAGTAGGTCTTTTTGTGATGTGTGATGGCGACACACTGGGTGGGAAGCGATACAGGAGATGTTGGCTTGTTCTTGTGGTGATGATCGTGCGCACTTGCTAATTACACTCAGAAATCAACGAACCACAATCTATCATACCGCTCATACTTCTCGGCTGCAGCAGCGGCAGGTGGAGTTTCTGTTGCAGTATGCATATACTTTCTCCAACTAGTCGCAGAGTTCGCTCATTCTCCTTCTCCTTCTCAGGACCTATCGGCCTACTATTTCCTGGTTTTATTGCACCTTCCTCTCTAGCTCTAACCTTGTTCTCGATGCTTTCTTTGACTGCTCAAGTCGACATGGGCCCCGATTCACAATCTTTCAGTGGAGAACCCACATAACTCGGACTCAGATGTCGTGCTACATGTCTAGACTTATAACTCACGATCTCTGGGCATCAAAAGAGTTATAGCGTCTCTATATTTATTCCCTGCTTTAACAAGACTTGGACTTGTGGTTCGGCTCTCCTCGTCGGTAGAGGAGTCCTCGTGATCAAACGGGCGCTCGTTTGTCTGTAAGGAGACGCCGTAACTCGCCGTTGCGATCGCTTGGTTTTTCGGGGAAACTTTTAATGCCAATACCCTCGATAATTACCTATCTCGGTGTTGCTCACGTAGACGGGGGGTACAAGGGGCACAGACACGTCGATAACGCAAAGAGGACATTTCAAGCAATGTCATGTGACCGCGATGCACAACTCCGAACTTGTTATCGTACTGTTGACTTGGTCTCAACTGCCTGTTCTAGATCTTAAGCCTCGTATTGTCGTTCGTGACGCAACCCATTAGGCTTTGAACGCCCTTGCGAGCGTCTACCAGTTCCATTCACGTCGTTTGACTCTAAGCTGCCATATGAATGTTCAGAGCTCAACGAAGCTGACAATCATAGAATATACAGTGCTGCTATGGATTATTTGTAAATGCTGAGATGATATTCAGGCAGTACCTTTGTGGATGCATTGGGGGACATCCATCTCGCTATGTGTTCTTCCAAAGTGTGACCCTGTGTGTGAATCTGCATTGGGTGTAAGCGTGACCGAAATAGGCAATGGGTCTGTTTATCGTGCCAACGTGGGAAGTTGATTGAGACTCCGATCTTACTCTCGTCCTCACTGTGCCAGACGACGTCCGACCTCTTCACGCGTCGTGCCGCCCTGGGGACCTGCTCACAACCAGACTTATGACAGGAATTACGATTGCTATGGCACCTCATGCTAAACGGAAGGCCGACGACTCGAATCCACTGCTTGTTGCAACCAAACGTCTCAAGAAAGATGTACGCATGAATGCCGCTCCCTTTCTGTTTCGTACTAACGAGCTCTCTGCGCAGAAATCCACTGCATCCAATAAACGCAAACGTGCGTCTCTTGTTACCAATCACACACACACACACTCTCTCTCTCTCACACATTCTCCTACAGTTCTCAACGCGGAGGAGACACCGACGGGCCTCTTCATCGTCCGTGCGCCACCCCACGACTCGTCCTTTTCTGCTTCTCAGCCTCTGCCCCTCGTCCTCCCACTCCTCCATCCCTCCCCGTCCCTCCTCATCCCAACCTCTACCCTCGCCCATCTCCAGACCCTTCGTCCTCCCACCCACCCCTCAAAAAGTTCCGTGCGTCCTCCCAAACACCCACTTCCCAACAATCCTTCCCGACATGTGCGTCATGCGCAATCACCCATACCCGAGGACTCGGATCTCGAGACTGCTGTGCGTGCTATGAACGATGAGGCTGACCATCTCCGGAGGCAGTCGAGAGGTCCCACGCTTATGGACAAGAACCTCAACCCTGCCTTTCACTTTCCCCGCTCAGAGCAACCGGGAGGCAGTAGTAGTAGTAAGAAGGGCAAAGGGAGAGAGGTACACACCGACGCTTCTCTTCCTATTCCTCAAAACGAGACACCTCAGATCGAGCGTAACAAACGACTGCGCGAAGGGGCTATGGCTGCGATCGTCGAGGAGCGCGAGCATGATACGAGGGAGCAGAGAGTGGATCACAGAAGGAGGAGTTCGGTGTCGCGTGGTAAACGCGCTAGCACCTCTTTCGAAATAACTGGAGTTATAGGTGAGTGATTCATTATCGTTATTATGGCCCACAGTTCACCTCTTTTTCGATGAACTTTCTAGCATCTCCTCACAACTCTGTATCTGAAACGAGTTTCTACAAACATATCGACTGCGACCTTCCCGAATCAGAACGCATTCGCCAACTGCTTATGTGGTGTGCCATCCGTGCTTCCGGGACTACCACATTCTCTAGCTCGTCCACCCCAGTCAAAGCCAAAGGCCACAGGCTGTGCCCAGTGCTCCACTTCCACATCTATCAGAGAAGGCTACGCAGTTTCTTCGGAATGTGCAGGACGACATTGTGCGGATGCTAGCAGAGCGCAAGATCGATCTTAGTTTGTACGGCGGGCCTGAATCATCCAATAGTCCCGGCGGGCAGGGCGAAGCGAAGCTTCGTGAGAATGAGCAGAATGTGAAGAATAAGAATTTCGAGGTCAAGTATAGTCAACAAATCCGACAGTACGTGCCTTTCTTCCAGCCGCCGAACTTGAACCCCTCAAGCTAACGTGCTTGCTGCTTAGGCTGGAGGAGGAGGAAGATCAATGGAAGAAATCGGCCTACCATTACGACACATATTGCAAAAAGTTTGCGGCGGCGATGGAGAAACGTGTAGCTTCTGCAACGGCTTCCTCGCAGCATAAAGGCAAAGATAAGGGCAAACAACGAGAGGTCCAGGTCGAGGATGGGGACCTCGAGGACCTCTTGCAGGATCCGCACGATATCCCTGTGGAACTCCGACATTCACTTGACCTTGTACAAAGTATTCATCGGCTATCATCACCATCGCCATCGACACAACGCTATCCATCCTCAACAACGATTCTCACCACGCCTAGAGGAGCCAAGCTTACACGGGAAGAGCTTGTTTCGACGATCGGGACGCTCCTACCGGATGTGAAATACAAAATTGATCGACTGCATCTGTTTTTGAGTGCGGCGGGGAAGACGACGAGGGTTGCGGAGGGGATGTTGGATGGGCGGTTCAAGCTCCTTAGAGAGAATCTAGCGAAGAGAGGGGGATTCGGGGTGGATGGTAGTGGTAGTGGTAGTGGAGACGGGGCGAGGAGGAAACATGGGGTGGAAGTGGCTAGAAATTATGTGCGGCGAGAGGGAGACGTTACTGGTTCTCACAAACTTCTTCTCCAAGCTCTTCTTTCGGTGGTGGCGGTGGAGGGATGATGGATCTGTTCCGTGCGCTTTCAAGGATTGATATGGTACGCCCGCCAGAGAAGATCGGAGATGAGGTGAGGAGGGCTGCGAGAGAGGTGAAGAGAATAGGGGAGAGTGGGGTCAGGGAGAGAAGGATGACGGCTGTGTATGGATCTGGGACTGGTACTGGTGGCGGTAGTGGTAGTGGGCAGAGTGGTATGACGATGACACCGAGAAAGGCGCCGGGAACTCCGAGGAGGGCTGGGACGCCTGGGAGGGAGAGGACGCCTGGGCGGTGAGGTGTTTGGGCGAGATGGTATCATAGGGGTGGGGGTGTAGTATCATTATTTCAATATTTGTATTTTGCAGATTTTCGATCTTTACTCTCTTGTTTTTTTTTTTGTGATAAGAATGCGGTAGCTTGATTTACATTAAAGGTTGGATTGTAAACACTATAAAAAGACATACTCAGAAGTTTGACTCAAAGGGAAGGCTGTCGTGGAGAAGATAATCTAAATATACTCCCTTGGGGTTAAAGAAGGAAGGAAGGTATCCGCTTTGCTGATAAAGTCTTCAGGGGAGCCAATCTTTGGTTGGCCCCCCTTCCACTTTTTCATACCTGCCATCTTAGTATAGTCCGCTTACGAGAGAACGTATCGCTTAAACTCAGCAGTCGCTTGATCTGAGCTCTAGAGTGGTTGTTGACCTCGAGAACTTTGGTTTACTGAACGGTAACGTTATGGCCTATTCACACGATCAGATTATATAAAACGCCTTAAAAAATACTTGGACACCTTCGTTCATACTCAACATGGCGGCGGCTCCCAAAGACCAACTCGACGTCATCCATCAGGAAATTCGTCAGGCGGAAGACACGACGCGCCAACCCCACGAAAGGTGCCCGATGTTGTTGCAACAACTTAACGACAAACAGGCGTCGACTCGAGCCCTCCCATCCGAAATCCTATCCCTCATCTTCGAACACGCCCGTCCTCAGGATGCTTCTTTCTGCTCGTCGGATATCTGCTGTTCCCCACGTAGACGGAAGGTAGCATTCTCCGTTTTGATTCTCGGCCATATTTCGTCGCACTGGCGTCGGGTTGCTTGGTCAACGCCCCAATTATGGACTAAAATGGGCGCTTGTGTCAGGAAAAAGAATGCAGAGAGCATTCCTCGCATTCTTGGCCTCTACTTGCAAAACGTTAGAGGTCTCCCATTCAGCCTTAAACTCAAGATCGTAGCTTCACGCTCTAAACAGGCCTTCCTCACCGCCATTCAGCCAATTAAGTCGCTGCTTGATAATGACGAGTATTCTAAGAAAATCCGAGCCCTTCACTTAGGTGGGGTGCCGCCAGAATGGGCGTCTTCTATCTTCTCCAACTTTTCCCGGCTCGAGTATCTCGAGATAGATGGACCATTCGACTCTCCCCTCATCCTCGAAGATATCCCTCTTCTTCGCCATCTTTCTTTGCTTGAAGTGTGTGGGAACATATCCATTTCTGGGTCGTCGATCACCAAGCTTGACCTCCGTGGTGTCCCTATCAATACATCGGCCATGTTGCTCACACAATGCCCCAATCTCACTAGTTTCTACTCAGGCGATCCTCTAAACGAAACAGCTGTATTCCATCCTCCTACTTCCACTATTATTCTTCGTCACTTGCAAGAGCTATACTGGGTGTATCACGATAGTCCATCCTGCTTGGCCGCACTCGCAGCAGTCAAAGTACCCGCGCTACAAACCCTTACATGGTCGGATCGGTGTCGATCAGCCCCACAGGTTGAGCCCTCCATTCGCGCATTATTAACCGATCGGTTGGATACTTTGCTCACTCTTGAACTGGCCATTCACGTCTGGACGCTCCCTTTAATCGAACATGTTTTCAATCGGTGTCATTATGTCCAGAACCTGCATATGCGAGTGCATGACAAGGGGTGTTTGGACAGGGTGCTCGATGTACTGTATCGGGGCTTGGATGGCTCCAGAGCGAGCTATCTACCTTCTCTCGTATCTTTGACTATTAGCACCAACTATGGGCTCAACGTGTATGATAATTCTGCTGGGGATGAACCCTATGTTCACTACTCTCGTCGAATCCTGGCACTCTGTAAAGCAAGGTGGACTGGTCCAAATCAGGAACCGGCGTTCAGATTGCGGGTGAATAGCCTCAAAATCAAGTGGCCTGAAGACGTAGAAACCGAGTTATGTGAAATGGTTCGGAATGGGTTTAAATTGGACATTTTTGAATTAGGAGCGAGGTCGTGGTGGTTACCTCAGATGTCTTCATGACATGCAACATGTGGAGGTCTTCCCCTGGCTATACGGGGACAATATAGACGGCTGTAAACGTTACTCTTCATCTTCTCCTTACTTTCTCCCCTATATTTCTTATATAAGCCTTCGCTTACATAGATATTACATGATCCTTTGCTCGTAGCTTACATGTTCACCACTTTCACTAATTCCAACTCGTAAAAACCAGATCCTGGATTCTTGTCTACAGTACAAGATGTGTATATAACCTAATTCCATGGTTATGAAAAATATAACGACAGACTATCGTTCTCGTTGTGAATTGGCACCCGGCTTTGTAATCACTCGCGCAATGGCTCACCTGTCATTACGATCCAAAGCCGCAAGTAAGTAGCTTGACATTATATTTACGTGAAACTGGGCGCCTGTATGGTCACACGATCATATTAAAAAGGGCCTCGGAAAAAAAAACCTTTCGGCACCTTCGTCCATATTCAACATGGCGGAGGCTCCCAGAGACCGACTCGCCGCCATCCATCAGGAAATTCGTCAGGCGGAAGACATGATATGCCAGCCGCACGAGAGGCGCGCAATGTTGTTGCAACAACTTAATGACAAACAGGCGTCGACTCGAGCCCTCCCATCCGAGACGCTATCCCTCATTTTTGAACACGCCCGTCCGCAAGATGCCTCATTCTGCGCATCGAAGAGCTGCTGCCCTCTACGTATACGAAAGGCCGCTTACTCGGTTTTTACGTTTGGTCATGTTTCGGCGCATTGGCGTCGCGTCGCATGGTCAACACCCCAGCTATGGACCAAAATGGGCGCCTGTGTCAGGAAAAAGAATGTAGAAAGGATTCCTCACATTCTTGACCTCCACTTGCAAAACGTTACCGGCCTCCCGTTCAGCCTCAGACTCAGTTTCGTAGCTTCAGGCCCTAAACGGGCCTTCCTCGCCGCCATCCAGCCGATCAAGCTGCTGCTTGACAATGACGAATATTCCAAGAAGATCCGAACCCTTCACGTAGACGGGGTGCCGCCAGAGTGGACGTCTTCTATCTTCTCCAACTTTTCCCGGCTCGAGAACCTCAGGATCGATGGACCATTCGACTCTCCGCTCGCCCTCGAAGGTATCCCTCTTCATCATCTTGCTTTGTTCGGGGTGCGCGGGAATGTATCCGTTTCTGGGCCGTCGATCACCAAGCTTGACCTCAGTGGCGTTCCTATCAACACATCCGCCAGGTTACTCACACAATGCCTCAATCTCACTCATTTCCACTCAGGCGATCCCCTGAATGAAAGAGCTGTATTTCACCCTCCCACTTCTCTTATTATTCTTCATCACCTGCAAGAGCTATCCTGGGTGTGTCACGATAGTCAATCCTGCTTGGCTGCACTCAAAGCGATCAAACTACCCGCGCTACAAACCCTTACATGGTCGGATGGGTGTCTATTAGTCGGAAAGGTTGAGCCCTCCATCCGCGCATTATTAACCGATCGGCTGGATACTTTACTCACTCTTGAACTGTCCATTTACCGCTGGACGCTCCCTTTAATCGAGTATGTTTTCAGCCAATGCCGCCGTGTCCAGAACCTGCATATACGAGTGCATAACGAGTGTTTGGACATGGCGCTCAGTATACTGTGTCGTGGTTGGGATGGCTCCGGAGCGAGATATCTACCTTCCCTCGCATCTTTGACTATTAGCTCCGACTATGGGTCCGACGTGTATAATGATCCTGCTGGGGACGGAGTCTCTGTTCACTATTCTTGTCGAATCTTGGCGCTCTGTAGAGCAAAGTGGACTGGGCCAAATCCGGATCCGACATTCAAATTGCGGGTAAATAGTTTCATAATTGACTGGCCTGAAGAGGTACAAAAGGAGTTACGCAAAATGGCTCGGAATGGGTTTCAACTAGACATTTTTGAATCAGGAATGAAGACGTGGTGGCTCCTTCACCCATAATTTATATGTTCACTTTCATTAATTCCAACTCGTAAAATCCAGATCCTAGATCTCTGTCTACAGTAAAGATGCACATATAACCTAATGTCATGGGTATGAAAAATCCAATGACGGACCATCGTTCTCGTCGTAAATTAGCGCTCACTTCTATCATAAAAATCACTCGCGCAGTGGCTCACCTAGCCCAGGAAACTAGCAAGGCCTTCATTTACCGCACCACTGTTCATTTCACCGATCCAGCTTTATCAGCTATCAAACAAGAACCTACATAGTGCAGTTGCCGGAATCCACCACCTACCTGAATATCCTGTTCACCAAGTGACACCACGAGGAAAGGCAATCAAGGCGCGACTAGACACGGCCAACTCACTGGGACACTGCTTGAAGGAGTTACCTGGGGGCCGGGTTGATGCCAGCTTTTGCCAGGGAGGTGGTTTTCGGTCTCCGTATGTTGTGTTCCAGGAGCCAAGTCCACCTGTAAGAGAACATAGTCGCTAGGGCTAAGCTTTGGAATGGTATTTGACCCTCAAGGACTATGAGGTACTGGCTGTTGGCAAAGTTGTGGACCGGGACGACTGCGGGATCGATTAACCAATACTTATGCGGAGCTGGACGTTTGAATGTCACGCGACCACATTATAAAGCGCCTTAAAAAAGTCTCCGGGCACCTTCGCCCATACTCAACATCGCAGAGGCTCCCAAAAACCGACTCAGCGCCATCTATCAAAAAGCCCACCAGGCGGAAGCCATGATACACCAGCCCCACGAAAGGCGCGTAATGTTGCCGCAGCAGCTCAACGACAAACAGGCGTCGACTCGAGCCCTCTCATGCGAGACCCTATCCCTCATCTTTGAACACGCCCGCCCGCAGGATATCTCCTTCTGCTCATCGAAGCGCTGCTGCGGCCGATATGGGCGAAACGCTGCTTACTCCGTTTTGACTTTTGGTCATGTTTCATCGCATTGGCGTCGGGTCGCTTGGTCAACACCCCAATTATGGACTGACATGAAAGCTTGTGTTAGGAAAAAGAATGCAGAGAATATTCCTTCCATTCTTGACCTCCACTTACAAAACGTTGGAGGTCTCCCATTCCACCTTAGACTCGATATCATAGCTTCGGGTCCTAAACGGGCCTTCCTCACTGCCGTTCAGCCGATCAGGTTACTGCTTGATAATGACGAATATTCCAAGAAGATCCGAACCCTTCACTTAGACGGGGTGCCACCAGAATGGGCGTCCTCTATCTCCTCCAACTTCTCCCGGCTTGAGTATCTCAAGATAGTTGGACCATTCGACTCCCCCCTCACCCTCGAAGGTATCCCTCTTCGCCATCTTCATCTGCTTGATGTGCGCGGGAACATATCCGTTTCTGGTTCATCAATCACCAAGCTTAGCCTCTATAATGTTCCTATTAACACATGCGCCAGACTGCTCATACAATGCCCCAATCTCACTTATTTCCGCTCAGGCGATCCTTTGGATGAAACAGCCATATTCCACCCTCCTAGTTCTATTATTCTTTATCACATGCAAGAGCTATCTTGGGCGTATCACAATAGTCCATCCAGCTTGGCCACACTCAAAGCAATCAAATTACCCGCGCTACACACCCTCACATGGTCAGACGAGTTTCAACCAGCTCAAACGGTCAAGCCCTCCATCCACGCATTATTAACCGATAGGCTGGATACTTTGCTCACTCTTGAACTGGGCCTTCACAAGTGGACAATCCCTTTAATCAAGCATGTTTTCAATCAATGTCTCCATATCCAGAGCCTACATATCGTAAGACCCGACAAGAAGGGTTTGGACAGGGTGCTCAATGTGTTGTGCCTTGGCTGGGAGGGTGATGGGACGAGATATCTACCTTCCCTCGCATCTTTGACTATTGGCTCCTGCATTGACCTCTACTCATCTCAACCCGCTTGGGACAAACAAGTTGATTGCTCTCATCAAATCTTGGAGCTCTGTAGAGCAAGGTGGACTGGGCCAAATCTGGTTTCGAGGTTCAAATTGGTGCTGGAATCCCCTCGTAGTCGTCTGGTCCCCGGAGGTACAAAAGGAGCTATGTGAAATGGTTCGGAGTGGGTTCCAATTGGACATTTTTGTAGGTGGAGAAGACCGGGAGCCATGGTTACCTTAGATATCTTCATAGCCTGAAGCATCTACTTTCTCACTCACGTTTCCCGTATAAACCCTCGTTTACACAGATATTACACGCTCCCTCACCCATCATTTACACGTTTTCTTCCACTATTTCCGACTCGTAAAAACCAGATCCTGGATTCTTGTCTACAGTCAAAATGCACATGTCATAATCTAATATCACGGTAACGAAAAAAATGATAGGCCGTCCGAACGGCATCAGAGCCGTGCTAGCCCCGGAAGCTAGCAGGGTGTCGTCTATCGCAACACTGTTCACCTCGCTGGTTCAACCTTTATCGGAGAGTCTATCACCCACCTGACTATCCTCCTCATCAGCGAACGGCACTATGAGGAAAGAACCAAGATCAGGGTGCCACTTGACTCCAGTGTCTCAAAGCCAACTCAGTAAGACACTGAAGGAGGAAAGGGATAGTCCACGATATAATTTTAAGTTCAAGTTGAATCACTATATGCTCGGGGGCTAGCGTTCAGGGATATGAGTGCGTTCGGGGATTGCAAATAAATAGACTTAACCGATGGATATTACTTCTCCCCCAAAAAACACAAAGGATATGACTGTCCTGTCCCTGCAAGGGTGGCCTGGGGGCATTAACGAGGCCAGTACCATTGAAACAGTAATGTAAAGCTTCATATGCGTGGTTGAGGGCAACGGGGAAAGCAGTATGTACTGGGATCTCTAATCCAAACCAAACTGTAAAATGAATCGGATCAATAACTCAATGGATGATATGCGAAAAAGGCGAAATAAGGTCTTGTCTGACTTAGAAATGAGTCCGGCGTCGGGACAAGCAATAATGATCAAGCTAAGAAAATCCAGAGGCTCCTGAGGTGCCCCAGGCTGTCGAGAAAAGCTGACGAAGAAAAGACACCGAAAATAAGCAGCAGGTTTTAACCTCCTCATCTGTGAGACCATACTAGAAGCTTGCGAAGAAGTTTCACCCTTGGTGCATGCAAAGCTGCATACCAAGAGTACGTAGGTTGTACAGAAGATCGGAAATTTCTGTCCTCAAGTTCGACTCAAAAAAAAATATCAAGATACCTGTTGACGGTGACTCTCGCATTGTTTTATCTTTGCACTTATATTGCAGGATGGTTATACTTCGTGTCTTGTATAGTTACGACATAGTCGTTTATGTCGCCAGCACTATGGGTTATTGTTTACGGGAAAGCTGTGGGCTAGTACAGAGTATGGGTTATCACAAATACGAATTATTGCAGAGACGATTGTGGACCCAATATTTACGTGGGAACTGTATACCACACTTGGTTGGGAGGGTGAAGGGATGAGATATCTACCTTCCCTGGTATCTTTGACTCTTGACTCTTGTCTTGAGCCTTATATATATATGGCGCGGCTACAGTTGAATCCTATGTTGGCTGTTTTCGTCGAATCTTGGAGCTCTGTAGAGCAAAGTGGACTGGGCAACTTCCGGGCTCGAGGTTCAAATTGGCATTGTGTCCCTTCATATTCGACTGGCCCGAAGAGGCGCGAACGGAGTTACGTGAAATGGTTTGGATTGGATTTCTATTGGACTTTTTTGTATCAGGAGAAGGGGTGCAATGGTTACCCTAGACATCTTCATGGCCTGTAATATGCGGAGGTTTTCTTTGACTTGAAGAAATATATTATGATACCCGTCATATCTCACGCTGTTTTATTTTCGTACTTGCACAGGACGGTTGTACTTCGCATTAACACTAGCCTAAGCTGATAACCTTAATGTTGCCCAACGGAGGACGTCTCCTCTGGGTGAAAAACCAGTTTCGTCCCAGAAACTTGATTTTGCTCTAGCCTCCTTAATCCTTCAACAATGCCGTTCAAACCCCCAGAGAGCACCTGCACTGGATTGGGCTAAAATGACAAAACTTATGAGATATTGCGTATAAGTGCATACGCCCCTGAGAGAGCCTTGCCTTGATAGTCTCATTTGCCAACCACTCTTCCAGCTTATCGTACAGAGCCTCGATTGGCTTAGTGTTATGATCCAGGTTACGAATTGCGACGGCAGAGTAAACCTCCTTGTCTGGTGGTGCAGTGATGGCGGAGGGAAGGACCAGTATTAAAGTGCCACCCGATTCGAGAATGTCAAGGCTAGCCTTTTGGGTGTCTTGGGTTGAGACAGCGTCATAGACATATTGTATCGGTTCTGATGTGACCTTGCGGATTTCTGACTTCAAAGAAGGACTGGAGAGATTACGGTCGAGAATGTGGGTTGCTCCCAGAGATCTGAGAAAGTCGGTGTGTTTGAGGGAGGCGGTGGCGATGATGGGCGAGAAGCCGGATAGCTTAGCGAATTGAAGGACTACGGCGAACGCGTGGTTAGAGTTGAGTTGGGGCGCAGAACAGGGGTACAAACCGAATTGACCGACAGAAGTCGCTCCTCCTAATAAAACAAAGGGCACACCCTTATACTGTCTTTGAGCAGATGGCTCGACAGGGTTGGCAATGCCGGCGCCCTTGGGCTTGGTAGTGTAGAGCCCAGTGTATGCGCATGCCATTGCGACAGGCAAAGTTGCAGCTTGATCATAACTTATATTTGGAGGAATCTATGTCAGCTAGCGTTAATATTTACTCAAGCAATTAACAAACTCGGCATACCTTAGCCAGGTGATGTGCGTCGGCCAAGGTATATTCCTGGAAAGATGCATATTCATTCTTAAACAGTCCTTGAAAAACGCTAGCTGCGATGTTAGCATGAGATCTACAGTGGAGCCAAATACTTACACTCTGTCGCCCGTCTTAAACTTGCTGACCCCGTCCCCAAGCTTGACCACATCACCGGCGACATCTATTCCCAAGATAGCGGGGTAGCTTTCGATAAAGATGCCATATTTCTGCATGCTCCAATCGACAGGGTTAAGTGCGGCGGACTTGATACGAACGAGGACTTGACCAGCACGAGGAGTGGGTACTGCAGTCGTTCCCAAAACTAAGCTGCCTCCTTTGGACTCGAGTATCAAAGCTTTCTGGTCTGGAGGGATGGTGGTCATTATGGTAGACGAAGCGATATAGAGAATCGGAGACACATGAAGGCAAATATATAAGTGAGCTTCGGGTGCTTTGTCATGGTCCAGGAAGCTCCTAGGTGATCGACTTTGAGCAGAAATGTCCTCAGAATGACGCGAGCTTACAGCCAGTCACGGATTGCACGTGACTTCTGCACTAGGATATAGCCACTATAACCTCGACTAGCTATGTTCTAACCGTCCTAGTTCACGCCGTTTCCGCAATACCGTGATTTCCCCGAAGGAATTCAAGGCTATTAGTCAGCGGCGGCGAGTTTGGCTTATCCGGCCGGCTGTGCCCTTACCCATGTACTAATTAAATCTTACCAGGCAAAGTTCAATGATACAATCCGCCTTGATGTTGTTTCATGCAGAGTGAGAGGACAAAAGTATTGATAACTGTTGAATTGTGCATTCCCAGACAGCCATGTTCGAAAAAAACCTTACAAGATGTTACGGCGCCGTTCATGTGAGCGAGAGACACATAGACACATCGATAAGGATGAGGAATGTCCTGAAGTGGTGCGTGAATACACAGTATTTTGCAACCCTGAATCATTAATATACAGTACATATGGTACCCCATAGGGATGCTGATATGGCCTAGTTATAACAGGAGCTATATGGACTTTTTAAGTACATTTGACTAGTAAGTGATAGTGAGATGGGGCATATGGAAAGAAACCAACAACTCGTTGAGAGTGAAGAGGGAACGGAAGATAAGAAATAACTTAATCTTCGTCGGGGTGTTGTCGGTGTTAGCGGAAGTGAGAATTGCATACAAGACCTTGGCACTTTTTTTGTCTTGCAAGAGATGACCAACCTCATCTTACTGTCGTCCTACCAACTGGAGGTGGCGGAGGGTGCTCACGGATTGCCTGTCCTGCTTGTCCGGTGACGTAGTCGCTTGGATACCGGCACTGTGATTTTTGACCCTCACGGGCTATGGGTTAGTGAAATCATCACAAATATGGTTTATTGCAGAGACGAGTCACGCTTGTAGGATTAGTATTCGCGTGGGAGCTGGGCGTCCGTGTACCACAAAATTATATATACGTAAACTTGCGCCTTAGAAAAACTTTAGACAGCTTCAAGTTGGTCCATACAGTCCACGCCCAACATGACGGAGGCTCCCAAAGACCAAATCGACGCCATCAGTCGGGAAATACGTCAGGTGGAAGACATGATACGCCAACTCCACGAGAGGCGCGCGATGTTATTGCAACGGCTTAACGACGAACAGGCATCGACTCGAACCCTCCCACCCGAGACTCTATCCCTCATCTTTGAATACGCCCGTCCACAGAATGACAACTATGCAGTTTTGGATTTTGGTCATGTTTCGTCGCATTGGCGTCGTGTTGCCTGGTCAACACCCCAATTATGGACCGACATGGTTGCTTATGTCAGGGAAAAGAATGCGGGGAGCATTCCTTGCATTCTCGAGCTCCACTTGCAAAACGTTGGGGGTCTCCCATTCAACCTCACACTGGACATCATAGTTTCAGACCTTGGACAGGCCTTCCCCGCCGCCATTCAGCCGATCAAGCTGCTGCTTGATAATGCCGAGTATTCCAAAAAGATCCGAACCCTTCACCTCAGAAGGGCGCCAGCGTCATGGGCATCTTCTATTTCCTCCAACTTTTCCCAGCTCGAGCATCTCAAGATAGATGGACCACTCGATTCCCCCTTCGCCCTCAAAAGTATCCCTCTTCTTCGCTATCTTTCTTTATCCAATGCGTGGGGGGACATATCTATTCCTGGGTCGTCGATCACCAAGCTTGAACTCGAGCTTATTCCTATCAACATATGTGCTAGCTTGCTCACGCAATGCCCCAATCTCACTCATTTTAGCTCGTTCAATCACTGGGGGGAAACAGCCGTATTCCATCCTCCTACTTCTACTATTGTTCTTCATCACTTGCAAGAGCTATTTTGGTGTTGTGTTTGGCCGTGCTCAAAGCGATCAAACTACCCGCACTACGTACCCTCACATGGGAGGATGAGTTTGAGCCACCTCAAATGGCTGAGCCTTTCATCCGCGCATTATTAACCGATCACCTGGATTCCTTGCTCACCCTCAATCTGGTCACCCCCGAGTGGACGCTCCCTTTAATAAAACATGTTTTCAATCAGTGTCATTGTGTCCACACCCTGATTCTAGTGGGGTACAATAGCCAGTGTTTGGACAGGGTGCTCAATGTACTGTGTCTTGGTTGGTACGGTAATGGGACGAGATATCTGCCTTCCCTCGCATCTTTGACTTTTGTAGCCAAATATGGGCACGACGAGTATAATGCTTCTGCTATGAACCTACTCTCCGTTCATTCCTATCATCAAATATTGAAGCTCTGTAGGGCAAGGGGGACTGGGCGAAATTCGGATTCGAGGTTCGAATTGCACCTGGATAACTCGGTCATGCTCGACTGGCCTTTACAAGTACAAGAAGAGCTATGCGAACTAGTTCGAAATGGGTCTCAATTGGACATTTTGGTATGCGGAAAGAGGGAGCCGTGGTTGCCTTAGATGTTTCATGGCTTGCGACATGTGAAGGTTTCCCGCTAGCTATACGAGGACAATAATATGGACAGCTGCAAACGGCATCACTCCTCAGTTTCTCCTATTTTCTCCCCCATATTTCTCGTACAAACCCTCGTTTACGCAGATATTACATGTTTTTTCATTCATAATTTACATATTTGCTTTCGCTAGTTTCAGCTCGTAAACGCCTAGACTTAGCTTTTGGGTGTACGCTCCAGCTACTGAACCTCTGCCGCCCGTAAGGCCACAGTCGCACAGACTATTGCTGAGGACAGCAAAAACACCAGCCAACTCAGTGCCATTCTCACTCCCGCACATCAGCTTGCCATAGCTCTCTTGCTGAGTATGCAGTGGACGCACCCAATCTGATCTTGGGCGCCAATCTTCTCTTCTCGAGGCCTAACAGATGTAAGACGCGTCGTGTCACTCATATCGCTTGACACACAGGCGCCCTTGCACCTCTCCTTGGCACTTGTACCCCTACACCCGCTGCTGTGCCTCTCGTTGCCCTTGTGCACGCCCTCCCCGCACCCACATTGCCTGTGTTGCCCCTGAGTCAGCAAATGGGGTCGCTGCTGCCAATTCAACTGCTCCCTACCGTGCTAAGTTGGCTTTCGTCCGCTCCCGCGGGATAGTGAACAAAGCGCTTCTGGGTGTGCTGCTGATCTCTGGCTGGTGTGCTCCCCCTGACCCCCGACTCAGGCCATCAAGCTTGCCAACCTTGGCGATATTCTAACAGAGGCTGTGACATTTGCCCTGGATGTGGACCATCCGAACCTTGTACTTGAGCTGCTTGAGCAGGGACAGCCAGTCGTCTGGAACCAGCTACTCCACCTATGACCTTCACTCAACCGTTTTCGCGAAGCCCACCAGTTCTTCGTGTCGAATTCACGCGAATCTCTCTCATGCCCCTGGCTGTCTCCCTCCTGGCTGTTCTACTCGCTCCCCTTCTCCTCTCGCCCTCCAACTTGCCCTCCAAGTCCACGCGGCACTTCTCCAGCTTCTCAACACTCTTTTTTTCCTATGTGCATAGCACAGATGCCGATGCCGAAGATTCTGAGTCTATGGCCAAGAAGAGCAACCCGTGCAGGTTCTCTTCTCTTCTGCGCCGTCGGCATGATAAAGTCGTCGGTTAGGACTAGATCTACCCAACAAGTGCTCCTGCAAGCAAATACGCTTGGTAGCGCCTTGCACCATTGCACGATTCCTCTGCTCGCTGTTCCCCTTCTGTACCACCCTGAAACCAGCAGAGAATAGGCGGCCAGCTGGGCCTCTAATGGTACAAGTTGTGCTACCATCTATGTAGTCTGATCCTTTGGATGCGAGGCCCTGCTGGCATTGGCAAGTTGACAGTCGCACAACCTTGCGTGGAGGCGTGGACTCTGCAACTCCTTGTACACCCTCCACCGCTTCTCCTCCACCTATGTCGCTCCGCCTTCCGACAATGAACGCAACCAGTTCCCCGTAAAATCCCACTTCTATCTCTCGACTCAGCGCACTCAAGTCTCGCTTCTCCAATGACTGGCACAACTAATACCTCTGCTACTCCCACCGCAGAGGTCACACGGGCCTACTTTCGCAACCAGACTATCAGACTATATCCAGCCAGCGTCCCCGCCCGCACCACCGATATTGACAAACGTGAGGCGGGCTTGGCGCTTGGCGCGACGTGTTGGTCGATCAAGTTTGCTGGTTGACAATGCTGCTCGCGTTTCACCCTTCCACCACTACCTTCACCACCGTCCTCGATATCATACAACACCCGACCTGGTAGGTTTGGGCTGTTTCGCAGAAACTTATCAGGAAACACGGTTTCTCCGAGAACTTGTTCCCTCCTGCTCCGAGATCCAATGGAAAGACCCCCCACGACAATCCCTTCTGGCGCAGCGATAAGGAGCTTTTGGTGCCCAAGCATGGTAAAATTTTGCTCACCCAGTGCGTACTCCATGCCTGTCCCAGAGCATCCATATGTTGTCTTCGAGTCTAATCCCTATCAGATTCAAACTGCCGGATTTACTCTGCTGAGCCCCTCCACCGATACCTACGATGCTGCTCATTTCCTGATCCCGGATGTCCTTGGCGTCGCAGACTCTGGCAGCAGCTCATGGAAGATTCGCAAGGACTCTTACACGGACGAAGCCACTGGTGTTACCCATGTTTATGTTTGCCAGCTCGTCAGCGGTCTCGAGTTCGCCGACGGTGACGTGAATATCAACGCCAAGGGTGGTCGTGTCTTGCCATATGGCAACTCGGTACGCATATATCAATGGTTATTTCATTCTTAGAGCTCGCACATCCCAGTTCTATGCTGGACCTAAATCGGCGCCCTTCTCTAGCACTACCTCGCCCAAAGACCTTCATCATCCCCATCGCGAGTACTATGGCCAGCTCCACAACCATCTCGCCTCTCTGGTTCGATAGATGTCCAGTGGCCAGATTGTGCTCGACGCTGCATCAATTGCCCCGGAGCTCGCCCACATCCTCGACTCAGCTTGCGCCTTCCTCGAACTTCCTTCACTTGTTTCTGAGGATCCATCTGATTTCCGTACCGCTCTCGTTCAGTTCGTGCTTACCGCCACCCCCAATAACCGGATTACGGACACGAGTGACTACCAGGGCTACATCGGCGAGACGGTGGTTTCAAACGAGGGTCACTTCACTCCCGGCGGGGATGAAGCATAGATTCAACTCAAGGTTGACAGAGTTCCGGATGCTGTTAGCCCGGTGAAGGCGCGCCTGGCTTATGTTCAGGTTCCTGACAAGGCTGGTGACGTCACGAAGCTCTAGCTCGCGCGAAAATCTGAGGCCGAGATACGCGATAATTGGTACGAGAGTGCCCTCGCCGCGGCGGCACCTCACCGGATCATTTCTGCAGTGGACTGGGCGTCCGATTCCCCTATTCCAACCCCTTACCCAGAGACGCAAAAAGCGATTTACAATGTCTTCCCATGGGGTGCGAACGATCCCGAGTCCGGCGTGCGCAAGTTCAAACAAGAGAACTTTGATGCACGGGCGTCTCCTGCCGGATGGCACGCGATCCCCGATAAACACGACCTATGTACTTATTCCGGTGTTCACATCAAGGGCAAGAACGGAAATCCAGTTCGCCAGTCGCTTATGGAGTGCGGTCTTGTAGGCGAGTGGCACCTTTACTTACGAGATTCCATCATTAGATTCTGTCGAAATACTGCTCCGTTGTACGTAAATTCGGCGACTAAAATATTATGCTGAGATTGATGACGCCATCAGGGTGAGGAGGAATTTGAGTGTTCACATACAGTAGACTCTGCCTTAACCCATGGCAGTCCGTGGAAGCTCCGAGCTATGGGTTTTCATAGAGTATGTGTTATGCCAGAGATCGATATATTTGATTAGAAAAACATTTAAAAATGTCTAAAATATTCTATGGGATAAAGGCACTTACGTAGAGGAAAGGTACTCAAGTTTGAGCTTAGCAAGCCCCTTTTCGAGAATGACGATAACATATCCATATCAGACAATCTCTTTGGTTTCCACTCTCAGAGATTGTTTGAATTCCAAACTCAACTTGACTTTCCCGAAGGTTCGAAGCTTAGACGCACAAATGTACTGCTCCAAATATGTCACCACTGGCACGTGCATACTTATCATATATGGCATGGGCGCTATGGGTTTTTACCTGTTTTTACCCCCCAAACCTATGGGTTATCAGGCCTGATGGTTATTCGGATAAGACGGTCATTCGGACAGTCACATCAGTCATTGCGTTCCCACCCAGCCAATTTTCGAACTTCGGCCTGCCATCACTGTCAATAGGGGCTCTGACGCAACACGTCTAGCCTCCGAAGGGCTCTTCTCGGCTGAATGACAAAGGGTAACACTGTCTTCCTACATCCACTCGATCTCTTTGCTTCAAAATGCTTGGAGATGCGTGGAAATACATACAAGAAGCTAGTTACAAGGAGTTATGGTGAAAGAGCCAATGGAACATGAGATATAAATGTCTGTCCGAATAAAAACAGGTCATGGTACATAGACGGCACGCTCTATCACACCCAGGTAACAACACGTGCAGGCAGCGCGTTTTCCGTGAGCCCTATCTTATATACATAAAGCGCCTCAAAAAGGCTTTGGCCAGCTTCCAGTTGGTCCACGCCCAACGTGACAGAAGCTCCCAAAGACCGACTTGACGCTATCAATCGTGAAATCCCTCACGTAGCCCAAGACATGATGCACCAACCCCACGAGAGGCCCGCGATGTTGCGACAGCTGAACGACGAACAGGCATCGACTCGAACCCTCCCACCCGAGACCCTATCCCTCATCTTTGAATACGCCCTTCCAGAAGATGCCACCTTCTGCCCATTGGACTGCTGCCGCCCATGTGAGCGAGAGGATAACTACACATCTTTGACTTTTGGCCATGTTTCATCGCATTGGCGTCGGATCGCGTGGTCAACACCCCAATTATGGACTGACATGGGTGCCTGCGTCAGGAAAGAGAATGCAAAGTGCATTCTTCACATTCTCGAACTCCACTTGCAGAACGTTAAGGATCTCTCATTCCACCTCACACTCAACATTACAGCTTCGGGCCCTGAACGGGCTTTCCTCGCCGCCATTCAGCCGATCAAGCTGTTGCTTGGCAATGACGAGTATTCCAACAAGATCCGAACCCTTCGCCTCCAGAGGGCGCCAGCGTCATGGACATCTTCTATTTCATCCAACTTTTCCCAGCTCGAGTATCTCGAGATAGGCGGACCACTTGACTCCCTCCTCGCCCTCAAAAGTATCCCTCCTCTTCGCTATCTTTCTTTGTACCAAGCGTACGGGAACATATCTATGTCTGGGCCGTCGATTACCAAACTTGAGCTCGAGAGAGTTCCCATCAACGCATGCGCCAGGTTGCTCATACAATGTCCCAATATCATTTATTTCCGCTCGTCCATTCCCCAGGATGAAACAGCCATATTCCACCCTCCTACTTCTACTATTGTTCTCCATCACTTGCAAGAACTATATTGGTCGTACCACGATAGTTTATCCTGCTTGACCATACTCAAAACGATCAAGCTACCTGCACTACACGCCCTTATATGGGTGGATCTGGCTTGGTCGTCCCTAATGACTGGGTTTTCCGTCGGTGCATTATTGGTTGATCGCCTGGATACCTTACTCATCCTTAGTCTGGTCACCCCCAAATGGACGCTCCCTTTGATCAAACACGCTTTCAATCAGTGTCATCGCGTCCAGAACTTGAATCTAGTTGAGAACGATGGCCAGTGTTTGGATAGGGGTGCTCAATGTACTGTGTCTTGGTTGGGATGGTGATGGGACAAGATATCTGCCTTCCCTCGCATCTTTGTCTATTGACTTCAAATCTGTCCTCAACGATAATGGGACTCCTGTTATGAACCCACTCTCCGTCCAATACTATAATCGACTATTGGAGCTCTGTAGAGCAAGGGGGACCGGGCAAAATCCTGATTCGAGGTTTAAATTGTACCTGTCCGATGTCCTGATCGACTGGCCTTCAGAAGTACAAGGGGAACTATGTGAACTGGTTCGGAATGGGTCTCAATTGGACATTTTTGTATGTGAAGAGAGGGTGTCATGGTTGCCTTAGATAATTTCATGGCCTGTGGTATGCGGAGGTTCCCCGCTGGCTATACGAGGACAATATGGACGGTTGTAAATAGCATCAGTCTTCGTTTTCTTCCTATTTTCTCCCCTATGTGTCTCGTAGAGTCGTATAAACCCTCGTTTACGCAGATTTTACATGCTCCTTCATTCGCAATTCGCATATCTACTTTCACCAGTTTCAACTCGTAAACCAGATCCTGGATCCTTGTCCGCAGTAAAAGATGCACGTAATAAACGAACGTCATTGATACGAAAGATCTCATAACAGGCCCTCACTTTCATCAAGAATTGGCACCGAGCGTGCTTTATTCCCCTTCGCTCAAAGAAATATATTATGATGTCCTATCTCGCGTTGTTTATCGTTGTACTTATAATACAGGACGGTGATACTTTGCGTTAACGCTGGCACAAGTTGGAACTTATGTCCCTTAACTCTTCAACGATGCCATCCGAATCCCTTGAGAGTACCTGCATTGGATTGGGTTAACATAGATCGACTTGCGAGTTTATGTAAACACGTAAATCTAATGATCAACAGATCATCATTTTTTTTTTCATGAGCTAGCATTTACGCGAAAAAGGTCCGTCCTTGATAACTGGGCGTGCGGAGCTGTCAAAGGGTACATAGGCTGCCAGGAAATCGGAAAAGTTTGTTCGCTTTGGCTCAAAGAGGGATATTAAGATACCCGTCATAACCCGCATTGTTTTATCTTTGTACTTTGATACAGGACGACCGTACTTTGCATTAGTACTGGCCCAAGCTGATAACCCTAATGTTGTCCAACGGGGGACGTCTCCTCCGGGCGAACAACCAATTTCGCCCCAGAAACTTGATTTTGCTCCATCTTCCTTAATCCTTCAGCAATGCCATTCAACCCCCCAGAGAGCACTCGCACCGCATTAGGCTAAAACAATAAAAACTCATGAGTTATCGTATAAATATGTACGCTTCCGAGAGGTCCTTGCCTTGATAGTCCCATTCGCCAACCACTCTTCCAACCTACTATACATAGCTTCGAATAGCTTGATATTGTGGTCCATGTCGCGGATTGCGAGGGCAGAGTAAACCTCCTTGTCAGATGGTGCAGTGACAGCGGAGGGGACGACCAGTATTAAAGTGCCACCCGATTCAAGAACATCAAGACCGATCTTTTGTGTGTCTTCGAGTGAGACAGCGTCATAAATGTATTTGATTGGTTCCGATGTGATCTTGCTAATTTCTGACTTGAGAGAAGAACTAGGGAGGTTACGGTCGAGAACGTGGGATGCTCCCAGAGATTTAAGGAAGTCAGTGTGTTTGAGGGAGGCAGTGGCGATGATGGGTGAGAAGCCAGAAAGCTTAGCGAATTGAAGGACTGTAACGAACGAGTGGTTAAAGTTGACCCGGGGCGCGGAACAGGGGTACAAACCGAATTGACCGACGGAAGTCGCTCCTCCTAATAAAACAAAGGGCACCCCCTTATATTGTCCCTGAGCAGATGGTTCAGCAGGGTTAGCAATGCTAGCACCGTTGGGCTTGGTAGCGTAGAGCCCAGTGAATGCGCATGCCATCGCGACAGGTAAAGTTGCAGCCTGGTCGTAATTGATATTTGAAGGAATCTACGTCAGCTAGCGTCAGTATTTATTCAAGCAATTAACAAACTCGGCATACCTTAGCCAGGTGATGTGCGTCAGCTAAGGCGTATTCTTGGAAGGATGCCTGATGGTTCTTAAAAAGCCCTTGAAAAACACTAGCTACGATGTCAGCACAGGATACATTGATGGCTAGCCAAATACTTACACCCTATCACCTGTCTTAAACTTGGTAACCCCGTCCCCAAGTTTGACCACATCACCAGCGACGTCTGTTCCTAAGATAGCGGGGTAGCTTTCAATAAAGAAGCCATATCTCTGCATTTTCCAATCGACAGGGTTAAGTGCCGCAGACTTGATATGGACGAGGACTTGGCCGGCATGCGGAGTGGGTACTGCAGTCGTTCCCAGAACCAAGCTGCCTCCCTTGGACTCGAGTAGTAAGGCTTTCTGGTTTAGAGGGATGGCGGTCATAAGGATAGATGAAAGGATATGGGGAATCAGAGATACATGAGGGCCAATATATAGGTAGACTTCGATTGCTTTGTCATAGCGCAGAAAGCTCCTGGGTGATCGACTGAAGCATTAGAACTTAGTGACGCGAGCTTGAGTAAAAGTCGCGGATTGCACATGACTTCACGGCCATGGATGGAGATCTTTCTGTATATGGCCACTATAACCCCGGCTAGCTGTTCACGCCGTTTCCGCAATGCCGGGAATAGTGACCCCCCCAAAGGGATTCAGGGTAAGCAGTCTTCGGCGACGAGTCTAGCTCTGTGTACCCTTACCCATGGAGGTAGATCCCAATTGAAGGTAAAGTTCAATAATCTAACTCGATATTGGGGCGAGAGGATAAAAATTTTTATAACTGTTGAATTGTACGGTCCCGTCGTTCCTTCTCAGACAGTCGTGTTCGAAACCAACCTTACAAGATATTGAGGCGTTGTTCATAAAGGGGAGGGGCACTGCATGGACACTGTCGATGAGGACTAGAAGGTATGTTTTGAAGTAGTGTCGTGTGAATGCACAGTATGATTTTACAACCTTAAATCATCAGTGTACGGTCCACACAATACCCGGTTATCGCAGAGACAAGTCACTCATGCATGATCAGTATTTGCGTGGGAGCTGGGCGTCTGTATATTATATATACGTAAAAGCGTCTTAAAAAGCTTTTGGCCAGCTTCAAGTTGGTCCACGCCCAACATGACGGAGGCTCCTGGAGACCGACTCGAAGCCATCAATCGGGAAATACGCCAGGTGGAAGACATGATACGCCAACTCCACGAGAGGCGCTCGATATTGTTGCAACAGCTTAACGACGGACAGGCATCGACTCGAGTCCTCCCACCCGAGACTCTATCCCTCATCTTTGAATACGCCCGTCCACAGGATATCTCTTTCTGCTCATCAGACTGCTGCCGCTCGCGTAAACAGAAGGGCAATTACTCAGTTTTGACTTTTGGTCATGTTTCGTCGCATTGGCGTCGGGTCGCGTGGTCAACACCCCAATTATGGACTGACATGGATACTTGTGTCAGGAAAAAGAATGCAGAGAGCATTCCTTGCATTCTTGGCCTCCACTTGCAGAACGTTAGAGGTCTCCCATTCAATCTCAAACTCAACATCATAGCTTCTGGCCCTAAACGGGCCTTCCGAGCTGCTATTCAGCCGATTAAGCTGCTGCTTGATAATGACGAGTATTCCAGGAAGGTCCGAACCCTCCACTTCTGCGGGGCGCCAGCGGAGTGGACATCTTCTATCTCCTCCAACTTTTCTCGGCTCGAGAATCTCAAGATAGGTGGACCGTTCGACTCTCACCTCGCCCTCGAAGATATCCCTCTTCTTCGCCATCTTTGCTTACAGGGAGTGTGTGGGAACATATCCGTTTCTGGGTCATCGATCACCAAGCTTGACCTCCGTAGCGTTCCTATTAACACATGCGCCAGCTTGCTCACACAGTGCCCCAATCTCATTGATTTCTGCTCAGCTAGTCCCCTGGATGAAACAGCTGTCTTCCACCCTCCTACTTCTACTATTATTCTTCGCCGCATGAAAAAGTTATCTTGGGCGTATCACGATAGTCCATGCTGCTTGGCCACATTCAAAGCGATCAAATTGCCCGCCCTACGCACCCTTACATGGTGGGACGGGTTATCACCAGTCCAAATGGTCGAGCCCTCCATTCGCGTTTTATTAGCTGATCGACTGGATACCTTGCTCACTCTTGAGCTGTTCAGTCACGACTGGACGCCCTCTTTAACCAAATATGTTTTCAAGCAGTGTCGCCGTGTCCAGAGCCTGCGTGTAATGAAGTGCGATAGGCAGTGTTTGAGCGGGGTGCTAGATGTACTGCGTCTTGGTTGGGGGAGTGACGGGATGAGATATCTACCTTCCCTCACATCTTTGACTATCGACACCTGTTTTGAGCTGTCTCCGTACGATGCTACGGACACAGCCAATCTTAACTGCACTCGTCAAATCTCGGAGTTCTGTCGGGCGAGGTGGACTGGGCCAAATCCGAATCCGAAGTTCAAATTGCGGCTGAATGATATTGAAGTCAGGTGGTCCTCTGAAGTACAAAAGGAGCTGAGTGAACTGGTCCGGAACGGGTTTCAATTGGACATTTTTGAATCAGGAGAAAGGATGTGGTGGTTACCTCAGAAGTCTTTATAACCTGAAATATGTGGATGTTCCCCCTCAGCTACATGATGACAACATGGACGAGCACTACCTTCCAGTCACTCCTTACTTTCTCTACGTTATTCCTCGTTTAAACTCTCGTTTACACAGATATTATACGCTCCTTCGCCCATAGTTTACATGTTCGCTTTCACTAGTTCCAACTCGCAAAAACCAGATCCCGGACCCTCGCCTACGGTAAAGAAAAAAAGGACATAATATTCACCGAATCCCATGGGGCATGAAAAATCCAAAGGCAAGTTAACACTTTGCGAAGAAGTTCCGTCCCTGATAACTTGTGCGAAGCTGCGCGCCACATCAGTTGCCAGGAGAATCGGAGAAGTTTATCCGCTCTGGTTCAGAGAAATATATTAAGACGCCCGTCATATCTCGCATTGTTTTACTTTGTACTTATAATACAGAACAGTTGAAATCCGCATCAGCGCTGGCCCAGGCTGGGAACCTTAATGTTGCCCAACGGATGACGTCTCCCCTGGGCGAACAACCAATTTCGTTCCAGAAACTTGATTTTGCTCCATCCTCTTCAACCCTTCAACAATGCCATCCAATCCCCCAGAAAGCACCTGCACTGGATTGGGCTGAGTCATAAAATTTGTCAGTTATTGGGGAAACGTGTGCGCCTTTGAGGGGATCCTCACCTTGATAGTCCCATTCGCCAACCACTCCTCCAGCATACCATACATAACTTCGAGTGGCTTAATGTTATGATCCATCTCACGGATTGCGAGGGCAGAGTAAACTTCCTTGTCAGATGGTGCAGTGACGGCAGAGCGGACGACCAATATCAAAGTGCCACCTGATTCGAGAACATCAAGACCGGTTTCTTGCGTGTCTTGAAGCGAGACAGCGTCATAAACGTATTTGATCGGCTCTGATGTGATCTTGTTGATTTCTGACTTGAGGGAAGGACCGGAGAGGTTACGGTCGAGAACATGGGTTGCTCCCAGAGATTTGAGGAAATCTGTATGTTTGAGGGAGGCGGTGGCAATGATGGGCGAGAAGCCGGATAGCTTAGCGAATTGGAGGACTACAACGCAGGTGATTAGGACTGGGTCGAGACGCGAAACGGGGGTACAAACCGAATTGACCGACGGAAGTCGCTCCTCCCAGTAAAACAAGGGGCACACCTTTATATTGTCCCCGTGCAGATGGCTCGATAGGGTTAGCAATGCTAGCACCGTAGGGCTTGGTACTGTAGAGCCCAGAGAATGCGCATGTGAGTGCGACAGGTAAAGTCGCAGCCTGATCATAGCTGATATTTGAGGGAATCTACATCGGCTTATCATCAATTATTTACTCAAGCCTTTAATACACTCAGCATACCTTAGCCAGGTGGTGTGTGTCGGCCAAGGTGTATTCCTGGAAGGATGCATAGTCGTTCTTATACAGTCCTTGAAAAACGCTAACGGCGATGTTAGCACAGGATTTGTGTTGGCTAGTCAAGGTACTGACACTCTATCAGCCCGTCTTGAACTTGGTGACTCCATCCCCAAGTTTGACTACATCACCGGCGGCATCCGATCCTAAAACTAGCGGGGTAGTTTTTGATAAAGAAATCGTGCTTTTGTATTTTCCAGTCGACAGGGTTGAGTGCCTGTGGACTTGATATGGACGAGGACTTGACCAGCATGCGGAGTAGGCACTGCAGTTCGTTCCCAAGACGAGATTACCTCCCTCAGACTCGAGCATTAAGGCTTTCTGGTCTGGAGGGACGGCTGGTCATAGTGATAGACGAAAAGATGTGGGGAATCGGAGACACATGAAGACGAATAAATAGGTGAGTTTCTAGTGCTTTGTCATAGTCCAGGATGATCGACTTAAGCAAAATGATGATCAGATAATGCAAGCTTGAGTGGGCGCCTCTGTGACTATGTAGTTGGGCTTCGGCTTCAGGGATGGCACGTGGCTTCATGGGCCACGATCAGAGAGCTGGATCTTTGGTGATATTCAAATTTGTATATATGTAGCCACTACAACTTTGACCAGCTACGTAGTTAGCTCTAGCTGCCCTAGGAATTCATACCGCTGCCGCAACACCGGAGCCGTGGTGACTTCCCCGAAGGAATTCAGGGTTAGTGGTCTTCGTCAGCGAGCTGAGCTCATCTGGTTGATTGTTACCATCACCCGTGCAATTGTACGTATACGTAAAGCGCCTTAAACAAAGCTTTCGGCAGCTTGGTCCACACTCAACATGACGGAGGCTCCAAGCGACCGACTCGACACCATCCATCGAGAAAAACATCAGGTGGAGGACACGATGCGCCAACTCCACGAAAGGCGTGCAATGTTGTTGCAGCGGCTTAACGATAGACAGGCATCGACTCGAGCCCTCCCACCCGAGGTCCTGTCCCTCATCTTTGAACATACCTGCCCAGAGGACACTTCCTTCTGCACATCGGATGACTGCTGCGCCCTGCCCAACCAGAAGGACATTTATTCAGTTTTCACTTTAGGTCATGTTTCATCACATTGGCGTCGGGTCGCTTGGTCAACGCCCCAATTATGGACTGACATGGATGTTTGTGTCAGGAAAGAGAATGCGGTGGGCATTCCCTGTATTCTTGAGCTCCACTTGCAAAACGTTGGGAGTCTCCCATTCACCCTCATGCTCAACATCATAGCTTCAGGCTCTGAACGGGCCTTCCTCGCCGCCATTCAGCCGATCAAGCTGCTGCTTGATAATGCCGAGTATTCCAAGAAGATCCAAGCCCTTCACCTTGAGGGGGCGCCAGCATCGTGGGCGTCTTCTATTTCATCCAACTTTTCCCGGCTCGAATCTCTCGAGATAGGCGGACCAGTCGACTCTCCCCTTCGCCCTTGAAAGTGTCCCTCTTCTGCGCCATCTTTCTTTGTTCGAAGCGTGCGGGGACATCTCTATTTCTGGGTCATCGATCACCAAGCTTGACCTCGACAATGTTCCCATCAACGCATGTGCCAGGTTGCTCACACAATGCCCCAGTCTCACTTATTTCGGCTCGGCTAATCCCCAGGATGAAACAGGGCCGAATTCCATCCTCCTACTTCTACTATTATCCTTCATCACTTGCAAGAGCTACTTTGGTCGTATCACGATAGTCCACCCTGCTTGGCCGTACTTGAAGCGGTTAAGCTACCCGCACTACACACCCTTACATGGTTGGATCAGTGTCTACCAGCCCCAATAGTTGAGCCTTCCATCCGCGCATTAATAGACGGTCGGCTGGACACCTTGCTCACTCTTGAACTGTCCATTCCCGAATGGACAGAGTCTTTAATCAAACATGTTTTCGATCAGTGTCATCGTGTCCAGAGCCTGCGTCTATTGGAGTACAATAACCAGTGTTTGGACAAAGTGCTCAGTGTATTGCTTCTTGGTTGGGATGGTAGTGGGACAAGATATCTACCTTCCCTCGCATCTTTGACTATTGACTCCAAATCTAAGCTCGACGGGTATGAAGCTCCTGCTACGGACCTACCCACCGTTCATTGCTCTCGTCGAATCTTGGAGCTATGCAGAGCAAAGGGGACCGGGTCGAATCTGGATTCGAGGTTCGAATTGCGCCTGGATGACGTGTCAGTCGACTGGCCCCCAGAAGTACAAGAGGACCTATGTGAATTGGTTCGGAACGGGTTTCAATTGGACATTTTTGTATGTGGGGAGAGGGAGCCGTGGTTGCCTTAGATATCCTCGCGGCCTGCAACATGCGGATGTTCCCCGCTGGCTATATGAGGATAGTATAGACGACTGTACTAAATGGCACCACTCTTCAGTTTGTCCCTATTTTCTGCCCCATTTTTCCCAGATACACTCATTAACACAGGTATTACATGTCACCCGTAATTTACATATTTGCTTTTACTAGTTTCGTAAAAAACAGATCCCGGATCTTTGTCTACAGTAAAAGATGCATATAACCTAATGTTTCGTCCTTGATAACTGGGCGTGCTCCATTCTTGTTGACTCAAAGAAAGATGTTATATCTCGCACTGTTTCGAGCGTCTCCTCTGGGCAAACAACTAATTTCGTTCCAGAAACTTGATTTTGCTCCATCTTCCTCAACCCCTTGACTATGCCGTCCAAACCCCCAGAGAGTACCTGCACTGGGTTGAACTAAAATGGTAAAATTCGTTAGTTACTGCGTAAACCTATATGCCGTTGAAAAAACTTGCCTTTGATAGTCTCATCCGCCAACCGCTCCTTCAGCCTACCATACACAGCTTCGGGTGGCTTGAGGTTATGATCCGTGTCGCGGATTGCGAGGGCAGGGTAAACTTTCTTGTCAGATGGTGCAGTGACGATAGAGGGAGAGACTAAAATTAAGGTGCCGCCTGGCTCGAGACCGTCAAGACCGACCTGTTCACGTGTCTTGGAGTGAGACAGCGTCATAAACGTATTTGACCGGCTTGGATGTGATCTTGCTGATTTCTAACTTGAGAGAAGAGCCGAAGGGATTACGGCCGAGAATATGAGTTGCTCCCAGAGACTTGAAGAGATCGGTATGTTTGAGGGGAGCGGTAGCGGTATTGAGCGAGAAGCCAGAAAGCTGCAAATTGAAGGACTACGACGCGAGTAATGAGGACTTGAATCGAGATGGTGAAGCAGGGGTCCAAACCGGATTGACCGACGGAAGTTGCTCCTCCTAGTAAAACAAGGGGTACGTCCTTCCTTATCTTGTCCCTTTTCAGATAGTTCAACAGGGTTAGCAATGCTAGCACCGTAGAGCTTGGTACTGTAGAGCCCTGAGAGTGTGCATGTCAGTGCGACAGCTAAAGCTTGCAGTCGGGTCATAACTGACATTTGAAGGAATCTACACCAACTAGCGTCAAGATTTATTCGAGCAATCAATAAACCTGGCATACCTTAGTCAGGTAATGTGCATCAACCAAGGTATATTCCTGGACAGCTGCATATTGGTTCCTATACGGTCCTCGGAAAAACACTAGTGGTAATGTTGGCACAGGCTTCATGATGATTAGCCAAGTATTTACACTTTGTCGCCCATCTTGAACTTGGTGACTCTATTGCCAAGTTTGACTATATCATCGGCAGCGTCCGTTCCTAAGACGCGGCGGAGAAGCCTTTGACAAACGCGCCATATTTTTGTATTTTCCAATCGACAGGGTCAAGTGCTGGGGACTCCGGACAAGGACTTGGCCAGCATCTGGGGTGGGCACTGCGTTGGTTCCCAGGCCGAAACTACCTCCCTTAGATTCGAGCATCAAAGCTTTCCGGTGGTCTGGGGGTATTGCGATCATAGTTATAGACGAAAAGATGCAGGGAATCGGAGACACATGAGGACAATAATAGGTAGATGAGCTTCTAGTGCTCTGTCATGTCCAGGAAGCTGGTGACCGGGTCAAGCAGAGTGATGTCTTCATATAACGCGAGCTTTGCTCAGGCTGAGTCCCCTCCTCTATGACTAGTCACACGCATGGATCACATGTGCTAGCTTCACGGATGGCATGACCTTCAGCAATATTTTTGTATGTAGTCACTATAATTTTGGCCAGTTATGTAGTTGGCTCTAGCTGTCCCAAGAGTTCGCGCCGTTCCCGCAATGTTGGAGCAGTGTGATTTCCCCGGTTGTTTGTTACCATCGCCCATGTAATTGTACTGTATATACGTAAAATGCCTCAAACAGAGGTTTCGGCGCGTAGTGACAACTTTCAGCAGTAGACAGTTCCGAAGCGAATCGGCTCCGAGAGATAACGGTCCAGCTACCGTTATCACTTACTTCACACCGAGAGCCCATCAAATAACCCAGCCGCTGCCCGCCGAATAGGCGCCAATCCCTGGGATCACCGAGTTCATAACTACCGAATCTGATATTTATGATGTAGAATGACTTAGACTGAAATTACACTGGTAACTCAATATGTGGATAATTTAGGTCAGAACAGCCAAGCTCGCAAGGAGACCCCGCAGGCTGATTTTCTGCTCCAGCAACTGAGACTCAGTATGTTAAACTGAAATGACAGATATTTCGCATTGAGAGCTTTGAATTTTTTCGAAAATCAAACAATCTTGCTCGCATTATTGAGGGAAAATACATTATTTGTCAATGATATCTGTGCAACTATACTGTTGCTTGGATGAGTCGGACAACTTTTGAAATTCTGAGAGAAGGTTGAATAGGCGTCCTCAAACAATAATGTATCGACATTATCTGCATAAAAGCGAGAGGGTGAACAATACCGTTCACCACAAGCAGTTCGAGCCTATACTCCTTCGAATATTTTCTATATCCCTATAATTTTTATCAGCTTACACCTGACATTGGCTTCAATCCGGGTGTAAAGTATTTACATTCCTGATTTAGCTACTAATAACTTGTCGTAGATAGCAGCAATATCATGATATTTTCTGGCGGTTCTCACAGGTTCTCACGGTTCAAACGTGTTCATGGCTCGGACGAGGGCTGTGGTCAATGGTCATTCAATAGGCGCCGTTCGGTCACGCCGTATTATCGGTAACGTTACCCTCACTTCCGATTCGCTTCGGAACTGTCTACTGTCGAAAGTTGTACATCCTCGTTTCGGCGGCTTGGTCCACACTCGACATGACAGAGGCCCCTAGAGACCGACTCGAGGCCGTTCATCGGGAAAACCATCAGGTGGAAGACACAATGCGCCAACTCCACGAAAGGCGTGCAATATTGTCTCAGTGGCTCAACGACAGACAGGCATCGACTCGGGCCCTCCCACCCGAGACCCTATCCCTCATCTTTGAAAATACCTGCCCGCAGGATGCCTTCTTCTGCACGTTTGATGGCTGCTGCATTCCGCTTAGCCAGAGGAACATTTGCTCAGTTTTCACTCTGGGTCATGTTTCGTCGCATTGGCGTCGGGTCGCTGTGGTCGACACCGCAATTATGGACCTCCATGAATGCTTGTGTCCGTAGGGAGAATGTAGAGGGCATTCCTTATATTCTTGAGCTCCACTTGCAAAATGTTGGGAGTCTCCCGTTCAACCTCATACTGAGCATCATAGTTCTCAGCCTTGACCAGGCCTTCCCCGCCGCCATTCAGCCGATCAAGCTGCTGCTTGATAACGCCGAGTATGCCAAGAAGATCAGAACCCTGAACCTCGCGAGGGCGCCAGCGGAGTGGGCATCTTCTATTTCCTCCAACTTCCCCCGGCTCGAGCGTCTCAAAATATATGGACCACTTGATTCCCCCTTCGTCCTCAATAACCCTCTTCTTCGCTATGTTTCTTTGTTCAAAGCGTGCGGGGACATATATATTTCTGGGTCATCGATCACCAAGCTTGGCCTCGATCATGTTCCCATCAACGCATGTGCTAGGTTGCTCACACAATGCCCCAGTCTCACTTATTTCAGCTCGATCTGTCCCGGGGATGAAACAGCTGTATTCCATCCTGCTACTTCTACCATTATTCTTCATCACTTGCAAGAGCTAGTTTGGTCGTATCGCGATGGTTCATCCTGCTTGGCCGCACTTAAAGTGATCAAACTACCCGCACTACACACCCTTACATGGTTGGATCAGTGTCGGCTGGACCAAACAGCTGAGCCTTCCATCCGCGCATTATTCGACGATCGGCTGGACACCTTGCTCACTCTTGAACTGTCCGTTCCCGAATGGACACACTCTTTAGCCAAACATGTGTTCAATCAGTGTCATCGTGTCCAGAATTTGCGTCTGTTGGAGTACGATAACCAGTATCTGGATGAAGTGCTCGATGTGCTGCTTGATTGGGATGGTAATGGGACGAGATATCTACCTTCCCTCACATGTTTGACTATTGACTCCCACTTCAAGTTCGACGAGTATGATGAGTTTCATGCTGCAGACTCACCCTCCGTTGATTGCATTGATCGAGTCTTGGAGCTATGTAGAGCAAGGGCCACTGGGCCAAATTCAGGTTCGAGTTTCACATTACGGCTGGATAATGTCTGGGTCCGCTGGTCCCCAAAAGTACAAGAGGAGCTATGTGAAATGGTTCGGAATGGGTTTCGATTGGACATTTTCGTATGTGGAGAGAGGGTGTCATGGTTGCCTTAGATTCCTTCATGGGCCTGCAACATGGCGGAGGTTTCCCGCTGACTATACAAGGATAATATGAACGGTTGTGAATAGGCATCATTCTTCGGTTTCTCCCTATTTACATGTTCACTCCCACTAGCTCGTAAAAACCGATTCCTTGTCTAGAGTAAGAAGAATGTACATAATCACCGTATGTCGTGGCTACGAAAAATCTAATATTCTCAATGAATTAGCACTTGGACGAAAAAGCTCTCACCCTTGATAACTAGACGTGCAAAGCTGCGCGCCAAAGACACATAGCTTCAACAAGAAAATCGGAATCTCTTTGGTTCACAGAAAGATATCGTATTTCGTACTGTTTTACCATATAATACAGGATGATCGTACTTCGCATTTGCACTAACCCGAGCCGGGAACCTCAGTTTTGCCCTACTGTAGACGTCTCCTCTGGGTGAACAACCAATTTCGCCCCAGAGACTTGATTTTGTTCCATCTTCCTCAACCCTTCAACGATGCCATCCAATCCTCCAGAGAGCACCTGCACTGGGTTGGGCTAAACATGATGAAAAATCCGTAAGTTATTGCGTGGACGCGTAGGCCTTTGAGAGGTCCCTTGCCTTGATAGTCCCATTCGCCAACCACTGTTCCAGCCTACTATACATGGCTTCGACTGGCTTAAGGTTATGATCCGTGTTACGGATTGCGAGGGCAGAGTAAACTTCCTTGTCAGATGGTGGGGTGACGGTAGAGGAGAGGACCAAGATTAAAGTGCCACCTGATCCGAGAAGGTCAAGACCGGTCTTTTGCGTGTCTTGAGCGAGACAGCGTCGTAGACGTATTTAATCGGCTCTGATGTGATCTTGCTTGATTTCTGACTTGAGAGAAGAACCGGAGAGGTTACGGTCGAGAACAGTGGGTTGCTCCCAGAGATTTGAGGAAATCTGTGTGCTTGAGGGAGGCGGTGGTGATAATGGGTGAGAAGCCGGATAGCTTAGCGAATTGAAGGACTATGACCCAGGTTATTGGGGCTTGGATCGAGACGTGAAACGAGGGGTACAAACCGAATTGACCGACAGAAGTTGCTCCTCCCAGTAAAACAAGGGGTACACCTTTATATTGTCCCTGGGCAGATGGTTCAACAGGGCTAGCAATGCCAGCACCGTTGGGTTTGGTAGTGTAAAGCCCAGAGAACGCGCATGTGAGTGCGACAGGTAAAGTCGCAGCCTGATCATAGCTGATATTTGAAGGAATCTGCAGCAGATTAGCATTGATATTTATTCAAGCGATTAACGAACTCGGTATACCTTAGCTAGGTGATGTGCGTCAGCCAAAGTGTATTCCTGAAAGGTTGCGTATTGGTTCTTATACAAGCCTTGAAAAACACTGGTGGCAATGTTAGCACAGGATACATGGCTGGCTGGCCAAATACTTTACACTTTGTCGCCCGTCTTGAACTTGGTGACTCCGTCCCCAACTTTGACTACATCACCAGCGGCATCTGTTCCCAAGACAGCAGGGGAAGCCTTCGACAAATGCGCCGTATTTTTGTATTTTCCAATCGACAGGGTTAAGTGCCGCAGATCTGATACGAACAAGAACTTGACCAGCATGCGGGGTGGGCACTGCGTTCGTTCCCAGGACGAAACTGCCTCCCTTGGATTCGAGGATTAAAGCTTTCTGGTCTGGAGGAATGGCGGTCATAGTGATAGACGAAAAGATGCGGGGAATCGGAGACACACGAGAGCAATATATAGGCAGGTGAGCTTCGGGTGCTTTGTCATGGTGTTTCCAAGAGTTTCGAAAGCTCCTACGGCGCGATCGACTTGAAGCAGAATAATGTTCTCAGATGACGCGAGCTTGTGTTCTTTACGGCCAGTAACGGATTTCACGTGACTTCAGGCTAAATTATGTAAAATTCGGGGCTACTGTAGTGCTGCCTCTAAGAATAGAGCATGACTAATACTGTACAGTTTATCGGCAAAAGCCTAAATGCACCAAGGACGGGGATGACGGATAATCAGCGCGCGTCGTCTCCTTCAGCAATGGCCTCCCGCCCAACAGTCAAGGTTCTCTCCTCCACCGGCGGTATGGTTTTTGCTCATCGTCAGCAGCAACATTGACCTCACACATTCCCACAGAGGCTTCCTCCTCCCTTCCCCTTCCTGCAGTTTTGACTGCCCCCATCCGACTCGATGTCGTCCAGCAAGTCCACAGTGAGCTTACCCTTTGAAGTGAAAACGCAAAGGGCAGGGCTGACTGTCATCTTCCTATCCAGAGAGTATCGCCAAGAACAGAAGACAAGCTTACGCCGTGAGCGAGAAGGCTGGTCACCAGACCTCCGCCGAGTCCTGGGGTACTGGCCGCGCAGTCGCTCGTATCCCCCGTGTTGGTGGTGGAGGAACTCACCGCTCGGGACAGGTGAGTAACAGTGTCTAATTCCAAGAATTAGAGAGGTGACTGTCTGTTCCAGGCCGCATTCGGTAACATGTGCCGTGGAGGACGCATGTTCGCACCTACCAAAACCTGGCGCAAGTGGCACGTCAAGGTCAACCAGAACCAACGCCGCTTTGCCGTGGTCTCTGCCCTTGCAGCCTCTGCCTCTTCCTTCCCTCGTTCTCGCCCGTGGTCACCGCATCGAACAAGTCGAGGAAGTCCCTCTCGTCGTTTCTTGCGCCGCTGAATCCTTCACCAAGACAAAGGAGGCTGTGGCTCTTCTCAAATCTCTCCACGCCTATGCCGACATTGTCAAGGTTTCCAACTCTCGCAAACTCCGTGCTGGCAAAGGCAAACTCAGGAACCGTAGACACCGTCAGCGCCGCGGTCCGCTGATCGTCTACAAAGAGGACAAGGGGATTGTCAAGGCCTTCCGCAACATCCCTGGTGTTGAGCTTGTTAACGTCACGAGACTAAACCTTCTGCAACTCGCTCCTGGTGGCCATCTTGGACGCTTTGTCATTTGGACAGAAAAAGCCTTTGCTGCTCTCGATGAAGTATTCGGAACTTTCGACAAGGCCGCCCTTTACAAGAGAGACTATGTGTGAGTCCATGTATCACTTATTTCGATACTTGTCTCATTCGCTGTCGTAGTCTCCCCACCGCCAAGATCTCCAACCCCGATGTCACCCGCCTTATCAATAGCGACGAAATCCAGTCCGTTGTCCGACCCGCTGGCCAGAAGGTCCAGAAGCGCCCCTGGACCCAAAAGAAAAACCCCTTGGTCAACAAGGCCGTGCTCTTCCGCCTCAACCCTTATGCCAAGACCATACGCAGACACGAACTCCGTGAGTCGATCTACCGAGTAATATCTTTACAATTCTAATGCAAGCCATTCTAGTCAAGCAGGAGCGCCTAAAGAAGAAGAACGCCAAGAAGCCCAAGCAATGCAAGTCTGCAGGAAAAGAGTTCCTCGACACCCTTTTCACTCCTTGAGATACGCCGCGTCTCCGTTCGTAGCTGACTGCATATGTGTATGCCTGACTCATGTCCAATGTTATGTTGGGGTTGCTTTAAAACATGATATCTGCGATGCACACTTGACCGTCAAAGGGAAAATCGAAGTTATAAATACCTTTGACCGAAAATTTAGCAATTGTCCTGTCAAGTTCCACTTGCTGCCTCTGGCGTGATCAGTGACCAACTAGCAGCGCCAAAAGACCTTTCGGCATTACTATAATAGTTGGAGTGCTCATATGACTCTCCGACGTGGGTCAAGCAAGTTATTAGAGGTATCATACATGGATAACGGAAGCGTCTATGAGTATGTATATCCATTAGTACCGGAAAGCCGCGTAGTATTCCATAACGCCCAAGAAAATCCGTATATAACCTCCCATGTAGGATATCCACCCGTCGCGGACCATGTATAAGAAAAAAGAAAATCATAATTCTAGCATGGCAATCATAAAAGTCAAGCAAAAGGGTAAGAGAGATAGTGTGAAACGATATATAGAGCAGGCAGACAAAAAGGAAAAAAACAAGAGAATTGAAACGAGTGGAAAAATCGTCTTCAAAAGTCATCATTTACTTCTTACCCTTCTTCTTTTTCTTGCCACCAGCACCACCTGCGGCCGGTTTATCGTCTTCTTTGGGTGCTGCTGGTTCGGCAGGAGTGGGCGGGTCGTCAGCGGCAGCAGCAGCAGCAGCGGCGCCACCTTTGCCTTTCTTCTTCTTGGTCTTAACCGTAACCCCTCCCCAGTCATCGTCTGCAGCCTCGGCAGGTGCTTCTGCTGTGGGTGTCTCGGCGTTGGTCGCTTCTTCTGCGGCCGGAGCATTGGTATCGAGTGGGATGGGAGAAGCTGCTCGACTTGCGGGCCTCGAGGGCGTCTTTGTTGCTGCCGTCTCTACTGTGTCAAAGTTCACATCCAATGCACTAGTCGGTTTAGGTGATGCGGCGGGTGGATTGGCTGACAAAGAGAGAGAGAGCGGTTCGCCGAACGATATCGTATCCAGATTCCCGGCGTCACCCACAGAATCGAGCTTGATCTCCTCCGTTTTGGCATCCTGTATCACCCACCCCGAATGCGCTGCCAAAGGAACTGCCAAAGGTACTACCACCAACTCCTCCCCAACCACCGAATGCGGATTTGATGCTCGGAGTGGCTGCTTTGGCTTTGCTGCCCCAATCGCTAACGCCTCCCCATCCCGTACCGCTTTTACTGCCACTTGTAGAGCCCCATCCGCCGCTCCCGAAACCGAAGATGGATGAGGAGCCAGTGTTTTCAGCCTCTTTTTCTTTAGCTTCTTTCTCGGCCCTTTCTTTAGCTTCTTTCTCGGCCTTTTCTTTCTCCTTTGCCTCCGCCTCCGCCCTCTCCCTCTCCTCTTTCTCCTTCGCCTCTTGTTCGGCTTTCTCTCGAGCCACTCGTTCCTCTTCCTCCTTTGCCGCTTTCTCTCTCTCCTTCTCCTTCTCATCTTCGTCCTCCCACATGTTCATTGGGGTTCCTTTCTTTCCTTTCTTCTTTTTGCCCTTGGCAGGAGCAAAGGCGTCGGCGGCGGCATTCTCCTCACGCTCCTTGGCTTCACGTTCCTCCTTCTCTTTTGCCTCTCTCTCTTCTCTTTCCTTTGCTTCACGCTCCTCCTTTTCTCTTTCTTCTTTTTCGTTCGCTTCTCTCTCCGCACGTTCCCTGGCTTCAAGCTCTTCGCGTTCCCTGGCCTCGTTCTCGGCCTTTGCTCGAGCTAAGCGCTCCTCCTCTTCTTTAGCTTGTCTCCCCTTCTCCTCTTCGTCATTCCACAAGTCCAATGGCGAGCCCTTCTTATTCTTCTTGCCCTTCTTGCCCTTTGCAGTAGCACTTTCAGCCGCAGCAGCAGCAGCACTAGCAGCCGCCTTCTCCTTCTCCTCCTGCTCTGCCTTGGCTTTCGCTTCCATCTCGGCCAACTCCCTCTCCAACGCCTCTTCCTCTTCTTTTGCAATCCTCTCAGCCTCAGCTCTCGCTGCTGCTTCCTCCTCTTCACGCCTCCTCCTCTCCTCTGCCTCTTGTTCCTTCTTTCTCTCTTCTTCCTCAGCGGCTTGGATGGCTGCGAGAGGGGTGGCGACGGCGCCCGCTTTCTTCTTTTTCTTTTTACTACCACCGACGACACTCGTGCCTGGGTCCTCTGCTACGACTTCCGGTGTGATGGGTGTCTCCATGGGAGGAGGGGGAGCGCTTTCAATAATGGGTGTTTTGAGTGGCGCTTCCGCGGCGGGTGTCTTTGGCGTCTTTAATATGGAGCCCTTGGGCGTCTTTATGCCAGAGGATTTGGGTGTGCCAATGGTGTTTGAAACTGGAGCGTTTGGACTGGTGGTACCAAAGTTCCAACCGCTGGCACTTGGGGTTGCTGCAGGTTGAACTTCTTCGGTGAAGCCCCATGAATCCATGGCATTGTTGTTGCTGGCGCCGGCGTTGTTATTGTTGTCGGCATCACCATAGTTCCAGGTATCGTTCGCGCCGGTCGTACCCCAATTATCAAAAGTGTTGCCACCGTCGCTGGGATCTGGAACAGCAGAATCACCACTGAACAGTTCATGTGCTGCAGGATTCAACGGACTCGATCGTTTCAAAGGTGATGTTCCTCCAATCGACCTTGCCGTCGCCAATAAATTCGGAGAATTACCGGTAAGCGGATGAGCCTCTTCGCCTATGACGTTGTTGTTATTGCCCACGCCCAACGCGCCAAATGGTGATTTCGACCCGGTGAGTGCAGGTGAAGCTTTTGACAGGGCACTTGCAGCGACTGAATTCTTCCTCGATCTCCCGGTAGCACTTTTTGGTGTCTTGGACCCGGCTGGAGTATCCCATGTATCGCCCACAGGCGCATTCGAAGTGACCGATTTCGGCGTTGTCACAGCAGCTCCCCAGCCCATCTGTCCACCACCACTACCGCCACCTATAATCGGTGCATCATCCACGTCAACGGGGACACCTAAATCCTTGTTCGCATTCGCACCCCACGGAGATTTACCCGCCGCACTCAAACTCCTACTAACAACAGGTGGCGGTACCTCTTCCGCCGCGAGTAACACCGTACTTTCTTCCCCTCCTCCTCCTCCTCCTCCTCCGTGAGCACTCGGTGCTTTAGCGCTACCCCATGGTGATTTGGGTGGATCACCGTATGAGGAGCGGGGGGCATCATCCCAGAGCGATGACATCCGTTCCTTTTCACTGCGTTCGCGTTCACGCTCCCCACCACTATGTCCTGAACCCATGGATACCGATTTGGGCACGGCACTGGGAACAGGATCCCATGGCGAATGAACTTTGGGATTCTCAATTGTCGCGGAAATCGTCTCCACCCACGGACTTTTCTGTGCTTGAGAGACGGATCTCTGAGAGACATGACCAGGTGTCTGAGGTTGTTGTTGCTGATCACCCCAAGTCCCCCTATCACCATAACCTGAACTTCCACGCGGAACAGATCCCGGTGGTGGTGGTGGTTCAGCAGCAACAGGCGAAGTATGTCTAGGCGAAGCCGCATTACTCTGTGAACCGGGTCCCCATACTGACGACAGCGTTTCACCAATCTTGTTATTGGTTTTGGGCGTCGCCTTTGAACTCTCGCGATCACGCTCACGTTCTTTCCCCTTGGACGAAACAGGCGGCGTATCCAATCCTCTCCTCCTCTCCTCATCATACCCATTCCTCTCACCGCCACCATATTCCCGTGAAGGCGGCGAGGGTGACGATTGACCCTTTGAAGGTGTACGCTCCCTCTCCAAACGCGCAACCTCCGGTACTCCATTAGACCCATTAGCGTAGAATTCACTTCTAGAAATGCTTTGTGATGGTCTCCGGCTCGACATGGCCGATGAGGAGGAGAATTGTGGGTGGGAATAAGGATCGGCAACGGGTGTTCGGGCTCTGGAGACGGGTTCGGAACGGATGCGGTCGGTGGCGGAGCGTGGGGTGGTGGATACCGAGGCGGTGTTGATGTCGTCTTCGGGGAACACGTCTGGTTCGTCTTCGTCGGCTCTGTGACCGCGTTCATTGTAAATAATAGATGCAGGGCCACTTGGTGAGTGATTTTATCAGTGATTTTTGGAGTTTGTATGATAAGTGAATTTGATTCTTACTATCTCGTCACACCCTGAGGAATCGGAGGTGAGATTACAACTCTCTCATTTCGTTCATGGGCTGACAACTTACATTATCGACCCACTTGATCCTCGCTTTGAATTCAGTCAAACCAAACTGAATCTCAACCGAAAACACAATCGTCCAATACGTCCCACTCCTTCCCGCTTTGGGTTCTGCACTCCCTGCTAGAGGGGAGAGGTCCGCACGTACAACACAAAGCGTAGAGAAATCCTCTGCCCCACCCCACCCCCAATAACGAACGCATCAGAGCTTGGAATCTCTGGAAATGCAACAAGTTTTGCGTACCAGCCTGTCTGTTGATCCACTTGGGAACTGTATTACCCCCTCTATAGCACCATATCTCGACTTCAAAGACGGAGAGCATGGAGAGGCTCGTTAATTCCGTACAGTACTTTCGGGTGAATACCATCGACTCCTTTACTTTGAGGCTCTAAATGAATAGCAAAGTATTTCAGTTCAACCATTTGAGCAACGAGAAAAAAAAACACGCACTCTAGCTAAAATACAGTCAAAAGCATCTGGCAACAACTTGGGCCCACTGGGCAACTCGCACAACTTTTCTTGCCTTGCAACATGATCTGGATCTCTGGGATCCATCTCTCTCAGGAATTCGACACCGTACATGAACTTGGACATGCGGGCAGACACATGGTGGTCACAGTAGAAACCGATGGCACCGTCTGCGACCGCTTTTGATCTACGTGGGACGCACTGTTATTGAGGGGGAGAGGATCAAGGGTAGGTAGAACGTACGTCTGAGTATCTGGCCTGCTGACTACTACTTTATAGGGGGCCAGTCGCTCCTGGAGCTGCCTAGAGTGCCGTCAGCGACAGGAGGGACTTGGGCACGGGCGAGTAAATACGCACCCGAACAACCAGGGCGACGCAGCATAACCACCAACCAAGAATACCGACCTGATCATCCCCTGAGATGCCTCGATCTGTGCCCTGATCGCCCTGACCGCGGCTACATGTAAACCTCGATCAGCAATGTGTGTCATCTGGAATGATCGACAGACAACCAACCTTGAACAGAGGGCTCAAACAAGTCGGCTACTTCCTGGCCGGTCAGCTTCAGCTGCCCGCCTCGGATGCCAACCGACGGATCTTTGTCTAGTGGTGATCCGAAGGGAATGAATTGCAAATCTCGCCGGTCTCTAAACAGCCTCTTGGTAGTTTCATCGAAACGACGCGTAATGTGATCGAGTGCGTCGGGGGTTCCATATTTGGATTTTTTGAGTTTTTCTATAAATAGTCCGATCGTATATGGGTGTGTGTTGTGTGTGCAAATCGAAACTCGTCGTACCTTCGAGAAACTCGCGTGCGCGACGCGATACAAATACAGATCCAGCAAAAATACAATCTGGGGGGGCAATTTCTTCTATGACCAGGGGCTTTGCGCCCTTGATCGCATAGGCACTGATGTCCAGCGTGCCCCCACCGGCGTCGGCTATCAAAAAGCCATGTTTTGAAGGGTTCTGTGCAGTTGCGTCAGCCCCGAGTTCCCTTTTTCGGTCCCAAGCCCACACGCAACTGAGAGTACATCGGCCGCAAGGCCGTTCAACACACACGCATGCAGACTCGCCTCGCCCTCTGTTACAAATCTAATCCTGGCCTTGCCCTCGTTGGTATCGGGAATCAGACCGCCGTATATGGCAGCCCTGCGCATCTTGCTCTGCTGTGCACCCTCCCAGCCGTTGGGATGTGACAGCACAAACTGGATGTCACCCTCGACCTGGTTCCATAGCGTGCCACCATTGGCGTGGGTATCGGAGATAAAATTGCGTGTGCAGCGATAGAGATAGGCTAGAAAATCGCCAAACACATGGACAGCTGTCTTCCGTTTTGGGAGGGGACCGAGACGCATGCCATTCATGTTGAGTTGCATTGTCCGCGGGCGCAGGCGCAGTTTGAAGCTAGATTTTATCGCTTCCCCCAGTGAGCGGGCGGAACACACACACACACACAAGAGCAGATATGACGCACAGCTCAGCTTTGATCCAGGCCTCGTCCTCAGCCTGGGCTTGGATGGCGCTGGAATCAGCCTCTGCGCCGGCCGCCATCATCTTGCCATGCTTATCGTAGTATATTACAGAGGGTATCTTTGTGTTTCCAGCAACGTGCTCCTGGCCGGGGAATCTGGATGGGGCTGAGCAAAGTAATCAACAAAAAAAAACCCCCGCGCACAGGGGACGCACCGGGTTACGCCGTGTATCTTGGGGATCTCGCCGGGCTCGAGGATGGCGTAGGAGACACCGCTAAAGGTAGTGCCGACATCGATGGCGATGACGAGCGACCGTGCAGGACCGCTGTATGGCTTGCGGGTGTCTGCTGCAGGCCGGGAGTGGGGCATAGCGGGGGGGGATGGAGAAGAGAGGAAGAGCCGAGGGGAGCAAATTTGTGTTGATTGTTTACCTCGCGTTTACATAACTACATAAATGGGAAAATAGGCAACAAGTGACAAAGGTCGATGCGATGCTGGCCCTCCGCCTGTTCGACTCTGCCCGCGACTTTCTTGCAGAACATCTCCCCATCCACCCCTCGTCGCCCTGGACAAACCCCGTGCCCTCATCACACCGTGACGCCCTCCTCGCCGTCCGCTTGCATGCGGCCTGTCTCTCGCCATCCTCCTCCATCGCCCATCTCCCCCCAGACGCCATGCGCCGTGAACTCGATCATGCAAAATCAGAGCTTGCGCGCTCAAACGACGAGCTTGCCCGTCTCTACGAGCGCTGTCGCCTGCTCGAACGCTCCGTCCGCGAGTCCAGAGACTCCCTCAAGGCAAAGGACTCGGAGATAGAAAAGCTCAGGCGGGACAGGGACCGTGAGCGCGCCCTCGCAGACCGACGCCGCACCGACACCACGTCGGGCAGGGATCTCTACAAATCACCGTCCACCAATGGTCTTGCCCACCAACACCACCATCACAGCTCATCCAGCACGCACTCAATACCAGACTCGGACACCGCTTCGCTTTCATCTGGCTCGGTAGCCGACGAAGAGCGAGCGAGAGCCCGCACTGCAGATGCCTATCTCACCCGCACAGACACCTGGTCCGGTGCCCAGGTTCTCCAGGCTGTCCACGATATCAACTCGGAGATACTCCAATTCGCCGCAGCGGCGACGGAAATGTGTACCTTTGATCGCGCCTCTCGCCCGTCCTCCTCCCGCTCCATCCAGGCCATGCACGATACCTCTGCCCGTATCGGCCCCAACCTGGCACGCATACTCTCGAACAGAGACCACTCCCAGGATCCCATTCTCGTTCAACTGGCCCTCCAGGGTTGTCTCACCCTCTGCGTCACTCGTGCACTCTCATCCTTTTGCGTCGGCTTCCCTTCCAAATCCGATACCCTGCTCCAGCAAATATACCACCGCATGGCCCTCGCAGGTATACACTCTCCAGCCTTTTTTTTACTTACTTTGCTCACACCCCTTTGACTAACCAGAACCCCAACCCACATCATCCAAATGGCGTGCTCTGACTCACCAACACATCCACGCCATGTACCCCAGCCTCGTCGAATACTCGATCAACGAACTCACAGAAACCATCCTCCGATGGTCCTCTGACATCTTTCTCATCGCAGGCTGTCCCACCTACGAAGCACCGTCCACTTCCCTATCCACGTCCAGCATCTCTGCATCGGCAAGTGCCTCTTCGGGTCTCAAGGCCCGATTTGGCGAACACGTGCGCCAGCTCTCTAAATCCACGATTCGCCTCGCCAAAGTCATACGCGAGGAAATCCTCTCCACTTCTTTCGAACTCGTTGCCATCGACCCGACTACTACTACTACTACTACTAGCAATACCACCACCACCACCAACAACAACAACAGCAGCGCTGCCTCTACCACATCCACCAACTCTGCTACTAATACAACTACTACCAATGGCTCTAGTAGCAACGGGCCGATGTACCACGAGCGAACCATGATCGATGCGTTTGGCGAGTACGGCCATTCAAGAGGGGCTGTCTTGGCTACGACTGAACTTGGACTACGCTGTGTGACGCGGATGGGTACGCGGGAAGGTGTAGGGAGTGAGGAAGAAGTGTTGCTTGAGCAGAGGGTGCTTTTGATGCCCAAGGTTGTCCTGGAGAGTGTGCTTGATGTGCTTGATCGGTAGGCGCTCATAGATCGATCGACGTGCGAGGGCACCCCCCTACCTTATCCCGCCGACAAAAAACAACTTCACTAACCCTGCTTTTTTTTTCGCTTTTCGATGATGCTATTATATACTCTGCTGTTTTTTTTTTTTTTTTTGCATTCTGTACCCCGCACACACATCTGATCATTTCATCCCATTTGTAACGATCCAACAAAAACCCTTCTTTTTCTTCATTCGATACCCCGACGGGATTGTATGTACCTGGAATAGTAGTAAGTAGCGGTAGAATTTCTCCTTTTCACATTTGGGATCCGGCTGCTCCCTCCGATCTTTTATCTTATTTAATGATATGACAACACACGGTAGAAATTGACTATCCAGGGGGGAAGGGAGAGGTGGAACTTCCCCCACCCTTTCGAAGCAAAAAGAAAACTGTATATCCAATTAGGCATCGTATTCTGTTCACTCATGGAGGTTTAAACTAATGCACAAGAAAAGGCCCCAATTGAGATTATTACATTTGAAAAAGAAAAAGGCAAGAAAACAAAAACCCTATCGTGTAACAAGGGGGGGGGGTTATTTCGATACAATGCGAGAAGCATAAACAAATGATATGCATGTATATAGTGGGGGCAATGGTTATCAACTAATTGCGAGAAGTAAAAAAAAAAAACAAAAAAAAGGTAGAGAGAAAAAATGAAAACGACCAACTAAACACGTGGAGAAGGGGGCTAACACAGCCCTCGGGGCACCCTATACACCACCGCGCGAGTGTATGCCCGGGGGCAAACGCCAATTGAAAAAAAGCCCAGGAGAGGAACGGAGGGAAATCCACAGCCGATGAAAAAGTCACCAGGACGAGAGAGAGAGAGAGATAGACTCTCAAACAACACACCCCCTCTTCCGGCTTTTCCCCTGGTTTTCCCCAGTGCGAGGCGGGCCTCTCGAACCTACTACACCCACACCCCTTAGTGCAGATACTTTTCATTAAGGGCATGAACTTCTTTAGCGAGATACGGCCAGCTCAACGCTCTCGACAATTCCTTCTTAAGCCTCTTCTCATCTCCACCCGCCCGCTCCTTCGCCAATCCAATCTCCCACCCACAGAGATTATAGAGCAGGCGCATATTGGGCTGAATAAGAACTGAGAGCCGCCGCGAACGCACAATCAGGTACGCATCCACCAGAGGTAGATTCAAGTGCTTCATAACATATGCAATCTAACAATGCATGAACGGTAAGCCCTCTGTGATACCAAATAATAGTAATAATTACCGTGACGGTAGCACTCCTAGATACTCCCACCCGGCAATGTACCAGCACCTGTCCACCTTCCTGTCTCGCTTTATCAATCCACTCACAAATAGGCTCCAACTGCGGCTCAAGCGTGTCAATCCCATCATCACACACGCCCTTAATATCCAACACCTTGATCCTTCCCTCCCTCTCCTCCAGCCATAATGACCCATGCACGCCAGGACCCTTGCCCGAAATGATCTGGGTTGGTGGCCGATTGCACGACCCAGCTGGTATCATATAACCCGCACTAATCATCGATCCCGTATGGTTCCCAGGAGGAACAAGCGCACATTCCCCGACTGAAACCACATGCGTAATACCCAGCGCATGAAGCATATAAACGTTCGACGCATGGTTCCTAAAACACAAAGATCACAATGAGAATCACCACAACATTCACATCAGAAAAAAAAAAACAACTCAACAGATTACCCAAGTACAAAAACGGTAACACTCGACTCGGGAAACTCCCATCAAATCTCGGGTCATTAAACCACGCCTGGTGATCCCCTCTGAACACACTTGGCAACCACGGACTCGTGTTTGCTCTCGGTCGCCCTTTCAGACTCATACCCGGACCCTCCTGCGAGCTATAGCCTAGATTTGAACCTGACCCCTGCACAGGCAGACTGCTCAATGACGAAGTCATCATGGCCGAAGACACCGAGCACTCCTGTCCTGACGCCATGCCAATATCTTCTTCTGGTCCGGAATAGGATTGTAGTGATTGGTGTGCGGGATGAATTCCAGGTGCCTGGAATAAGAGTCACAGATGAAGATCAGGTAAAAAAAAAAAAAAGCAAGTACTGGACTCACAAACGAAATACTTTTCGCAGCCGGTCTCGTCCCCACTCCCGCCACCCCTCTCAGACTCCCACTTCCCCCCCATCCACGCGAACCAGACGCCATACCCGACAAAGGTAAACCACCCCGCTCTCGCTCCTCCCTCAGTCTCCCCTCCATCCTCTTCAGAATCCCAAGATCATTGCTATACACAAAGAAACTCCGTCGTTTCGCAACTTGTAGCTCCAGATACGCTTCGGGTAGGGTAAGACCCTTAACGGACATCAATAGACATAGCGCCGGTACAGAAGATTCGGTATAACCATCGGAGGAGTAGATAAGCACTTTCAGGGGTCGAGTAGGTCGCGATCTGGGTTTCGGTTTCAGCATGGAAGGTATAGGCGCAGGCGTAGGTGAGGTGAGGGACCTGCTGCGAGAGGGTAGGGTATGACTGGTCGGTTTGGGTGAGGCTGAAGACGAAGATCCAAAAGGAACGAACGAAGGCATGAAAGATGTCACTGATGACCATCGTCTTGATGAGCTGCCGTTGGGTTGTTGAGCGGCAGCGGGAGGCGTCGGCACTCGTGGTGGTGGCGGAGGTCTGATGACAGGGCTTGGAAGAGCGACAGGTCGTAACCATTTCTCTAGGAATCGGATGACAGGCATAAATGAGCTCATTGTGGCTTGTGTGTTTGATGGCGAGCTAGGAAGCGTTAGATGGATCACAGCATTTGCATGCGGCGGCGGTCGAGGTGGTATAGCTTCCTCATCGCACTCCTCTCCATGATCAGGCCGCTCCTGCAAATTGCGCTCATGCTTCTCCGCCCACATAAGATCCAGCATCGCAAGGTGCTCTTCAGCAGCTCGTAAATGAGCAGCACCTGGGAAAGTGGCAAGATCATGGCACTCGATACAGATATCATACCCAAGTCCTTTTTGGGGATCATTTGTTGTCTCATAATCGAATGGATCATCACTTGCACCATTAGGACGCTGCGTTTCCGATGCTAAAGGCACATCTCCGGAATTACCCAGGAACACCTGACCGACCTGCGGATCGAAATAAGACGACGAAGAGGATATATTGATGGAGTCGGAAGGTGGGGAAAACGTGTAGTTTTGTTGGGAAAGGGTCGGCGGTTGGATCTGGGGTAGGAACTGAAGATGCGAGGGTCGCGTTGAGCGGTAGGGATGGTGAGACGATGCGGAGGAATGAGCCCTGTGCCTTTGTTGTAGTGAGCCTTCCGCATGAGAGTTCCATGCAGGTGAGCCCAGAGGGCTGCTGGTGAGTGGGAACAGGCTAATAATCTCCGAAGCCTTGGTTAAATCCCGCATTTCCTCTTTTTCGCGCTGGGCAAAATCGACAGTGTTGGGAGCGATCTGAAAATCCGGAAGCTTGCCCTGGACATCTTGTGAGGGATAATCCACATCCATGTTATCAACCTCTGTAAGGTCTTGTTCCCGTGTCTCCATTCGGTCTAGCTCCACAACGTGACCATCAGGACCATCCGTATGTGCCCCGTGGTTCGCATTTCGTATACCAAATAGTCCACCAGAGATAGGTTCAACGCATATGCGCATCATGAGATGTGGCAGCTGTCTTCTCATTTCCTCTTCGTGTGCATCAAGAACAAAGACGTTGTATCTCAAGATACCGTGCGCCTCTTCATCATCAGAGCACGTAGGCGGCAGCCCCAAAGAACGAAGCCGTTCACGACGTCTATTCTCGACTGCGCGAGCGAAGCGCTGAGCAAGGGCGATAGCGGCCGGAGAAGCGCCTTTCGGAGAATAGACGACAATGTCGGAGAGTGTAGCATAGATAGGCTATATAAGACGCTCGAGATAAGGGGTGTGTGTTTATTTCAGGACAATGGAAGAGATCACATACCACCTGTATGCCGAAATTCCGGAGAGATATGCCTTCTGGGACCTGAGCCGGAACAAATTCCCAATCCCAGTCACCGTTCTGCGGTGGCTTTACCCGTCGCAGCAACTCCTTCGGTCGGAATGTACCGGTGAGCAGCGGGGGTGCGGCAGGGTCTGTTGCCTTGGGGGAAGGGACAGGGACTGCTGGTGGATTGGTCTGGGTCTTGGGCGGGGAATCCGGACTGTGTGGAATAAGCGTGTCAATTCACATATAAGAGTGGCGTCAAGGGAAACAAGAACTCGGCGAACATCTTCGACACGAGGACAGCTTTTGAAAGCAGGAGGCTTCTCGAAACTCGGATGCCGGTCGTCGTGAAAAAAAAAATAGGAGGGGCCCTGTGCCAGCATATAGCCGCCAGAGACGTGCCCGATGAGCCCAGAAACTACACGTTGAAGGTGCAAAAAACGCCGAATTTTTTTACGGGGACCCATGCAGTAAGTCCAACTTGGAGTTTGCGGCATCAAGAACCGGCGTATTTGCGACGACCAAAGACAGCCGGACAGAAAATTTGGAGATGATAAACACTCACCCTGACACATGGGCGTCGGGTATGTCTTCAGAAATTGGAGTACAGGACGAAAGGGAGGTCAGGTCCGAACTTGGGGAATTGGAAAATGAAGCCGAGGCGTCAAAGGAGAAACTAGCGGCGCTGGAGGCACTCGTGTTTGTGCTAGAGACAGAAGAAGGCAATGCAATGGGTGTCGGAGAAAAGGTCGAGCGGTGATTGACGGGGTGCATATGGGGTTGGTTGTTGGGGTCTTGAGAAAGGGTCTTGTCCTCCTTGATCTGGTCGCTGATGATGGACATTGGGATTGGGTCGCCGGGTGATATTGGGATGCCTGCTTCGTCAGGGGTGGCGACGCTAGGATGCGAATTCGAGTGCTCATTATGAACATAATTGTCCTCAATACTATAATCTTCGTCCTCTTCATCTTCGTAAGATTCGGAACTTGAAGAATACATGGACGAACTGGAGGGAGAGGAGGCAGCCGATGCAGTCGGCTGCACGTTCTTCCTGCGCAAGATGCGAAGAGTGATTATATCCGTGTCGGCCTCAAGATCCTCCTCGCAGACGACCCAGACGAGACCTCTGTAACTGGGGACCTTGACTCTTGGATGCTGGGTATTGGTGTAGATGTGGGTCTCGTGGGCGTTTGGTGCATTGGCAAAAAAAGCATTCTGTGCGTCGTTGTTACCTTCGAGGCCGTGGAGGAACGGGAAGAGAACATGGTCCCGGGGATGCGAGATAATATGCTCGAGGTGAAGCTGCTCAAAGGCGGAGAGGGGGAGGAGGGAGACGGAGGGTGCTGGGTGCTGGATATTGTCGAGGAGGCCGGGGGGGTATGAGACGCCGTATGCGTCGGGCATGGCTGGTGGTCGTGTGGGACGGTGTCAATGGCTGCTGGTAGAGAAGAGTATCGAGGGGGGTTTGAGACCAACAGCGCCAAATCCCCACACAAATCTCAGATCCAAGCACAAACACCGCCTCGTGCTCATCACCTGACTAGCCTGGCCTTGATACCCCAGATCGCCCCTTAGATCCACTCATTCTCACCCAGCTCTCTCCCCTCACAGCAGCTCATGGCTCACCCGTCCACACACCAACAGCCGGGAAGCAAGGTCAGAGCTGTTCCCCCGCGTCATCCGCTAATTAACGCCTGCACCGGCCAACGGACACTCACAACTTGCCTTCTCACAGCCGCCAATGTAACGGCAGGGGGGCTTCTCTCACCCCATCTGCCGCTATAACTCTTTCCGTTCAAATCATCCACCTGACCGTGCACTTTATTTCTCCACCACCTCCGCCGTTCCAATACACTTGACATGCTGGTGGACCCTGTCACTTCATCAGCCTCGCCAATGTTATGTACCATAACATTTAAATTACATGGAGCCTATACACCCCATCGTAATCCTCTGGGTTATTGCTTCTCCCCCGATAACCCGATATCTTACGCACCCAAAATAGCCACTCTACTTCGGCTTGCTTCTAGCGCCACCCAGGACAACTTCAAGCTCCTGGGGCTCCTCCATTCTTATCTTAGTCGTAAAGCAAAGTCCTTTTACCAGTTCTGTCTGCTGATCTATCCCTCTTATGACTGTTGGCTACACATCATTTGCCCGGGTTCTCCATGATCATCATCGCCAGCTAGTTCCTTTTCGCACCTGCGGTATTTTTACCTTTTCTATTACTTCTTATGTTGTCTGACATCAGGACCCAAGGACATGAATGACCCTATACCAACTAGAAATAGAAGCTGGATACTCGCACTCGACAGAACTCGTGGCATTCACTTATCCCCTTTTCGCTCCGCTCAGTACACACACACACCCTAGCATCCGACGGAAGCCACGAAAGAACCATTGAGCCGCCGCTCCCCGCTTCTTATCTCGCCCTTATCTTGGATGATTATACTCAAGCCCCTCCCTTCCCCACCCCCTCGGTCGCTTTGTAACTTTGGAAGGTGGTGTGTGTGTGTGCATCCCTTTCATCAGTTGTGGCTGACTGATGGACAGCCTAAGCTGTTTACAAAACGGTTCGTGCTACAACAACGCCCAAGAAGCTGATCTTTGCCCTCTTTTAATATGATATCAGCTATCACTATCTCTTCCTTGGCTATCGCGTAAGACTTTAACACACAGCCTTAATGAATCCGTAATAGATAACTGCTTCCCCCCCGCCCCTTCCCCCCGGGCCCAGGCGCTTCGCCCTAGTCCTTTAGCATGGCTTCGGCCTCTGTTAGTAAAACCAAAAAAAAAACACCTCGAACCGCAGTTAATGGACCCCTTTTTCGGTTAATTCGACTGCGGATGGTGACCCTTCTCTCCACCGTTTCACCCCCCTTACCTCTCTCTCATATTTAGATTGGGTTCTCATTAGAACCCTTCCCCCCACCCTCCAAGTTTCTTTTCGGAAAGCATGCCCCGTGCGAGGCAAAGAGGGGCAGAAGAAGAAGAAGTGAAAGGGGCTTCTTTTTGGCTAATAACATCGCTCCAATATCTCCGCACTTCTTTCTTTCCTTTTTCCTTTTTCAACACCCCCCCTCCCCGTCGCGACATGGAATTCTCCGTGACCCGGTTCCGAAAAGTAAAAAAAAAAAAAACCCCTCGCACCTCTTAAAGTACATTAGCTGCCCACACACACAGACATCTTATTTCCCATGTTAAAAAAAGCTAATGAATCATTGCTTTGTCCCTCTTTGCATATATTAAGATCAATATCGATTAATCGCTATTAAGGGATCTGCAAGGGGTTTGCTGTGTGTAGTTTCCACACACGAACAGCTCTCTCTATTGCGTCTCGCCCCCCCTTCCCCTCCCCCATAGCCCCATCAATGATTTTCAGTTGAAAATCAGACTCCGCGGCCTAGGCGAAAAGTCGAGCAGTGGATATTTATATCATAAGCCCCCAAAGTACGTACGTTTTGTGCTTTTACACAATATATATAAATTAATCCTCCCTATCCTTTAATTTCAAAAAATCCTCCCGATACATCCCGTTCATAAAATCCACACGAGGCATACTCGTCAAGATGGCCTTACCAACACACTCAATCGAACCCTCCCACCACCTCGAAAGCTTAATCTGCACCATCGTCACCGGCCAATCCACCAGATACACCAACTCTTTCATATCCAAACAAAACAACTCGGACGTCCGCACGAAACACGGACTATTCCATTCCTCTAGCGCTGCAGACGGCTGCTCACCGTCCACCATCAAACTGGAATACTGTCGACCCGCGATGTTATACACCAGACAAAGAGACTCGAGATTGGGGAATTGAGTCGCCAGAAGGGAAAATGCGGTAGAGGTAAGGATAAAAACAGGAATGTCCAGCATTTTCAGAATAGGTGAGGCTACCATTTTGACAAAGAGGCTAAATTGTCGAGGGATGAGTCCCCGGCCACTCAGCGTGATTTCCGTGAGTGTGTTCCGATGTTCGCCGACGTATCGACAAACGCCGCGAAAGAACTTGTCAATAGGTTGGGGACCCGAGAAACCCAGCGTTATCTTGCGAAGGTGGGGGACCACGAGGTCAAAGGGTCCTCGACAGTTGATGGAGGATTTCCGCGTGGGATCGAGACTTTCCCAGTGGATTTCGATGAGTGTGTCGAGATGTTTTTGAATGAAACCTTCGAGTGCGGTGATGTGGTGATGGCTTTCAGAAGCCAGTTCTTTGATGGTCAGATGTTTGAGGTGAGGCAGATGGCCGATTCCATGATAGATGGTAGAGAAATTGATGGCTTGGTACGAAATAAAGCCCAAACCCCGGAGGGTTCGCGAGTGCTTTCTGATGAATGGCACTAAGACTGATTGAATGATGCGCATTTCGTCACTCACGGGGTAGTGGTGCACATCGAAAATCAGAGTTTCCAGATTGTTGAGATTCGACGAAGTGGGAAAGAACGACTCCCAGATTGTCATGGGGCACCGGAGCGTGAGACTGCGCAGAGTATGGCTGTAGGCTTTCCACCCGGTTGCGAGGAGTGCGAGTGTATGATGGGGGACAACTGGTAGAGGGTCATCCGCATGGCATTCGACTGTCAGGTGTGTCAAGTGGGTGAGTGTACCGGCAAACGCAGTGAGTTTGGTTGCCATTGTCAAACGGTTTCGTAGGTGTTTCCACTGGGACACGACATCGCGGGAGGGATGGGTGAAGAATTGCTGTACGGTCTGTTTGCCTCCGAGAGTGGGATCGAGGAAAAACTGGAGGTGTAGGAAGCGAGTGTATTGTGATGACTTGGGATTGCTCAGCCTGCGCGTAGATAAAAAGCTCGGGTTCGTTTGTCTTTTTCCTTAGGAGAAGGTAAAGAAAGGGGGGGGGGGTCTGCTTACAAGCGGAGGTATGTCCTGTAGGTTTTGCGACTCCCAACTCCATGAAAGTTTCCAATGTAGAGTTTGCGGTAGCGTAGTTTCATGGAAATGTAAAAGAACGCGCGGTTGAGAGAGTACATTCGCCTCAGCTGTTCTTCGGTCAGGAATTGAGAGATATGGTGCCATATTTCGAAGGGGAGATCCTGTGCCATTACGAGGGACCGGGTTGAGATGACCATCCGAAAGTTGGTGGGGGAACAAAGCACGGAGGAAGGTGGGAGCGCTTAGAAAGAAAGCGTGTGCCATTCATTAATTATCACCGCTCTTGTCGGTTTTGGCTATGTTTTTTTTTGGAGCGATCGGATGCGGGGCGCTTAGGAGAGATGCGATGCGGCAGTGCGGGAGGGCAGGGGGGGAGCCCTATTGAGTAGTGTATCGTAAACCAGCAGACAATGTCTGCTTCTAATCGGCGCTTTGGGGTGGCTTCACACAATGCACTCAATGTCGTAAGTCGAGGGGAATGAAAACGTTTAAATTTTAAACGTTAAACGTCAAGAGGACGAGGTAGCTCATATCCAACCCAAGTGACATCACTCTGGGTCGGAACAGTGGGCTCAGCTGGAACCACGTAGCCCAAGTCGAACCCACTTGGAGTCGCCAAAGAGCTTGCCCCAAACAGCACAGTGCAAATCAAAAACTCTGAGCCCCAGGATGTGGGTCCCGGTGTGATGCACCAACACACTAGGGACCTGTCAGAATCGGTACTGGGTACCGAGGGTACAACAGAATAGTGAAAAGAACTAGATTCTTTATTATAGTCGGTACCCATCACGTGTTTTAGAACAGAATCTGAAACAATAAAGTATTCTGCTTGCAGTACAGACTGAATTGAACGATTTAAATTCTGTGCTCATGACCGAAACAAATTCTGTTTATTGTCTCTGTACGGATAATAGAATTCGTGTACTAATCAGGATCTATTCTACAATCTTTACAAAGTACAGATCGCATTAAGGAATCAGGTTCAGTACAAGGTACAGATTGAGTGGCCCATGAGTGGGTATAGGAGCGGCCCACTAGGCAACCATGTCTCCTCTTGAGCTATACTCTGTGTGCATGGTAGTCAGGTATTGTTACTATATTCTGCTCATATCTGGAGTAGTGTATCCATACACGGAATTAAAGGTGCGTTGGACTGAACATAAGCGAATGCGTTAGATTGAGGACGGATGGGTATGGACGTGACTGTCCTGCTGCTATTTAAACGTCATAGCCTAAGAATCCAACCGCTAACACATGAAAAATCTCGCTGTATTATTTATCATCAGCTTAAAAAAACTTATGGGTCAAGTTGAGACGTACTAGAACCGGCCGTTGGGCTTCCCCTTCAAAGGCAAGAGATCCACTTCTTGTCTTCGCAGAAAAATAGTCTGAAAGTGCATTCATCTCAGAGAGATTCAAATAAACCAGAGTTTCGATACTACGTCCACACACAACGATCAGTCCGCCACTTACACAGTTCAGAAGATGATCGTGGTACTCACAAGTAACATTATTCCACCCACTCCCTATAAGTCCACTCTTCTCCCTTTCGAGCACTCCATAATCCTTCTCCGGGACATTCCCTGGAGCTTTCGACGTTCTGTGTGGCGCGGGAGGTGTACCAGGGCCAGAACCTCCATCCCAGCGTAGAACATCCTCAAGATGAGTGCCTAGGACTAAGCGGGTTGATAGGACAGGCGGGGTGCGAATCTGAGGACGATGGGCGCGAGACCCGGGGTAGGACATGGGGAGTGTGCTTGCCCCTCCGGTGGTACACCAGCGGGAGTAGGGAAGGCGCCCATTTGGACCACAGCAGAAAGCTGAGTGGGCGTAAAGTTGAGTCAGTCACCGTCGGTGGAAGGCAGTTAGGAAAGTGTATGCATGTACTTGAGACTGGTTGTCCAGGAATGGCCGTGAAAAGGCGAATTTATTCTTTGACGATGAGACCTTGATGTAAACATCGGGGGTAGCCTTAGAGCTTACACTTGGAGGGTATTCGGGCTATGATCCATCGTAATCGGATGCTCGGTTGGTCTGTGGAATTGTGGGGAGTTTGCATGGGACGGGCCAACCCAGGACGGCAGTACCTTTGGGTGTGACCCATCTCACCCTTCGTCCGTTCGGACTTCGACTGTAACTCCCGCTAACACCCCTCCTTCTCCTTACACCCATAGCTCACGCGACTTCGTCCATGTCTGATACTTCGGCACTGCTCAAGACCCCGCCCGTCCTCAAAAACCCTTCTTCCGAACGCTCGCTGTTCAATTGCAATGTCGATGGGGCCCCCGCCCCGTTGAACACTGTTTTTACGGTGGAATCGCCGTTGGAAGCGAATGGTGATGATTCAGGTCTTAGCGAGATAGAGGGCTCTGCCAGGTGCGTATGCTCACTCGCTTGTTGTTTTGAGTCCTGCTAACACCTTCCAAGCGCTCAAGGGTCGGCAGATGGTGGCCGGCATGTAGACCTGGAGAGAATCAACTGCTGGTTGGCAGCGATCTCGACACCGTTCCAAGCCCTCGAACTACCCGTCAACAACCTCAGGGCCCAAACTACCACAGGAGGATCCGCGTCGTTCGCCGCTGGTGAAGAGGATTTGAGTGGGGCAAGCGTCATCACGTTAGAGACTCCCGCCAGGTATGTAAAACTTGATCCACTGACTTACCACCATTCGTTTCATCACTGGTGCTCTCCAGAACCCTTGAAATAACCCGGCCCAACTACCATGAGAAGGTCCATCGATGGTTGAGCGCGATCCATGCTCCAGTTGTCGTTCAACAAGCAGATGACGAGTTATCTGACTGCTCGTTCAACCGCGATATCGATGAGGCATTTTCTCTTCAAAGTGAGGGCTGACGGGACCGTTGGCTTGCTATCTAGTCCGCTCCTTGAACTTAAAGATGTAGTTGTTCTCGCCAACATCTTTGGGGCAGTATTATACTAAGCATCTCCAAGACTAGCATAGTATTCTCGTCCCTCTCTAGCTTGGCTTCTATCTGGGTGTACATATAGTCTTCAGGCTATGTTAGAACCGTCAACCTCTTGTAGAAAACGCGAAGGACCCACTCAACACATATTCCATGCGTCGCCTAGAAAGTTTGCAGACGGGAATCTTGATAGAATTCGAAGATGAGGCGTCCCCTGCCTCATGAAATTCACCAGAGAGGAAATCTTTGAAGTGGTCGCAGTAGGCAGCTAAAAACGAACGACGGGCCTTCACGGGATTACCCCTCTCAAAAGCGAAGCTGACATCGGTACATATGCCTTCACGTCTCATTTGATCGAAACTCGAGTTGTACGTTTGTTGACCTGATTTGTAGCGGGCTCGGATCGATCGTGACAACACGCCAAGTGAGCAAATGTTTGCTGGCCCCGCGGCAATCAGGAGGGTAGGGTAGGGTTTCAGGAAATCGCAGAGGCAACGTGATAACCCAGTGTCGTAGTTTTCCAACAAGATATGATTACCTGGCATCCATGACCAGCCGTCGGTTGTGGGATTGTCGACAATGAGGGAAACCAAAAAGGGTGTTGCTCCCTCCGCGTTATTATTGAGCCACTCGTAGGTTTGTTTGATGACTCAAAATAAGAGTGTTGCCGGGATAATCCTGGGCGACGGTGGTTGCCAAAGACATCAGATGGTCACCTTTTGCTAGATTAGTTATCTACTGAATATGGCAGACCGAACGGCTTACTACATCGTTAGCAGTTGGCACACTCAGCCCTGGGCACGCCATGCAAGCTATCGCGTCAAGTTCGGGTCTTACGAGCTCGCTGAGAGAGAAAATCTCAGGCAGGAATTTGACATGAGAAGCAACATATATTGAAATGTCGATACCCTGTCCGAGAGGCATTGGGGTTATGTTCCGAGGAATAAAACGAAGCCCGTCAAGCTGCTTCCATTGACACTCTCGGTTTGGTGTTGTTTGCAGTGGTAAATCCTCAGCGAAGGTCTGGCAGATGACGGAGGTTTGAATTACGATCGGGGAGGATGGAATCTTGAGATGGGGAAGCGCTTTCTAAAACCGTTCAATCCATTTACAAGCGTCAGGGCTCGCGTCTTCCAGTGTCGGTGAAACTGGGATGCGATTACTGAATAGGACCCCTATGTTGTGCTTTTTCATCGTTTGTGGTATACGAGGGGGGGCAGGATTCGAACTCCGAGGAATGAAACAAAGTTCGTCATCCCAGACTACTACTTTGGAATCATCACTTGTCAAGAAATTAGGCTGCAGTGCGATCTGGGCGGACAATCACGGTATACTCACATATATCCTTATTTCATTTGTGCCCGCACCCAAATACATATTCCAGACGAAACGGCATCCTCCAGCGTACAAGTAGGGGTCATATTCTTGGATGATCCGATACACTACTAGACGGATGGTAGTGTCACGATTGAAAGTGGAAAATGGTAAGTAGTTGGTAAACATTACTCACATATCCTTGCTTCATTTTCGCCGGCACCCATATACATATCCCAGACGAAAACGGCATTCCTGGGGGCAGCGAGTAGGACCATGTGCCTGGATAATCCAATACACAATATTTCTCCTTCTCATGAGATAGTAATGCTCGGATAATCCGATACACTACTGGATGTGCGACAGTGACATGATTGAGAGTGGGCAAGTTATTAGTAGCTGGTAAACATGACAAAGCTTTTCAGGCAAACGATGTCAAACAGGACCAACCCGCTCGGATCAAACACCAAACAAAAGCACCCGCTCTGCCCTCCCCATATACTCTCCTCCCCCATCCGCTGTGCACTGGAATATCCAGGCACATAGTCATTTCCTAATGGGCTGTTGCTGGTTTAAACCGCGCAGTCGACCATTGTCGATCCACCAACCTCTCCTCCCGCAGCCGCATCTCTAACGCCAGGGCGTTATCATGCAATATCCGAGGATAGAGGTTCCTCGCCACCAGCAAATATTGTTTTTTCAGGCTCATGTACATAAGTACTGGTAAGTTTCTCATTTCCTATCCTCGTCGAAATAACCTCTTAGCTTTCGCTAATATTTTCCGATATCATTTTTTTGAAGAGACTAGCTACCGCGTTGGTGTGTTGTTTCTTTTTTTTTTTTTTAGCAAGATGACCCTAACTAAGTCCATATTTCTGCTCCGCATTAGTGAGCTTCAGCTCTAGATGTAACATTATAGGACCACTACTGTCAATAAGTTAAGGATACTCTAATGAAAGTACTGGAGATGGACCGCCCATGTTCCAAACGCTACGAGGTAACTCTATCTCAGTCAAGTTTGTCAGCCGCTCATGTACTTTAATTACGAATTCTCTCCCTTGATCCACGGATGTTCGATCCAACCAAGATTCGATTTTAAACTTGCGAATGGCCGGAAAATCTTTCAGCAGCTCGAGAAAGTAGTCCTTTTTCATATTGGTAAGTGCACAAATAAATGAGAGTGGACCAAATACTCACATAGAGATCTGGTGTTAACAACTCCACACGAAAGGTCAATTCCTCTGTCTTTGAGGTCAACCCCTTCACAAACAGCGAACACAAGCAGACGGATTCTCTCATAGCCATGTAGTGCCCTGAGATAGTGTCAGGAAATTCAAACGCCAGCCTTGCGGTCTTGAGATGGTGTGCAGGAATGTTTTGGAATATGCTCGTCATGCCTCTGATCTTTTTGCATACTACAGCTGGGTCCGACCCCAGGGTCCCTGACCAAGGCTCCACTCCTCTGGCACACATGCATTCGAGGTTCGGGGGGCGTCTCGTCGCCCAGTGAAAATTCGGGGTTGTTACAAGACTTCGGATGGAGGGTGGGATAATATTTGGGCGACCCGTCGGTGACGTAGGGGGTTTTGGATCACCAAAGGTAGAGAATGGGTACGTCGTCATCACCTTTGTCAATAGTGGGTGGCGCTTGTAAAGGCTCAGTGGTATTGTGACATGGTCTTCGCTAAGCAGACGTATCGTACGAAGACTTTTGAGATCGAGTTTCTTCCAGTCGAAGCTTCCGTGCTCGGGGTCATGGCTAATCCATAGGGTGGAGACGAATGGGTTCACTAATAGTGGCTGGAGGACATCCGATGACTTTAGCGCGACCCATATTGCCGTGCTAATCTCTATCCTCGAGGCTTTGATTGGTGGGATATAAATGTGTGACTCGGGCAGCCCCTCCAGCAAGGGTGCCACCCTGGCAAGTCGATTGTAGTCGGAAAACGACAAACCGAAGCTGTCGAGCTGCGTCTTGGTCGCAGTTGAAGCCAGGAGATCATTCAAGACAGGGGTTGCATGTTGGTCATGAAGGAGATCCAGCTCGTTAGCTGAAAGACGAATATCTAAGTCCGAGATCTGAAGCGCGTTTCGAACTATGCGGCAAACACTCCGATTAAACGCTAGCAGGCAGAAGAAGTCGCAGACGAGACTGATAGTCTCGAGATGGAGGGGGAAAATCCATGATAAGAATGCGATATCTTCCTTGGTAACCGCCCTATCCGTCAGTTTGATCCTTGTGGCACCGAAGCGTTGCTCTAGAACCCCTTTCTTGATGAGCCTCAGGCGATAGACTTCCACGACACAGCCAATGAAGGAACCGCTCGCATGCCCCAGGGAAATCAAATCTTCATCGTCGACATCATGGAATACCTTCAATAGAAGTTCATCGGGCATTGTCGGTCGTATCTAGTTGAGGTGCTTATTATATTGATTTCATTTTAGTCTCTTGGTTTACTCACCTTCCTTATGTTGCAGGCTATGGGACTCGGCGCCCTTTGGATTTCACCGGAGTTCTGGATAACGGTTTGTTAATCAGCTACTTATGTCAATATCAGTGCCTTACCAATTTTCGCTTTTTTTCGGGCTCGTCCAGTTCGGCCTCGCTCGGCGCCTTACGCTTCCCCGATGCTTGACCCTCACTGAAGGCCCGCCTCATGACATCAAAAAGCTGTAAAGATGAGTCAACACATATTTGATTCTAATATATGGAATACTACCTGTCCAGCAGCTCCTGTTGCGGTTGTACTGAAACCCAATTGACAGGGATCGCCGAGAAAAAACTGAACCAATAACAAAGCGCAACATGTTGGTAATGTGCAAGCTTGGGATGTGGTCAACGAGATGTAGTGTTGGTGTTCTGAGTGCCTCGTTATCGTCGGTGGCCCTCTTAAATTTTGTTCAGCTTGCCAACGGTTTCTAATGCTTGATAAAAAGATTTATCCTGACTCGGTGCCCTTCCTTTGTCAAGCCTTCCAAGTCAACGCTAGCTCTCCCTTGGACGCTGGAGGTGCGATTCGATTGTTCTCTCTAACAATTACCATTGACTTTGGAATGAATTTTCGGATCCTAGATAGTTAAATTATCCTCCATTCCAAATCTTCAGCGTCAGTGTAGCAAGTAGGCGCCCTCCCACTCAATCTGGATTCCTTCCCTGCCTGTGATCTCCAGCCGATTTCCCACACGTAAGTCCATCCCCACTCATTCTTATTGTCATCTTCAGACCCACTCATAGGTAGTTAATTGAACTGGGACCAACACCATGTCTTTTCCTCGTCCTGGTCTTGCCCTCATCCCTTCTTCACTCGTAGTATACCCATAGTAGGCTCACTACAGCTCCTGTAAGCAATGGTTCTCAAGGCGAATATATGCAGATAAAAGTTCATAACAAGTGTGACAACAAGAAATATATATACATAGAGTAAATTCAGAGTCTCGGAGAGAGGAGAGCTATCTCTAAATCATTCAGAGGGCCCATCCACTTGGGTTGAGGCGGATTGCTTCCAAGCACAAATTAGCTACCAATAAATTGATTCAAGAACTGCGCAGGGACCTACCAATGCCTTCCGTTGCCTATTGAAGTCAAGTCTGACCATAGCCTTACCTACCCAGTCATCTTGAAACTGGGCGAGCATTGGGTGCTCGGTGGCTAGCTATAGCAGCTGAGTATTATGAATCAGAGACAAGAGTTTTTAACATACCTGGGTGCATATGTCTTTGATATGTGCACGATCTTGTTTGGTATACGGGGTACTTAGATCTAGTTTAGTAGATACCAATGTTTGAACCGTTTCCTAGCATAGTCAGCACAGCGAGCATGGAAGCCAAGAACATTCTCACCATGATATCCCGGTACAACTCTTCAGTGATACCCGCTTCTTGACAAAGGGTCAAGGCAGACTTAAATGTTGTTTGGGGTTTTGGAACTATTACTTGTGAAGTTTCCGAACCAGCAATCATTGTTGAAGGGTATTTGCATCGTAGAGTAGATGGTGGTGGAGTAACCATGCGTTCTGGGGGAAATCGACGTCGCAGTGTCGACAGGGGAAAGCAACGTTGGGGGTGGATAGTCCGGTTGGGTGCCATAGTAAAATCTAAGCCGAACTTGTAACGTTATTTATAACGTTGTCTGCAGGTTCTTTGTGAGCGGGGTATGGAGACAAAAAGGAGCAGAAAGGCGCTTATACACAACACTCTCAGGTGAACGGCTATCTATTTGAGATCCGAGGATTCATTATGCTAGAATGGGAAAGGCACAGTAATGATCAACACTCTAGCTGAAGGTAAATCTATTATCAAGCTGTCAGTAGGTCTAAGTCTCTAACACTCAATTTTTTCGCTACGAACCGAAGAAAAACCCCAAGAATTTGTAATACCACTGAGTTTTTGTTAGGTTAACGAAGCTCCCAAAGCTCGAGAGCTTGTGTATCAGGGTAGTGGAGCTTGATCTACGACCATATACGATGATCCAAGATCTGCCAGGATCTGTACACGGCACGGAAAGTCCAAAAACAAAAGGTCAATTTCCATTAAAAAGAATCTTTGCATCGGAAAAATTCACCGACCCCGAATTTGTTGTAGTACCCCTCTGTTCAATGAAACAGCCTAGCCATCTCCTGTGTGCGTGTATCCGGGAAGTCGTGGTCCTGCTGTCCGGTGCTCTGTAGAAGATATCGCTATTTTGACCCCTTCGATAGCGATGGTCTTGGCTAAAGGGATCTGTCTTGGTAGGATGATCGACGATGACTATGCGGTTAAACCAGCTATAGTCTATGCTAAGGGTCTGTGCCCGGATATTCCGGTGCACAGCGGGATGAAAGGTGTAGATGGTGCGGAGGGAAAGCGTAGTCAAGCCGCCGCCATACTGGGGAAGAGACTCCAACGTCTCACGTGAATTAAGCTTTATTTGGCATCATTTGTTGGAAATATATCGTACACGTCATGCGTTCTGCAGTTATCCCTGCTACTTCGAACACCAGTGTATTGGATTATCCAAACACTGCCATTTGCATAGATTGTGTGTTGGACTATCCAAGCACATTGTTCTATTTACAATTGCTCAAGAGGGGTGCCCTCGAAGACTCCATTGCTACCAAGGTTACCTACGCAAGAGTTTGTTGAAACGGAATATCGGTAGGCAACATTGCTTGCACGATGAATTGCTCCTGACTTAACTCCCTTACCTTTGTGTATTGGGCAGTCTCCAATATCACAGCCTGTAGTCATGACGTATATGGGCCTTTTCATTCTTCGCCTTGTCCTATAACAAACGCTTACGCCAGTGGTGCTGCTCTTCTACCGAAATTGGCTTGTCAATTCAAGTACGATATGTTCAATTTGTAGGACAAGCATACCCAATACAGCATCATGGGCTCCCATACTCTTTAATAGGGAACTTCGCCCTCCGCTTCACGGAGTCACCAGCCTTCCTCCACGCTTAACGTTCTCCCTCTATTCGACATCTTGATGGGAAGGGCCAACCCGTCAGCTCTCGTCTTGTGCCATTGTACCTGTTGCAACGGTAAAGCCGTTCCTCAGTCGTTACATGTCCTACACCAACAGACTCAGCAACCGCGGCCTAAAGGATTATCAGGGGTCGAGGAAGCACGCCCACGTTCATCTACGCCCAACAAAGGTCCTTCCACAATGGACCCGATACCTTTCTCAGAGCTGCTAGGACTTCATCAGTCTATTAACGCGAGAGTCTGCTCTCTCAAACATGAATTAGAACGCTGGAGCAAATGTCCACCACCAACGGCACCGCCCCCCCGCCCGAAAACGGACCTATACGCGTACCTCCAAAGTGAGAAAGAACACTTGGACGGCCTAGAACGCCAACTTCGACATTCTTCTCAGCGTCAAAGTCCCGAGTGCGGGTTAGCAGTTGAGGCATGCTTAGAAATTATTCAAGAGGCGCAGTCATTAATGGCACCCCATCTGGAGAGTTTCAAGCGGTCGATCCGGCTTAAACCGAACATGCCTAACACACATAACACTGGCAAGCATTCTTTAAAATAAACCTCGTTTATACTGAGATAATTTCCAGATCATCATTTCGACCACCCTTTCACCAGAGCGAACTCAACTATTAGCATTGTTTTCTTCATGGCCGCCGCACTGCATCTTTTGGCGGCGTGCTCCCGATCTACGGCCAACTTTTGTCTACGAATGGTAAAGCTTGCAATGAAGGCCTCCTGCACAGACGAGGGCCAGGCCAATATGATTGAGAGTATCCCGGCTGACGTTCGAACTGTCTGCAAGGCGCTTCCCCTCAACTTCGTCATCACCACATATGCTGCTTGCCCCTCATGTCACTCTCTCTATCCACCAGTCCACCAGGACGGTATCGATATCTACCCCCCTAGATGCACCTCTGCCCGTTTTCCCGGACAACCTACCTGTAACGCACGACTCTGCAAGCTTGGCGTCAAGGACGGAACCAGCATCAGGGTTCCTATTCGCCCATATGCAATGCAGAGCTTCACTTCATTCCTAGGAGAATTATACTCCCGTCCAGGCATCGAAGCAGCTATTCGCTCAACAAACCAACGCTTACAGGAGGGTCCCGTTATACGGGATATCAATCAGAGCCAGGCAATTCGAGAGTTTCGGGACTTGAAGGGTAATGTTTTTGTCGATTCAGAGGATGAAATCAGGAGTGTTTGGAGTCTCAGCTATGACGGCTTCAACCCCTTTCATAATAAGGCCGCAGGGAAATCGGCGTCATCTGGAGTTCTTGCGATGATCTGCCTCAGCCTCCCGCCAGACCTTCGTTACAAGACCGAAAACACTTACCTCGTTGGTATTATCCCTGGTCCGAAACAACCCGCTGCTGACGGCCTGAACCCGTACCTTGCACCTCTTATCGACACACTTACAACTTGCTATCAGGAAGGTACATGGTTCACCCGAACCTACGAGTGCCCAACTGGTCGACGATCACGAGAGGCTCTAATTGCTAATATCAACGACCTGCCTGGTTCCCGAAAAATTGCTGGATGTGCTGGCCATTCTGCGACTCGCTTCTGTTCTTTATGTCATCTTTCGAAGGATGACATCAATAACATTGACCGCACCACTGACGGCTGGAGGCCTGTCACGCTGGAAGAGTACCGCAGGGCCGCGGTGGCATGGCGTGATGCCCCCAGCAAATACCACCGCGCAAAACTCTTCAAAACGAATGGTGTTCGTTGGTCCGAACTTCTCCGCCTATCGTATTGGGATCCCATTCGTTCTGTTGTTATTGACGGCATGCATAATCTATTTCTTGGCCTCGTAAAGCACCACTTTCGGGTTATCATTGGCACCAAGTGGGATGACAAGAATTCCGAAGAGGACGATTTACACTCTTCTCCCCCTCGGGAGAAGGATCTACGAAAAGGCCGTCAACTTATGACACAGGATCCAACCGTCACAAAGCTCCGCCGACTTTCTGTTGCTGTACTATACGCACTGTGCGAGGAGCACCGCGTACTTGATCAGATACGCAGTTGCCGACCAAAAAAAAAACACTATATCTCAGCATTACTCGTAAGTGTAATACTTATAATATTTTTGCACTATCCAACATGTGAATAGGCTTCAAGTAACCCAGTAGTATTACTGACTGCAGCCCCGGAACCTCATACCTTTGACGGAGACCTTGCGCAAATACAGCCTGATGAGCAAAACGATGCCTTAGCCCCCCCTCCTGACTACGATAGAGCTCCAGCAAATTCATGACGACATACAGTCCACAAGCCGGCCGACCTGGAAGACGAGCCCACCACGTAGACTTGGCACCCCCGCCCAAGGGAAACCAAAGGCCGATGAGTGGAGAGCAACTATCGAGTTTGACCTTCCGGTATCGTTACTCAAACTATATACTACTGGTCCAGCTACAGACGAAGATGGGCTTGCAATTATTCGTAGCACCATACTCCTCTCGATTGCCATCTCCTACGCCACCTCTCATTCCATTGCTGCCGCTCATGGAGACCAATATCTTCAATTTATGAGTGCCTATATTGCGTCGATCCGTCGGCTTCGTCCCGAGATAGATCTCCATCCCATCCATCACAATGCTCTCCATTTAGACCATTTTCTGCGTCTCTTTGGCCCTATTCACGGATGGTGGATGTTCCCATTCGAGAGACTCATTGGTACGCTCCAGCAAATAAATATCAATTTTAAATTAGGTTTGTTAGATGTCTCTCTGAAAATGTCGTGATGCTGACTTTAACGTAGGAGAGCTCGAGGTAACCATGATCAAGTCTTTTTGTGCAACATCCCAGCTCCGAGTCTTCCTGCATCGCATCAGAGCTGGGGATCCCGAGCTTGTTGGGCAGGCCATTGAAATTTTTGACTCCTGTTTTCCCTCCCGTCGACTGGGGACCCTCGCCAACGACACTAATTCCTTCTCTTGTGCAACACATACCATAGGTGATGGAAAGAAGGCTCGCATTGACAAGAAAGTTCATAGCTACCTTCCACTTTCCAGGCCCCTCGACTGTGAAATCGTTGAATACTCCCGATGTGTCGTAAATGGGAAGGAATTCAGTATTTTCTCTGCAACAAGCAGAAACAGCCGCATTTTTTACTTCGGTCGGACCCAGAGGAAGTTGGTACCAGCGGTTATACGATCTATCTTCACTTTTCCTGGAATGGAGCCCAGTCAGTTCTATCTCATCGTTTATCAACATCGACAGGAACAGAGTCACCCTATCCTCGCCACATACCCGCAGTTCGGTGCTAGTATATGGTCAAAACACACCGAGAACACCCCCGAGGTTCTCTCAAGCTCAAATACTGCAATATACGGTGCCTTTGCTCGACCATGGGACCACGAGACCTTCATTATGAAACCTGTAATGGAGGTTAGTGTATTCAGCCCAAACCCACTGCCTTAACTTGACAATTTGAGTAGGAGATATAGGATCTCTGGCCTGATAATTGTGGAGAATGAATTCTATGACACGTAGAACACATAGCTGTAGGACAAATACTGTGTGCTTGTAGTAGACAAGCCAGATAATTTCACAAACCCTTTTCCTATGATTGCGTCTTCTCTCTTTTTGCCTCATGAGTAACTCGTGCTGCCCAGGTAAAAACTCAAGAATAAAATTCAAAAAACTATGCTAGGGACAATTGTATTGTACCAAGTAAAAAAAAAAAAAGCATTAATGTACCTAGCAAGACCATTCTTTATGCATGTGAAGCTTATTTTTCGACCATATCTCCAGCTGAACATTGGCCTGTCGAGCATCCTTGTATCCACGCACCCTATCACGCCACTTATTCAGTGGCAACGGGCCATAGGAGACGTCGCCACTTTTAATACCAGTGACTCTCTTAGCATAAAATTCCTCATCTTGGGTGGTCCAATGATTCTGACGCAGTCCGCTTCCCTCCCAAGTTATGGCTAATGGAAACCAGGATTTCTTGGATTTTTGCTCACCATGCCCTAAAAATCAACTTCAAAAAGTCATTCGGGTCAAAGCTCGTTCTACTCACCTGTAAACATCAAATAGAGACCACAAAGGAGATTCTCTTCATCAACTGTCAACTCGTCATCAACATACTCTCTTCCACTACTATCAAATGCAGTGAACATGGGCCTGCTTTCAGGATACCGAGCAGTCGGCCCATTCAGTGCATCGCTGAAACTAAGTACCCTCCTTTGAGATACGGTGCAGAAAACCTCCACGGAGCAGTGCGGCTCGAGTGTGACGTTGTTTGAGGAGCGCAGCTGACTGGCGTTGATAAAATTCAAAGTCCACAACTGAGAATGTTTCTGTAGCGATACGAAGAGGGATGGATACAGGCATCGGCTTTTCTCGAGGGAACTGTTGCATATCATCTCCCAGGCGCAAAGTCCGAAATGGAATCCCATTCTCCAGCAGCTTCAGAGCAATTTCTTTGTCCTGGAGATTTTGATCCATTCGACAAATCGACATCACCACTGATGCTTTTTCAACAGCAAGCTTCCATGGCACTGTCGAACGGTCACCGAAATCAAACATGTAGAAAGCTGCTCCTATCGAAGTTGTGACGATTTGTACTGCATTGAGTCGAGGGGACGTTGTAATAGAGAGGCGATTCAGAGGGTGGAGGTCCCAATGGTCCGCCGTAGGCTCTACAAGTGGGACCCGCCAGAAGTGTCGTAAAAACTGTACAGCTAGCGATGGAATAACACCGCGTAAAGAAGAATCGTTCGTTACCCCCGGAAATGCCTGTGATCGACAACAGGTGCTTGCGTTCTGTTGCACCATATTCATTACTGGTGTGCTCAGGTAGAGGCAATGGCGGCGTGAATCCAAAGTGAACATACAATATCTTGAGCAGCTGTGTGTCATAGTCGGGCGTAGGCGTTGCTACTACAGGGATGGGAACTGTTGGGTCATCGTTCGTAAGAAAGGTCATCTCCAGGTTATCAGTGTCAACGTTCCAGCCTTCATCAAAGCCCGTCGTGTAATCGTCCCCCCCCCACGTCGACGAGTCATCGTCAGGACCCAGTTCGTCTGCGCAATTCCACTCGTTCATGAATGAGTCATATCGCTTCTGCTGGGAACTAAAATCCTGGAGTGTTGTAAAACGGTCGTCCTTGCGAACCAGGGTCCGAGTATATGATGGCGGGGTATCATGACTCCAGTCCCATACATAAACAGGGGCGGAGTGGGTAGGCGGATTACGCTCGCGGTTCTCGCGCCTTTGGCGGTCAATGAATGTCTCTTGTTCCTTCCGCCTAGCATTCGCAGCATCCCGTTGCTGGAAGAAGTCTTGAAGTATTTGTTCGGGAGACTGCGGTAGGGTGATAGGGGGTGACGGATCATGGCCACCGAGTGTACTGTTTTGGGACCCGTTTTCAGGATATTGCTGTACGGAGGGTGACGGATCGCGGGCAGAGGGTGTACTGTTTTGGGACTCGAGGGCGGGCTGACGCGAAATCCAAGTAGTCGCTTGCTGGAGCAGCCACTCGGGAGGAGGTTTGAGAGGGAAGCGAGGATCTCTACAAAGGGCGTCCACCTCTAACGCACCCCAACGATACCAAACGGGAACACCGCAGGATAAGAACCACGAGACTCGGGGTTGGGAGGGATCGGTGGGAAAAGGTAGGACGCAACCAATACGGTTAATTGACCAAGCCTTGTGAAGCATGGGTGCAGTTCGCAAGCTGTCGAAAATCGCTTGTCCTACCCGAAGCTGGACAGTGCGGACATACCAAAGAGGGGGAGTAATACCCTCGCGGTGATCGGGGTCGGGGATTTTGCAGATCATCCAGTAAAGCAGACCGATCCAGACAGCAAACCAATCACGACCCAGAACGACTTGAGAGTGAGCTCCTTCCTGCGATTTATGGCCTTTATGATACTGGAAATAGTATGCTGGACACGGGCGATAAAACTGAAGCGAATGTTTCGAGGCCAGCTCTTTCGTTACTTTGGACAAGAGCTCGTCTACAGCCAGCCACTGGTTTGCGAGGTGCTTGGGAAGTATATATCCGTGTTTTTCATCAAAGGCAATGCGACGAGGAATGTAACCCAGAACCTCAAAGAGGAGCCCCGTGAACGAAATTGGTGGAAAGGGTATGAAGGCGACCCACTCCGTGTATGGTGTCCACCACCGAGGTTGCAGTAAATCGGAAAAAAACAGACCCGTCAGTTCTAAAAAGCAGTCGTAGATCCTCTCCGGCGTCCGGAAGCGTAAAATCGCGAGTGCAGTTCGGTGAGTAGTATATGTCCCCACAAACAACATGAACCCTGCCGGACGAAGAATCCATGGCCGACTGCGCGGTTAAACCAAGCAACAGTCAAATAGTGTATGTGGAAAATGTGTCTGGATATTCCAGGACACAACTCAGTTGTCGTGCGAAGGCAAGCGAGAGAATGGCAAGACGCGATGAGTTAACTATGACTCGAATGGGAAACGTGATGACGCACGTGACCCAGCGAGCATACCTTGAACGCCGCTCAACTGAAGTTTGTTCTTTCCTCCACCCGCTCATCGACCAGGCCACCTTTCGGATATTATCATGAGGATGGTGTATTGGATTGTCCAGACACCACTAATATCGCTGTAAGCGTATGGTTTTGTGTGTTGGATTATCCAAACACATCGCCCTGCACGAAGAGTTATTGGTCATGTTTCGATATGGTGTGTCCTTGCACAAAAGTTACTGTTAGATGCGCGCTGACCCTTGTGCTCATTTACCGGATCTTTAGGCGTGCTATTCCGGTGCCTTGAGCCTCTCCGACCTCAGAGTCATGATGATAGTGTGTTGGATTGGTCAAATACTATTATTGTCTTCACAAGTGTATGGTTTTGTGCGTTGGATTATCCAAACACATCGCCCTGCACGAATAGCCACCATGGTACCGGTATAGCTGTTTCGGTCTGGTGTGTCCTTGCGTAAACGTTGCCGCTGGACGCGCGCTGACCCTTGTGCTCATCTATTGGATCTTTAGGTGTGTTATTCCGACGCCTTGGCCTCTCCGACCTCAAAAGTCGTCCAATGTCCGAGCAGAATCTGGCGGTGTTTCAAGGTTTAATAATAGGTCTGTCTTTGACATGATATCCGATGCCCGGAGGCCTAATCATTATTGTGTCCATTCTGGCATGGAATGAATCTCTGGATCTCAAATAGATGGCTTTGAATGGTGATTCCTTTCAAAGTAAATGTCACATCCGAACAGCCCCCGCTCCCTTGAGCTTCCCCTTTCCTGAGCGGTTTGTATTTGGTATTTTTCACACGTAAGCCGGTCCCGCTCCTTTGTTTTATTTCCTTCGTATCCCGCTCATAAGCAATCTATAGAATTTATCTCACTTTTGTTCGTCGGGGACAATGGCTTGCTATAAAGCGATCTCGTGAGCTCCACTTTACAAAAATTTATTCGTGAAGATGGACAAACTCAATGCCTCTCTTCAGAAGGGTGTTATCAGCGAGTCTGCGCTACGCCGCTGCACTAAATTGATGTTGGAAGAGCTATGTAATAGACATAGGCTAACAGTCTCGTCTTCGGGAAAGAGGGCACATAACCGGACGGTCAAAGCAGACTATGTACACGCGCTTCAACAGGTATACTGCATGTCGCTTCTGTCCTTGTCCGTTGCTTAGTGTTGTTGTAGTATGCTCACCAGATATCACGGGGGTCAAAAGCTAGGACCAATAGTCCACCTGTTGAGGTCGGGGGTGGTACAGCTGTTATTTCCGCTCCGGAGATTGTGATGGACGAACCACTCACAAACCAGGTGTATCAGTGAGTCGTTTGATATTGAATGTACCCGTCCTATTCTCATCGACAAAAGGTCTCAAGGAAATAGTATCAATGATTTAGATCATGTTGCGCGAGATACCCCGGAAGCTCCGATGCTGTTTGTTTTATATGTCCGTGTCATCTTGTTGGCGCTTCTGACTTTTATTAACCAAGGGAAGAGGCAACGATACAGGAGACGGTCTCAGTCCAAGTTCGGCTGTTTCAGACACCAAAGGATTGGGATCCTATCGCAGAAATGACATTTGACCTGGCGTCGAATGGCGGTCTATACCTGGAACACATCCAAAGTGCGTTTGCATTGCGGGGGAAGGTGCAGGTAAAATGGTACATTTCTTGTGCCAACTTATATGCTAATTGACGTATAGATCATATCTCCTAGGACATTTCGGGCCTTTTCACGAGTATACACCAGGGTTTTTGGATGAGGAGGACATTCAATTGCTCTTACATGATGATTACTTGCGGAGTAGTAGCAGCACCTTGTAAGCAATGATAGCTGGCGTAAATCCCAAAAATCTCAGCAGCTTTAATGCTGAATGCTTAGGTGGTATTAAATCAAGTAATATATGTGGGATTCATGTCCGAATATTTAAAAGAGACTGCAAACGCGAGAAACATGCAATAGATTAAAACTCAGCCCTCGTGAGTGTCGCGCCATGGCTGGACGTGACAAATAGTCACGTGTGGCTCACATGAGCGGGTTTGACGTTGATCGAGTCATCGAGTGGGATGATCCTTCTCTTCTGCTGTTGTCATCTCTACCCAATCAGGCCATCCGCATCTACCATTAGGCCATCCGTCGCATACGTAGTGTGTTGGATTATCCAAACACTGCCGTCCTTCAAGATATTCACGCAGGGTTTTGTGTATTGGATTATCCAGGCACATTGCTCTTCTCGGCACAAGCGAGGTGTAGTGGAGGATTCGTGCGAGGTCTTGGGGGCTGTTGCAGATACGGAGGTACGTGCTTCTTCCTTCTATGCGGATTAGCGATGGCGGGTATACTGGGATGGTATATACAAGCAAAGTAAACTATCACTATAGATCATCCACTGAACGCCAGAAAGTCCTGCGTTTTACAGCTCACTGGTCTACTAATAGGCGCGTTTTTAAGGCTTTCTACTGGTCTCCAAGCCTTAACGATTATCATATAGGAGTAGGACCACAGAAATTCTACCCTAAAGCAGCTGAAAATTGTTTGCAGGAAAAGGATCAAAATCACTATGAGGACTATTTGAGAAGTACTCGGTCCTGAACGAGGTGCTCGTGCCGCATTTCTAATCCTTTTCTGGCCGGATATCTAGGATATGTTATCTTACAGAGATTTTTCTCAGGACTCAACGTGTACCAACCTTCGTACTGATCGACCAGATCTTCACCTGTGCTATTTCTGCCCCCTCATCGCCAGATGTTCCGGTCGCGATGAGGTATTTATTTCCGTACTGGTGTGCCTATATGCGTATTAATGACAGATGATACAATCAGAGGTAGGTCTTTATTTACCGTGACGACTTGCACGAGCTTTTGACTTATGAGTTCGCATCGCTTGACTCGCAGAAACCCGGTCCTGGCATTCAGCCAATGCGGAAGGTCGTGAGGTTTGAATTCCTCCCCCCTGCTCAGGATCTGGGGACATCCATTGTCGCTCCCAATGACGATACCTCGATTATCCAGCGTGAAGGACATCAGGAAAGGTATGCCTTCTTCAACATTGTGAATGAAGGATTGAATTGGAACTTGCACAGGCATCTTGGCAGGCGGCAGCGCGTACAGACTCACTTCTTTCTCCAAAGTCGTGACAGCCAAAGTCTCGCCATTAGGAGCTAT